>OY282452.1:19369120-19769120 GCA_958295655.1 Palloptera scutellata
GTCATTTTGCAAAGATCTCTAATCGTACTGCCGAAGGCTGCTTAATAATCGGCAAATAGATGATGGGTGTCAATCTGTTTTTCTCGGGTCTTTTCTAGGATTTGGAGTAGTGTGAATATCTGGTTAATGGTGGGGTTACCAGGCCTGAAGTCTAATCTTATTCCTTGAAAAGTTCAAATATCTTTTTACGTTAAAAATTCGATTTTACGTAGAAAATAATTTCTGTCAGCTTTTTGAGTCAAATACCCCACAGTCGATGGCTCCAAATCTACCTGATTAAGCTAGTCTATTTCAAGAGCTCCTTAGAGACAGTCAAACTGCTGAAGTCAGCTTTAACTTATCCACCATTGTGGTCCATTTTACAATGTTACTTTTATATGGAGGAGGATAATGAAAATATGGATTAGAATTAGCTGGACTTGGATCTACAATGCAATAAGTTCGATTTGTCCAAAGCAAAGTTATAATATTCTCTCACTAAGTACTTGGAATGCTCCAAATAAACTTTGTACTTGTGCAAGAAAAGGACTTGGCTAAAGTATAGCCTTTTAATACAGTTTGACTCACTAACTCACTAACCTGTTTTAACATTTATTAATCTAATAATACAAGTTCACTTCGAGCTTATGAGTCTCGTGTATTCAAGTTTTAGGCGATGCTTATTAGGTAAGATAAAAAAGCTTACCTTACCTTTTTTGAAGTGATTAAATCTCATCTTACAGAGTTTCTACATATAAAACGCGCAGCCTAAACAGCCAAGTGAACAATAGGTAGACCTAAAATTTATTACAACATTCACGCGGAAGTTTCTCATTAACATTTTAAAACGTCGATCTATGCAAATTGCGACAACTAAATCCATTTCGATGTGTTTATTATTCAAATGCGTATAACGCGCAACAATCTTAAATTAATATTTTTATTTGTTTCCAACAACAACAACAACAACAACAACAACAGCTCTATAGATATAGAACATGAATATAGTATGTGACAGGCATTCCACTATTTTCCTCATTCCCCATCATATTCACACAAATTGAATTTTAATGCAAATTTATTAGTGCCATTTTATTTAGTTTAATAAATTTATGTAAGTTTCTTGAAATGTTGACAACCAAAATAGTTTATATGTTTATTTTGGCATTTGTGACAAATTCAAATTTAACTGTGATAAAAAGTAATTTGCTAAAACGTTTTCACATCTACTAAGATTTATTTGGCTAAATAAAAATAAAAAAAATTATTTAAATTATAAAATTTTGATATAAAGGGTCATTTTTTTTTGATACATATTTTTTGACGTTAATATTTCGGACAGTTCACGCATGATTTTTGACATGTGTCAAAGTAAAAAATGCTCAGTTTGGTTTGCCATTTCATCGTGAATAGACTTACGCCTGAACAACGTTCGCAAATTATTGAAATTTATTATCAAAATTCGATCCGTTTTTTATCGCAAAATTGTCTTCAGCGACGAGGTTCCTTTTGGGCTCAATGGATACGTGAATAAGCAGTATTGCCGTATTTGGAGTGAAGAATGCAAGAATGGGACTTGGCCGACATGTGGTTCCAACAGGACGGTGCCACATGCCACACTGCATGCGAAATCAAGCATCAATTGAGAGGCGAATTTGATGGGCAGTTAATCTCACTTTTTGGTGCAGCCAATTGGCAACCAAGATTGTGTGATTTGACCCCGTTAGACTATTTTTTGTGGGTGTATGTTAAGTCTCTTGTCTATAGGGACAAGCCAAACACGATTTCTGCTTTGGAAGCCAACATTGAATGCGTCATTGGTGAGATTCCTGTCGAAATTTGTGAAAAAGTGTGCCAAAATTGGACCATCAGAATGTACCACTTAAAGCGTAGTCGCGGGCAACAATTAAGTGAAATTATCTTTAAAAAGTAAATGGCAGGAATTGATTAATCGATCCAAATGAAAATATCATTCACTTTTGCAAAATTTTCAAAAACCAACCTCTTAAAAAATCACCCTTTTCATAGTATCTTTAAGTTGAAAATTATGAGTCTTAACGAAATGATTTAATATTTATTAATTTTTTTTTTTCAGATCACGCAGTGCTACACCATCTTCATTTCGGGGCACACCACCTCACCAGCAATCTCTGCACAATACCTCCACAGAAACGTTGGTATCATTACATAGTTTACCAACAACTTTGCTGAATAGCATACAGCAAGTTGCTTCTGCCGGGCGTCACCACAATACAGCAGCCTCACAGTCTTCTTCTGGTATACCGAGCGTTCCAACGTTACCTACAGATTTTTCAACGCGGAATTACTCGGATTTTATGCGCAGCCTAGCAGCAAAGTACAATAATTCCAACCCTAATGAGTAAGTACCAGGTATTTGATGAACAGGGATTGTTGGAGCAGAACTGAATACTTAAATAGTGTGTGCGAAGTTTTCATTCATTACCGTTAAATCTAAACTTGCTAAGGAAATCCCAAATCCTACCCTGAGACTCTTTTAATACATATTTCTGAAGTCATATATTTCCTTAACAACAATTTGTAGACTCTTTTTTTCTTCTCTCTGAAAGTATTTACATTATCTATGGAAATGTAGATTCCTAAATTTCATTTCAACTCTGATCCATTAAAAATATTGATATTTTTCTAGTAGCTTTCAGAGAGAAGTAAGTTCAATATATGTAGTCGCTAGTCTTCCATCTCTCTCTCTCTCTTTCATTCGATTATCATCCTTATTATGCTGTCACATTACTTGAATACTATATAGTTTCTCTTTTTTAGTTCTAGTTCCACACGACGTAACACATTCTTCGACACCTCCACAACAACGTCGTCAGCTCCCAGCAGCAATAAGATTTCATCAGTCAATAAGCACTCTTCCAGCACCACCACCGGCGTATTACCTAGTTCCTTGATAAGCAAAGAGGTGGCGACATCAACCGCTGTGCCGCCGCCAGCCGCACCGGCTATGTCACCAAGTGATGCAGCTGCTGCCGCCGTTGCGCTCTCCAAGTCACAAAATGCTCAAAACCAAATGGCTGCCGCAGCGGCAGCAGCAGCTGCAGCAGCCGCTGCCAACAGTACAAGTGTATCACCGTTCATGACATCTTTACTGTCCAGTTTACCCTTCTCGCAGGGTGTATTCCCACCGTTAATTGATATGAGTAGCACACAAGCGTTGGTTACATTGGTAAGTTTGAAGCTGTGCTCTCACTTCTGTTCGCTCAATATATCACGTATGTATATTCTCCTTACTAACACAGGCGCGAGCTGCCAAAGAAGCTGAAATTCAAAATATATTGCGTGCAGCGCAAAATCATCCAAAGCGTTCAAACACTTCCAGTACCTCGTCATCACCTCGTCCCAGTTTAAGCGCGGCACTCCAGCAAGCGGCACAGTTTGTTTCACCTGCTTTAATTTATTCCGCACAATTGCAACAACAGCAACAGCAACAACAACAACAATCCCAGTCTCACGTTCAGTCTCAAGCTTCACGTCAATCTAGTCCAATGCACCCAGCACGTTCCAGCACTACCACCACCTCTACAGTTAATTTAACCAGTGATAAATCCACAACATCTGCAGCGGCCGCAGCACCTTTGGACTTAAGCTCGCAACCAACAGCGGCAAAGAGATTTAAGGCTGAATCTACTTCAAGTCAAAGTAGTAGCACAGATGGTTTAACGGTAACGGCGAGGCGTGCTTCATCCACTACGGCATCGCCATCGCCACCACTTTTCGAAAAAGGCCCTATCGTGGGTTCGAGTACTACAACGAATGAGGCAACAACCACTGCATCGATAAATACAGCAGCTAAAGTGGGAAGTTCAACGGCAACACCCACAGCTGCAGCATCATCATCATCATCAGCAACATCATCAGCATCGAGCAGCAGCAATATTCGGCAATGTCAGGCACAAAGCGAAGAAGTCAACTCGTGGACAGTGGATGATGTTTGTACGTTTGTGGGAGGCATTGATATCTGTGCTGTTTATGTGCGGGTAAGTCTTTTGGCTTTCATTATGAATATTCACATTCCTTCTAAAATGATACATAGTTTTAAAGTCTGGATAGCTGTCTGGTATGGTAAGCTCGTGGTTCTTCCATACTATGTAGTTACTTATCAAATTATTCAACTTCTTTTTTTCTGCATATTTGCAAATGAGTTCGACCAGAAAAGCTTTTACGGCTTTATGGTGGTGTCAAACTTCAGCATATTTCGACCTGAGCCAACAACGACGCCGAACGTCAAAAATGCAACATTTGTCGTCGCTGCCGCAATAGCAAACTGCCTGGCAATACATGCTCCATATCTTGACTCTTTTCAGTTTCAACACATAACATCAATAATAATTGCAAATAGCTTATTTACTTTTATTACAACTTGAGAGTATGTATATACAAGCGCTGAGAAGCCAAACCGGTCAGTCACTTATAAGGCTTACATTTTCTGTGCTGCGTCGCAAAGTCGAGACTTAGATTGCCAATCGCGCTAAGTTGTCCACACAGTACTAAGCTTAGAGTACTCGACTCGTATACAGCATATCTAGTTGTATATAAGTATGTATACTACGAGTATGCCTGCATGTAGAGATCATGCTAGCCAGTTCCGGCAAGTTGGACGACTTTTGATCTGCCGTACGGTCGGTCATTTTGCGGTCGACAATCGGTCAACGTCAAGTCATTAATGCTTAGAGAGTGATCATATTAAAAGAAAGAAGTGTAGCAGAGGCGCTGCTTGCTTAGCCTGTCTTGGCCTAGCTTGGCCTGGCCTGGCCTGGCTTGGCTTGGCTTGGCTTGGCTTGACTTGACTTGCTTTCCTTATTGCAAATGAATGATAATGACTAGGCAGACACTAACTAAAACTAGTTCGTTGTTTTTGTGCTCTTTCTTTCTTTAGTTAAGGATGTTAAGATGTTGTATGTATAACGATGTTGTGTTTTTGCTTTTAGTTTTACAGCCAAGCCAAAACAAATACCATTCAATAAATCAAGATGATGGTGGCAAAACAAGTTGACAATCAGTGAAAACTTTAACGTTGTTGTCGTTGCCGTTGTCGATGCCGTTGTCGTTGCAATTGTCGCCGTCTTGGGGCGTTGACTGATTTAATTGGTATCAATAACTATAATACTTAAATCATGACTTAATGAGTGAAACGACAGACAGACAAACAAACAAACGCCCGTCGGTCATGGACACGTACTTGTAGCATAGGCTGCTGGCGAGTTGATTGCAGTTCAATTTCGAGCCTCCTCTTGGCAAAAAGTTCGTTTGAGTTCAACCGAGCTGGCTTTCTCGACTACTCTTACTCATGGTAGAGATAAACAGACAGACAGACAGACCACAGAGTATAAAAGCTGAAATGACAACATACCAACATACCAAATATGTAATTCATAAATTAACAATGTTGTTGCTGAAAGATGAACTAAATCTACTTAAAGGCCATGCACACACACACACACACGATGCTCGCGAACTGAACCAAAGTAGACACATTATTTGATACCATTAGCGAAACTCAAGCTACATTGCATGACATGCCTGGCCGAAGAAAGAAACCAAGTGCAGCGCAATCTTTAGTCTATCTAAGCAGCATCAAATGTGCGTAGCAAAAGAAAAAACATGGACCTGAACTTGCATGCCAGTCCACTTTTGAACTATATTCGAAAGCAATTTGAGTAATATTAAATTGAATTTATGGCCACAACGACACTTAAACGTCGTCATCGCAATCGCCGTCGTCGTCGCTGCTGTAGTCATTGTCGTGTCGTTGTCGTTGTCGTTAGACGCGCTGAGATCGCGAAATCGTCTCATTGGCGTCGGCCACCACCCGTCATAAGTAGTTTGGCGTATGAACGACCCCCGCACGCTCTTCTCTAATGCAAAGACCGCTCGCCTGACAACAACAACAACAACAACAACAACAACAACAACTGTACGTTCCGTTCCTACGTCTACCCATCGTTAGAGCTCTCTTTGTGATATGTTTGCTGCTCCAGTTGCATGAACTTGTTCCGCATGCGCGCTTTCGAAATGCGCAATGTCATTGCAAATCCGTGGTCGTCGTATTGTGTTGTTAATTTTTTTGATTTTTTTTTTTTTTTGCAATAGCCAACAACTAGATCGAGTATTCATACATACATACATATATTGCATATAGCCATATGAATATACATACAAGTCGACAATTGTAAAAATCTCGACCTGAGACACACTCACACATACACACACGCACATACACAAGGGATTAGTATAGTAAATATAATCTTATGATTATTGTGGAGGCTGTAAATAGTATCAAGTGGTGTGCATAGGTACGAGTATATGAAGACATTGAAAACTGGTACAATGATATTTAAGACATCGCATCATATTCCGACATTGCATGCCATTTGCTTGCAATGGCAATAGCGACATCAGCAACTAGTCGGCAGCAGCAAGTGTTATTGATATGGCATCTCTACGCAGCTGTGGGGACGAAATGCATGGGTGGGTTAATATTAGAGATCGTTAAAGATGAAATGAATTAACATGCTAGGCAATGCATGCAATTCGAAGTTTATAGAAGCAGGATGTTATAATTTTTAATAGTTCAATTTATAGCAATGCTAACACAATAAGATTTGTCGATATTGGCGGACGCCACGGCGACCAGAGCGCATTTGGAATTTAGTAATTTCTGATTCAAAAGATTCAAAATGCGATTTAGTAAATTTTTTTTCTTTTTTCGTTTTCTTTTCATTTGGCGTGTTCTCTATGAAGCGAAGATGAAACTCTTGAGCTTTACTTTATATTGTTAGTAATGTTCGCCCTCTTTTATGTTGGTCCTGGATGTTATCCCGACCATTATTTATGCATGTATGTAAACTTCATCACCAAGAAATTGTACAATTTCTTTACATGCAAATGCCAAATGTCAAATTAAGAAACCGAACGAACCACTCAATAAACAAATCAGTTCAAGAGTTTCATATTTGCGTTCTTTATTGCATTTGACATGGCTTGAAATGCTAAATGCTCATGTAGGCGTTTACATTACAACAACAGCAAGTCATGACTTCTTTCAAACCAGAAAAAAAAAATATACCAAAAATAGTATAACCATTGAAGCGCGCTGTGAGATCGATCGATCGCACCATTGTAAGAACACTTTAATCCAACCACCAACCAAACTTGTGCGCAAATCACCCGCGCACATAATAGACAAAATAAACTTTAATTGAAGTTCGTTGGCAACCCACGAAAAACAGGAATACGTCGACGACGATAACGCCATAAAAATGCCAAGCTAAGCAAATGGCAATAAGCTTAAGAATAATGCAAAAAAAAAATAAAAAAAAGGTAGAGGGGGAAAGAGCTAGCTGGCCTTAGCAATAACAATGTCAAAGTTGGGCGCAAGTATGTGCTTTGAAAACCGCTTACAATGCTTAGTTGAAAACTGAAGTCGAAAGTTTTATATTTCAGTTTGGTGGTGGGGGGTTTATTTTTTTATCAACAAACAAACAAAACAGCAAGCAAAATAAACAGACCCAGACCTCATAATAATCAGTACGCCCGCCACACAAAAGTACGAGTATCATCATCATGCGATATACTTAGCCGCAACTGCATTCCCTCTGCCTGTCCGTCTGTCTGTTCTATCTGTGCTGGAATTTTGATGACTTTGTTTACATTTGAACTGAAATGTCACACACTCGCTCGCATTCGCATTCACATTCACATTCGCACTCGAATTCGCATTCAGTTTCGCTGCACTGCACTTGTCATTTGAGCTCAGGTTTAGAGGTCTCCAGCTCTTCGCCATCATTGCCGCATTTCCAGCCAGCCGCCGCTATTGACGCTTGTGGTGTTTGCTTGCTGCAATTTACTCGTACTACGATTACGCTGACTGGTGTTGCCGTACCTACGATCCCACCACATATTATCCAATCCGATCCGAAACGTTCACGATGTTTATTATCTTAATTCGTATTGAAGTTACATTTTTGTTATTTTGTTTGTATCGTACTCGTAATCTTCAATCGTTCATAAACCAAGTTTCATTTATAAGTGTCATATGAATTCTCTTGTTTTGCTTTTTGTTTTGCATAAATAAATTTATAATACGAGCGTTGCATCTTAGTCGTTCCTAAATACTATCATACTTACATACATTCAAGTAGGTACATACTAGTAGCACACACACATACTCGCCTCATAGTCTGTCGTCTATTCTGCTTAATGAGCAGAATAATGCAATCGAATGAAAATAAACAAACAACATTTTTCTCCTTTTTTTTTGTTTTTTTCTTTTTTTTTTTTTGCTTAAAAACTTGTTTCATATGAAATGCTCAAGTAAACTTTGTGATTAATTTTTATGATGTCTCCATTTGCGTAGCGTTTGCAGTTTGTTATCTTGTTGTTGTAGTAGCTGCTGCTGCTGTTGCTGTTGTTGGGGCGTAATTAAGTTGACAAGAATTTAAATCATCACATTTAATAATATACGTAGTATGTTTGCCAATATTAATTCCTTTCAACCTTTCGCTTATTGCGTGCGGTATTTATTTAAAGTTTTCTAAATATTGGGTCAAAGTATCTGCGGTTTTTTGGTGTTGGTACCCACAGTACCGCAGTGGTCGCTGTGGCGTAGTGGTAGTGCGTTGGACTACTACGCAGAGTGTCCGGGGTTCGAATCTCGGCACAGGCAAAATCAAAAAGTAGAACAAATTATTTTTCTTCACGGCACCACCTCTTGGCAGGCAATGGCAAACCTACAAGAGTAAAAATTGCTATGAAAAGCTTTTCACTTCGCCGTTCGGATTCGGCATTAAACTTTAGGTCCCTTCCATTCATGTAAAAATATAACATGCACAACATGAGTGGATGCGAAAAGCTCGGCCTAGGCCCTACGTGGGCTGTTGTGCCATTAAAAGTAAAAGTAAAGTAAAGTCGGTCTGACACACCTTTAGGCACAAAATTAGGCGATTCACAAGGATGTCATAATATTGTAAAATTTTTTATGAAAACTGAAAGAATTTATTACAATTGAGATGATACGCAACACCTTGGGAATACCCCAAATGTATTCAGTGTTCTTCACAGGGAGCGTCTCATAGGTAACGATATATTTTTTACATATAGTATGTATAAACTCGGATGTCTTTGATGTCGAAGAAAAAATTCTTAAAGATGATTCATAAATTTTGTTGGTCTTTTTGGTATCTTTTACCTTTTACTCCTTTATCTGTCGCTGTAGCTACGTATATCTAGAGATTGGCCCTTGAAACTTAGTGGAGGAGTCACTGTGGCTCTTAGGCTACAAAGTTTAAAGACCCCTGATATAGAATATTAACCAATTATTTTAAAGCCATGTACATAAATATATACATAGACAATATTAAACAGAATGGTCTCCTTGGCGTGGTTTATAGTGTGAAGTAGTCTGCACTAGTACCCAGGTTCGAATCTCGGCACAGTCAAAAATCGAAAATAGAAAAAATAAAATTTTTTCTAATCGGCACTACCTCTCGGCAGTCAATGGCAAATTTCCAAGAGTAAATATTGCCGTTCGGATTCTGCATAACAACGGTAGGTCTCTTCCATTTATGTACCTACAAATATAACGCAAACAACAGCAGTGGATGCGAAAACCTCGTCAGCCCATGGGCTGTTGTGCCTTTAAAGAAGAAGAAGAAAGAGACGAACAGAAAGAGAAGACGTAGAATATTAATAAATATATGCATGTACTAGCACTATGAGCTCCATTCATTGTTCTTTAGAAAAATCGTCCAAGATCAAGAGACGCTCTGAAAATGTGTTAAAGAAAATTGCAAAATAAAAATAGTTAATCTTACAACTAGACTAGGTTTGAACTTCTATTAACAATATTGACAGAAGGCACGTGCTACAATTGCACTCTATGCTCCTATTACTTACAAACTTGAAAACAGCAGCCACACTTTTCGAAAGGCTACTACTTAAAATCGTGTATTGCTATGTAAGTAGCCTAGCTATATGAATTAAGATTGCATTCCTTTGTTGCATGATCAAATAATTTTTGCTGTTATTGTTGCTGTTTTCTTGCTGTGATGCTTTTGATCAGGCATTGAGGCAACATTTAAATTGTTCTTTCTGCACCATATTTCAATATACATACATACTCGTACCACCACATCAATAGCCTAAGAGCCACTAAATAAATAATGTAGGGGAGACGGGGGTAGAATAGCATTCATAAAACTGGTTATTTTCTTACATTTTTCTAATCTGTCACCTGCGGCTGTACTGTTTAATCTGAAAGCTGTCACTTCAACAGATTGCTTTCGATTGGAAACAGAGAGTCTAATGTACTTAGTTAAAAACAAAAACGAGAGATAAGGAAGTAGTAAGTTTTATAATTTCTTCTATGTTTATTAGGTACTAATACTTAGTATTGAGTGCGATGAAAAGCTGACAAAGTCTTTGAAAAACAACAACTGCTACTATAGTACTTCGAAACTTTGGAACATCTCGAATCTGACTCCGTCAGTTACATATTTCTTTCTATAACAAGATTTATTCCTGCCTTTTACCATATAGAATATGATTTTTAAGAGCTTGGTTTGTGAAGTTCAAAAAACACAGAAATTTTACTAAAGTGAATGAAATTTTTATTTGCATCGATAAACCAATTCCTGACATTTACTTTTTAAAGATAATTTCACTTAAATGTTGCTCGCGGCTACGCTTCAAGTGGTCCATTCCGAAGGTCCAATTTTCGCACACTTTTTCACACATTTCGGCAGGAATCTCACCAATGACGCAATGACGCATTCAATGTTGGCTTCCAAAGCAGCAATCGTGTTTGGCTTGTCCCTATAGACAAGAGACTTAACATAGCTCCACAAAAAATAGTCTAACGGGGTCAAATCACACGATCTTGGGGGCCAATTGACTGCAACAAAACGTGAGATTAACTGCTCACCAAATTCACCTCTCAATTGATGCATGATTTCGTGTGCAGTTTGGCATGTGGCATGTGGCACAGTCCTGTTGGAACCACGTGTCGGCCAAGTCCAATTCTTGCATTTTCGGCAAGAAGAAGCGTGTTATCATCGAACGGTACCGGTACCTTTCCCCATTGATTGTAACGTTGCGGCCTTCATCGTCTTTGAAGAAGTATATAGTACGGCCCAATGATGCCTCCTGCTCATAAACCGCACCAAATAGTGCATTTTTCGGAATGCATTGGTAGCTGGGTAGCTGCTGAAATGCCTCCCGCTGATCTTCACTCCAAATAAGGTAAAAATGAGCCGACCATAAAATGGAAGTAGCTTGAGAAACACATTTTTCACAGAGCACGAATTTTGATAATAAATTCCAATAATTTGCAAACTTTGTTCAGACGTAAGTCTATTCACGATGAAATGGCAAACAAAACGGAGCATTTTTTACTTTGACACATACTATACATGTCAAGAATCACGCGTGAACTGTCAAAAATATATAAACGTCAAAAACCAAGTAGCAAAAAAAATCGCTCTTTATAATAGTAAAAATATCTTAAAAATTTAGTGAAATTCAATTGAATTGAACACATTTCTGAAAACTCGTATGTAGCCATTAGCTAACGCTTCGCAACTAAGTAAGTAGTCTACAGCCCCGATCTCCTTTAAATATTTATTATACAACAATGTGCATGGGCAGAAAATATACTCGTGCAACAAACAGAGCGACTTAGTTACAAGTTACTAATACAATTTCCTTCACTGATCATGTTTTTCGATAATGATGTCCTCCGCTGATGATGATGACGATGGTGTAGATGAAGTAGAAGTAAAAGTAGAAGAAGAAGATGTACATGAGCTAGCAGCGCTCACAGCATGCTGACTTACTGGACTGCTGTTGCTGCTGCTGTTCGGCTATTGTTGTTACTGTTTGACGTTGCTGATGATGACGAAGATGCTAAGAGTTAGAGGTTAGAGAACAATTGCAAATGGATGATGACGGTGGCCACAATGGCTGCCAAGTTACAAAATCACTGCAACGCGTAGAGCATTTTTGTTTTTTGTTTCTTTTTGCACAAACAATAAACCAAACGGAAAGGTAAAACGATAATGATTATATCGAAAAGCAGACAGAGAAAAGGCTAAAAGAGTAGCAGCGAATATTGTTGGAGAGCACAGAGGTTGCAATGAAAATGGAAAAAGAGTACGAAAAAGGTTAGAAGTACACACACAAACACGTCGCGCCTTAGCTACACATTCTACTTCGTACCGGAGCATAGAGTATGAAACATGGCATTTATGTATTTCCACTGTATTTCTCTGGAGCAGCAACCAACAAAGAAATGTTGTCTTGAACGTTTATGGTTAGTTGCAGTAAAAAAAAAAAACAAGCGAAGACAGCGACAAAAAAACCATTGCAAACATCAAGAAGAAATGCTGCAAGCAAGAAGTCAGGCTTAAAGTCAAATGCCAAATGCATAAGATCATGGTATGGCGTTCCACAGGTCGACGATTTTGTTGCATGGCATGCTGGTTTTTTGTTTAATGCTGCTTGCTGTTGCTGTTGTTGCGGAGTCTGCTGTGGAGCTATCGAGCTCCATGCATAGCTACAGCACTGGTGATGGTGCTGGTGGTGGTGGTGGTGGTGGTGGTGGTGTGTTATCAAAGCTGATGATGATTATACTACTTGCACGCCTTTTCCGTTGCTTGCCATCCTGAACCTCAGCAGCAATCCAACCAACAATAACAACAACAGCTTACTGCGAATCGTAGTTAGTGGCTGCTGTCGCTGCTGCTGTTGCTTTTGTTGCAATTGGTAGCTTTTATATTATATTTATGCGCATGCGCGCAGTGGGCACATAATCTAAAATTGTATCTTTGGTGTGTAACCCGGGGCATTTTCTCTGATTCCTTTAACAGCAACAACAATCGCAACAACAAAAACTAAGTATAAAGAAGTTAAACTGATTATGGTGTGGTATTTTGTGTAGTTAATGTAGCAGTGAAATTAGCCAAAAAAAGGTGGTTCATTGTTGTTGCTTTTTAAGGTTATGTAGTGTGAAACAACATGACAAAAAAAGGATTTTTTCCGTGGAGGTGGTGTGGTAACGCGCAGCATAAAAACGAGGTGAAAGGTGACCTGGAAACGAATCAGATTAAATATTTGTTATATTCAAAAATCAGATCAGCAACTTAGAATTTTTAGGCATTACCTAATGAAGTTGATTTCTCTAGAAACCATTGAACAAGGTATATCTCCCTCTCTCGCTCTCACTCTCTATCTCTTTCACTTTGTACATAACGTCAAACATTGAGGTTTCATTGAGTAGATTGCAAGAAAATTTATTTGCAATTCCAATTACAAAAAAGGAGAGAAAAACAACAACCACAACTACTATACCACGCTCTCACTACATGGTGCCATATATAAGCAACAAGCTGCTTACTTTAGCTTACGGGGGCCACCATAAATGATGCGTACCAAGATCAGTATTATTTGCTTCGCTCAGCACTCCCCTCTCTCTATCGTTCGCTGTTGCTCTTTCGTGTCAGTTAAAGTTTACAAGTCTTTTCAAAATCAGCGCAGAGGATGTTAACATTAAGCGTAATTGTTGGGTACTGCAACAGCAGAAAAAAACCAAAAACAACAGCAACAATAAAGAACAGCAGCACCAGCAGCAGAATTTCAAAGCCAAATCAACCCAAAGCCAAGTCAACTTCAGCTCAGTTCAATGCAAAAAGAAAATAAAAGAACTTAGGTACGTAGGCAGGTAGGAGGTTGATAGAGGCACACGAGTCAGGTTGCTGACACGGTAGGAAGATAGCTATGTATGCAGTACATGCTCGTATGTGTGCGTGTGTGTGTGTGTGAATGTACTCGTACGTAGGTACATATTTGTCTGTTCTGTCTGTCTGTCAGTATGTCTTTCTATCTGTCTGTCTGTCTGTCTATCGCTTTAGTTATATTTGTATGTGCCATTGTATGTTTGTATGTGCCAATCGTGCTACCCACGTTTTCAATGAATGATGTAGCCTCTTGCTGCCGGGCATTAAAGCTAAAGCTTCTCAATTTAGAATTCAAGTTGTTCTTTCCTCTTTTTTTTTTTTTTTTTTGTTTTTCTTATTACTTTGCTTTGTAATTTTATTTTGCGTTTTATTCGATGTTGTTGTTGCTGCTCTTACCACGTTAGGGTTAAGCAGGTCAAAATCTGTACAACTAAATTGACCACAAATACAATTGAGTACTTTTTCTTGTTGCTTTGGCAGAGCTTAAAATTAAAATGTATAGCAACCCAGCAAATACTCGTACAAAGCAATAACAAGAAGTTAACTGAATCAGCTCAGCTAAACAGCTAGCAACTGCAGCACCGGCAGCCAGTTGCCAACCAACCAACAGCAGCCAGAAGCAGTTTTATTTTAGGTGCTTATTATTAGAGGGTTTTATTTTATGAACGAATTCGTATCGCATTTTTTGTTGCTTTATTTACGTAATTTTTCGTTACTTGAATTATTATTTTTTGTCTTCTCCCTTTTGAGTTTTTAGTATTCATTCATACATGTTCGTCCTTCAGTAGTTGTTTTACATAAAAACCTCTTTCTTTGATTAGCCCTCACTAATAATTTTTCGCTATTAACGTTTTAACTCGTTAAAATTAAGCGTATAACTAAAAGCAATCGGCTAAACTTCTACATTGAACTACAAAACACTTTTGCAATTTATAACTACACAAGTCTCTCGTTGGAAAAGTCTTTCGTCGGTTTTTGTGCATGCATTGTATGGAACTGATCGCAAGAAATATTGCACAAGAAGATCAATATCGCATTGAGATATCTTACATTTTTGGAAATAATAATAAGGAAGGCTTTTACGGCCTATTCGCGAAGCCTTCGATAGTGTTGTAGGAAACCGTTTTGCTTTCACTTCATTCATGATAGTAATGAGCTAAAAATTGGCCTGCTGCGCAGAGTGTCCGAGGTTCAAAACTCGGCTCAGGTAAAATCAAAAAGTAGAAAAAACTATTTTTCTACACAGCACCATTACCTCTTCGCAGGCAATGGCAAACTTACAAGAGTAAAAATTGCTAATGAAAAGCTTGTCACTCCGACGTTCGATTTCGGCATTAATATGTAGGTCCTTTCGATTCAAGTAGAAATACATATATAAAACACGCATAACATGAGTGGATGCGAAAAGCTCGGCCTAAGCCCTCCATGAGCTGTTGTTGTGCCATTAAAAGAAAGAAAGAAGAACAATTTCCCCCTTATAGGTATAATAAATACAATAAATGCTTATGGTTATGTGCCGGAAGATCACCTACAGCTGCCCGTGCTATTGAGCTGTTTCATTGTGAATGGCAAAACAGCGAAGAAAAGATTTAACAACTTGATTGTTAAACTACGAACTTGGCAAATAAAACGATGCTTATATTGTTCATATAGAAATAGACATTCTTCTGAGAAGAGTTACAAGGTGAAGCAAAAGTAATGTCATAATATGAATGTGTCATAAATTTTGGAAATGCCGTCAAATGCTTTGAAAATTTATACTGGCGATAAATAGAGTATAAGTTGGCAATTAGTTGACAATAACCAATGGAGCGTTACAGATCTCGGGCAAATATGGAGATTTTGAAACACCATTTTCCGGGCCGTGTGATCTTCCGTTTTGGCGATTTGAATTGGCCAATATTGAAATCGCCAGATCTAACGGCGCCAGACTTCTGCTTTTGGGGTTTTTTGAAATCTCCCGTTTACCACAACAAACCACTAACCGTTGCAAGTCTGGAAAGCCAACATTGAAGAACATTGTATTGAGAGCAAGAAATGCCATAAAACGTGCATGTATATGTGCATCAACTCAGGAGGTGGTCATTTGACCGATATCATTTTTCCAACTTAAGTTCATCAATTTTACAACTTCCAATAAACATTGCGTGACAACAGAATGCATCTAATTGTTGATACGGTCCTGAGCTTGGGTTTCATCCTGAACTCTAAGCTGTGACCATATAAATGGTGTTGCCTCTAAAATCTACAATGTTTTACACTCACTTCGATTAATATGCTCCTCCTGCAATTAGAGTTAACCTTGTCAAACAAGTTAATAGTTCATCAAAACACCTATTTTGATGTTGTCTTTAGTAAACTAGACTCCAGACTAGACTTGTACTTGCGTTTAACAATGTGATTCGATATAAGTACCTTTGGACTACGCCGTTTCGACCATATTTCTCATAAATCTACTTGTATTCTTGGAGTGGAATTAATTGCCTATTTGGCTATACGTACCATAATTTTTCTTCACCGGATAATTCACTCCAAAGCTCTTAAATTGCAATTTCTCCACTCCACTATGTCGTGTCAACTTATTATTCCTACGCATACTCATCTTAATTCTGGTAGATTCTTCTTCATCAATGCCATTAGACTATGGAACTCACTTCCATTCCATCATCAACGGATGGCTAATACAGGTAGCGTCAGGAAAGCAATTTTCCAGCATTACTCCAAAAACAACTTAACTTCTTAATTTTAACGTTTTTTTTTTTAACTCCTCTATATTTCTGGTTAGTTTTCGTTTTTCTTTATTTTTAATGTTTGATTATAAGTAATAATATAATATACTTACATAAAATAATTTAACTCTTGATTAAGCTTGATTGTACTTTGTTTCCTCGTTGATATTTTACTTCTTGATGTACTTTAAAAGAATTAATTCTTATTATACCAACTAACCAACAGTCCGATTCCACCCAAATAAAGTTCAGTTTATTAAGCATTTTTTAAACTATAAAACACAAAAAAATTAATTCGAATATTATTGGCAGTTGCAAAATTGTTTAATATTTTTCTTAACGTTCTTAGTTAAAGACTGCACGGTACTTTCGGTGATTCCATCGAATTCGGAATTCTACATAATTTTTGGAAACTTTCTTTGTTTTTCTTATGGTTTGGTTCATTATAGCCCAATATCTTTCAATAGGCCGAAGTTCCGGGCAGTTGGGAGGCTTTATCTCTTTTGGGACCTTTACTTTTTACTTACTTACTTTTAATGGCACAACAGCCCATGGAAAGCCTAAGGCGAGCATTTCGCATCCACTCATGTTGTGCGTGTTATATTTGTACATGAATGGAAGGGACCTACAGTTTAATGCCGAATCCGAACGGCGAAGTGAAAAGCTTTTCATAGCAATTTTTACTCTTGTAGGTTTGCCATTGCCTGCCAAGAGGTGGTGCCGTGTAGAAAAATTATTTTTTCTACTTATTTTTTTGTTTGTTTTGATTTTGCCTGTGCCGAGATTCGAACCCCGGACACTCTGCGTAGCAGTCCAACGCACTACAACTACGCCACAGCATAGACATTATTTTCCTTATACCATTCCATAGTTGGCCTGGAGTAATGGCTTGTGGCTAGGACTTGCCAAAACAAAACGGTTCCTTTGTGCTGTCCAATAAATGGTAGAAGGCGTTTTTGCAGGCATTCTTCTATATGCTTAAATTCTGGATTTAATTGTTCCTGTCGAAATCAACGCTTTATTTCGTAGACCTCAGGTGCAAATAGCTTGACAAACAATGAAGCGTTTCGGAAATTTGGTAAATTTTACTTCACAGTATTTTCTGGGTGTTGGATCGCTTTTCTTTGTTGTGAAATAGTCATTCCCAGGCAAGTGGTTGAAGTCCGCCTTACAGTAGATCTCATCATCGTGAATCACTTAATCGAATTTGGTTAGGTAATTGTCATACAGCTTTCGGGCAACGCTTCGCTTTTTTTTGTTTGCTTCCGACTGGTCTGGTACTTTCTGCTGTTTGTAGGTGGTTTTTCCTTGACTTGGCTTATATTACATTACAGTTGGTTGCGATGAACTAAACTTATTGAACCACGAAAATTAATAGCTTTTTCTTCAATAAATCATTTAGGATGAATACTTTCAGCTTTATCATCCAATCTTTATGAATAATTTACTTTTTATTTTATAGATTTTTATCTTTTAATTAGGCAGGTTATTAAATATTAGTATTAGCTGTAGCTGCAACATCTCGAGTCGACCTCGTTGGATTAGCACGATATGTACTAACAACCCATTTCAACACTTCTGGGTTATTTGAACCCTTTTTTCTGCCTGACCTTTCGGTTCTGCAGATGAAGTTTCCCGCGTTGTAGTTGTTTGTGACGTTATAAACCGTCGCCAAACTCGCTGTGCTTTCCCTTGAAATGCTTTGTATAGACTTCGTCTTATCAATCAAGTAAATGTCCAGTATTAATTTGCGGCGCTGTTCTTGTTGGCTCGACATGTTGACTTAAGTAGATACAAGAGGAAAATGACTAATATAGAAAGAAACTGCACTATTTATAAATACTTTCTCTTGAAGATAACGGGGTCCTAACTCATGATGACAATTGCGTATAATACGTGATGATACGTAAAAATTCAAAATTCTAATTTTTCTGATTCACCCTTACTACAAATTATAAATATTTAAAGTAATAATAATAATAATTCATATTATGAAATTACTTGTGTCCCACCTTGTATTAAAGTAATATTTCGAAATATGTATGGTAAGAATATATTCTCGTACTTGTTGTCTATGTAATTGTCATTTGATTTGATTGCTCCTTAGAAAAATGTAACAATAATTAATTGCAAATTGAAAGAAGTCAATTATATTTAACATTCATTGCTGAAAAAGAGAACATGTTTATTATTATTACATATCTTGTGGTATTAAACAAATGTCCGAATGTTATTTTTCTTCCAAATTTCGAATGAGAAAAAGGAATAGGTATTTGTTGTTGCCATTTTTAATGTCATCTTTTCACCTTAACAAACGTTCAATGCATAATTTGACTATAAACTTCAATTTTATAGCATATATCCTGCGGTGTTATCCTAGTTTATTGCTGTAATCACGTGACCAGTTTTCAACTATTCTCGCGGGTACCTAACTACCAAACAAACATAAATAACGATCTACGCGAAATTGAATGACATTGGCCAAAAATGAATGCATGTGTGTAGCAGGTAGTAGTCGTAGCAGGTAGTCGTAGTAATAGACTTAAAGTCACAATTTTTATGCATGAAGAAGATGTAGAAAAAGCAAGCAAAAAATCTGTTATGTTGCTACAGGTAGGTAGAGGTAGTTAGGTTACCACCGGTGGCATCAACATACATGTACATAAGTACATCTCGAATGTCTCTTCGTCTTCATTGGAAGTAACTATGTATGTAGTTAAACAGCTTCGAATGTTTGTATGCACCTATATTCATATGCTTTGTCTATCTGTCTATACTCGTTCCTATGCTATGTTATTCTTTTCCCCCTGGGGTATGTCTCAATTGAGATTTAAAGAGCATTTTCTATTTTTATTTACATACATACTTTTCTGTTTTTTCGCTTTTTTCTTTGCAACTTGTTTTTTAACAGCCACTTTTTTAGTACTCGTACTTTTTCCTTGTCAATTTTTTGTGTTTTTTTTTTTTTTTTGCATAATCATTTTGGAAACCTACAAGTTTCAATTAAGTTGTAATCTTCGATAGTGGAAGCAGCAACAGCAACAGCAGCAGCAGCAGCAGCAACAACAATCACAATTCCAACAGCAGCCAGTCATAGTTGCTGCTTATTTGCTGTTGCTATTGCAGGCAACCAGTCAGTCAGTCAACCAGCCAGCCAGCCAGCCAGCCAGCCAGCCAACGCCGCGCTGACTGCAATTTAGTAAAGTGTGCTGCGCGCATGCGCTCAAATGATTTTAATTTAATGGCTGCAGTTGCCTCCTTTCTTTACTTTTATTCCTTTTTTATTTGCATGCATATGTTGGTAGGTATTTCTTCTTAAAAATACTGTGCAGCCTAGCCTGTATGTATTGAATTTACTTATGGTACTTAACTTACTCGTACTTACATATTTCTAATTTACCATAGCATAGAGCGTCATGCTAAAATTGTTATCGCTTCTCAAAATGATCTGCAACATATGTAAGAGTATGTCTTTCTGTCTGTCCGTCTGTCTGCATGTCCTAACTTGTTGCGGTTATTTGTATCTGTGCTTGTTTTACAGCGAATAAGACAAGCCAACAGAAAACTAAACAATAAAAAATTAAATAAAAAAATTAAATGTGATTAATTTTATACACAAATTTCTACGAAATTCCTTCAAGTTCATTGAGAAAATCAGAAAGTGTTTAGGATAGCAAAGACTTGCTATCACAACATAAGTGAAACGTGAAATATTTCATGCAATTTTTACAAGATCACTTCCGCTGAATGCTCGTCTTTAAGCTAAAAGTAAAACGAGAAGCATGTGAATAGTTAATGGGAGTTCTGCATCAATATTTCTAGTGTATTACGAATAATTAATGCTAACGCAATAACGCATGGACATAGATTTACAACAACTATGTAAGTTAATAGAGACGAGAAAATAAATTGCCCGTGTCTTTTCAAACCAAATGTGAAGGAGAGCTTCCTTTAACTTTCTTTGGTAAATTTTAATATACTTATACGCACAAGGCGATTGATTGTTTATAAGTAACTACATATGTACAGGGTGCGACATCCTATATGTCGGTATGTGAATATTGAATAACTTAAAAAATAAAAACATCCGATTTCCATATATGAGGACTAGTTTTTGAATACAACATCAATCAAGTGGCCGCCGTTATTGACCAAAGCAAAATGTGCTCCGGTTTCCATCACTTTTTCGGGCATCTCAGGCGGCGGTATAGCGATGATTTCGACGCGAATGTTTGCCTTGAGCTCGTCAATGGTCTGAGGCTTGCTGGCGTATACTTTGCTCTTAAAATAATCCCACAAAAAGAAGTTCGGAGGGGTAAAATCTGGAGATCGCAATTTTTTGACACCACACGTTCAGGGAATTCTCGTTGCAGAAATTGCATTGTTTGATTTGCAGTGTGGCATGACGCATCGGCTGGTTGAAACCAGTAACCGTCCAGATATTTTCACACATTTGTGGGCAGAAATAATGAGCCAACATCCACCGATATCGATTCTCATCGACTGTTTCACCTTCCCTGAAGAAAAATGGCATAATAATGGTTTTCGCGAAAACGCCGGCCCAAGCAGTCACTTTTTGGTCATACAATTGTGTTTCATGGATCTCATGTAGATTTTCCGTACACCAAATGTGCCAATTTTGCTTGCTAACGGCGCCAGAGAGTGTGTAATGGGCCTCATCGGTTATCAAAATTTTCTTCCAAAGATTAAGTCAACCGTATTCCAAGCACTTTTGGCGTAAACAAATGCAAATCAAGGTGATTCAACTGACGCCAAAATGCCGAACGCGGTGACGATACGACACATGTGGCTTGTCGGTAATACTATGTATCTCTTACCGCTTTAACCAGTTTTCATTGGAACGTCTTGGGCGTTGATGAACGGCTAGTCGACAATCTCCCAATGCGCCGTGCTCAACACAATACGACACCAAACAACGAATAGCTTTGTCAGACGTTGCTTGTTGGCTACGATATTTTCGACGACATGCACGTTGAGTTGACACATCTGAACGACTATTGTCAATATACAGCGGCACTATTTCGGCGCGTTGTTTCCGTGGGAAACGATTCATGGTTAAAATTGTACTGAATTGACGTTTCAAAAGTATGTTTACCCAAGTCAATCGGTTGATAAATGTTAAAATTATTCAATGTTAACATACCGACATAAAAGACGGCGCACCCTGTATGTGTGAACATTAATGCACCAGGCTTCCTTAAAGCAAACAGATGTCGATTAATTTCACATACGAGTACCAGAAGAAAAACCAAAAATTTTGTTTTATTGCCCCCCTTGGTGCTTTCCACATTTAATCGATCAATATAAGCTGCAACATTTCACAACAAATTTGATCAAATGTTATGATTTCGCTGTTCACAAACACAAACACAAACATGTTGCCAGGAAATTCAATGTAGCTTTGTACCTAACCAATTACGTAGCCAAAAGGTATAACGACGCTCCAACCACATTAATGAACCTGCACCCCCCCTCAATTACTTGTACACGGTAAATACTCATGCACACATACGAGTACATGCATTCTTTTTCTTTTAATGGTATAACAGTCCATGGAGAGCCTAGGCCGAGCTTTTCACACATACATACAAGTACATTTTTAGAAGAAAATAGTTCAATAACAAGGTAAAATATAAGTATAGCGAAAAGAAAACCATTGTCAATTCGGAGTTTTCTTGGCACACGCTGTCATTTACCTCTAATGTCCCACCGTCGTCTAATGTAACCCGCACCTCTCTGATCTCTATTTTCTCGAATTCAATTGATTGCTGTAGGTTCGAGGTCTCTTACATATAATACGTAAGTACTACGTAGTAAAAGCTGAGTTGTGTTTTTTTTTTTTTTTGTTGTCTATTAGTTTTAGGTTCAATGTTATTACTTTGCATATTTGCAGCGTCATTATGAGCGAGTGGAACGTTCGAATAGCAAACGAAGCGTTCAAGCGAACGCGCATGCGCATTGATTAAGCATCAAATGCAATGTGTACGAGTACGAACTCCTCCGCGGCGGCGATTGATTATCTCAGCGTTTATACTTGGTTCTTGTTACAATTTTGTAATGCTTGTTTATTGTTGCTGTTGTTGCTCTGTCAATTATTGCGCAAAATTTAGAACAAATTTTTTTTTTTGATTTTTAAATCAACTACAAAGAAACGTACAAGTTTCAGCTTGAGTGTATGACAAGAGCGTGCGCACAGAAATATGAAAATTATATGATGCGCATACATTCCAAGTATGCTGCGCAACACACTAGATTCACGCTTCTAACTAAATGTTTCTAAAGGGTGATTTTTAAAAGAGGTTGGTTTTTGAAAATATAAAAATTCAAAAATTCAAAAAATACTGAAATTTTACAAAAGTGAATAAAATTTTTATTTGGATCGATAAACCAATTCCTGGCATTTACTTTTTAAATATAATTTTACTTCAATGTGTAGCCCGTGGCTACGCTTTAAGTGGTCCCATTATGAAGGTCCAATTTTGGCACACTTTTTCACACACCAATCGGCAGCAATCTCACCAATGACGCAATGACGCATTCACTGTTGGCTTTCACAGCGGAAATCGTGTTTAGCTTGTCCCTGTAGACAAGAGACATAACATAGCCCCACAAAAAATAGTCTAACGGGGTTAAATCACACGATCTTGGGGGCCAATTGACTGCAACAAAACGTGAGATTAACTGCTCACCAAATTCATTTCTCAATTGATTCATGGTTTCGCGTGAAGTGAGGCATGTTGCATGTGACATGTGGCACCGTCCGACACCACATGTCGGCCGAGTCCAATTCCTGCATTTTCGGCAAAAAAAAAGTCTGTTATCATCGAACGGTACCGGTGCCTTCTTCATGTGGCCGTAACGTATCTAGTACGGCCCAATGATGCCGCCTGCCCATAAACCGCACCAAACAGTGCATTTTTCGGGATGCATTGGTAGCTGCTGAATTGCCTCTGCCTGGTCATCACTCGAAATACTGCAATTCTGCTTATTTACGGATCCATTGAGCCGACCATAAAATGGAAGTAGCTTGAGAAACACATTTTTCACAGAGCACGAATTTTGATAATAAATTTCAATAATTTGGAAAAATTTTCCAGGCGTAAGTCTATTCATGATGAAATGGCAAACAAAACAGAGCATTTTCACTTTGACACATGTCAAGAATCACGCGTGAACTGTCAGAAATGTAAAAGTCAATAAACAAGTAGCAAAAAATCACCCTTTATGTATGTTTGTTTGAGCTGCAAGTCTAGCACGAGTACACTATACATAACCTCAAAGCTAACTAAATTTCCAGCCAAGTAGAGTTAAGCAAAACAAAAACAAAAATTATAATAAAAAAGTCAAGCATTCGATCGATGTTTTCTCGCAAACAATTGAATTTTTGCGGTGGCGGCTTTAATGGTCTTACCATATTTAACGTAGCGCCCCTCTCGCTCTCCTTCCCACCTTTCCACTCGTTGCATTCTTTTCTGAATGAATGCAAATTCTAGCTTTACGACTAGAAAAAAATGAAAGAAAAGAAACATGTAATGGTTAAAGAAACTAGTTGGACAAGGCGCGATAAGCCTCATGTTCTTAGGCGTGCTGTTACTGTTATTATTATTGTTGTCGTTGTTGTTGTTATTGTTGTTGTTATTGCTGTGCAGATATTAGGTGCCCATTTTTGCACTTGAAAATCGCACCGGAAATTTATGCATTTTTAAATTGCATAACTTTTGTGGTTGATTCTCTTTAATGATATTGTACTCTTCTGGTACATACCAAAAAATACTTATGTAACTTACATACATATTTACATATGTACATCTCTACATAAGCACTGATACCATATAGTTGAGTTGGTAATATACTTATACATACATATAAGTATTGTTCCTGTTTTTTTTTTTTTTTTTGTAATGCGATTGTCTTCTCGTAGTGAATATGCCTTGAATGTGTGTGTGAGTGCACTCTGATGGCATGCATTTTTTTTTTTTGTCATTATTCTTTCTCTTAGGTTCATCTACATCGAATACTACGAGTATGTGTGGGAAGTAATTTCAGTATGGAACACCCTTAACGTAGTCACATTAACGTCAGCTTTAAAAATTTAAGTTAGTGTTATGTTTGTGTAAATGTTTTTCAAGTGTATTAAAAGTTAGTAAGGCGCACATTTTTGGATATTTATTTTATTTTTTATTCTATTTAAATATTTTAAGTAGTCTTTCTAGTCTGAAAACTTGAAGGGGTCAAGCACATAAAAGAATTGTGTTGTCAAAACAAGTATAACAAAAGTTTCTATAACAGCTATCACTTACTTACTTTACTTTTGATGGCACAACAGCCCATGGAGGGCCTAGGCCGAGCTTTTCGCATCCACTCATGTTGTGCGTGTTATATTTGTACATGAATGGAAGGGACCTACAGTTTAAAGCCGAATCCGAACGGCGAAGGAAAAGCTTTTCATAGCAATTTTTACTCTTGTAGGTTTGCCATTGCCTGACAAGAGGTGGTGCCGTGTAGAAAAATTATTTTTTCTACTTTTTTTTTTGATTTTGCCTGTGCCGAGATTCGAACCCCGGACACTCTGCGTAGCAGTCCAACGCACTACCACTACGCCACAGCGACCACTACAGCTATCACTTAGTACCCCGGAAACTCTTTAAAAGCTGTCAAACAGGTCAAACAGGAACATCTTTCTTTTAATGGCACAATAGACCATGGAGGGCGTAGGCTGAGCTTTTCGCATGCACTCATGTTGTGTAAGTATGATGTATTTTTGCGCATGAATGTAAGGGACGGACCTACAGTTTTATGACGAATCCGAACAGCAAAGTGAAAAGCATTTTATATGCAATTTTTACTCTTGTAGGTTTGCCATTGCCTCCCAAGAGGTGTTTGTTTTTTCCAATTTTTTTGTTTACTATCCTGTACCGAAATTCGACCCCGGACATTCTGCGTAACAGTTTAACGCACTACCACTACGCCGAACATAAGAATGCGATGACATCTAAGCTATAACTCTGAATTGTGCTCAAATGAGCCGCAGGACTTTGAATATGGCCACTTACACTGTACATTATTTTGGATGCCTGCTTGCATACTTTCAGAACTTTTGACATAACAACTTTTTTCACTCTTTCTCTGTTGAGCTCTGTTCTTTTATTTACATTTAGTATACCTCAAATTCACCATGCCGGATTAGTTGCTAACGTTGAAACTAAAGTTTAGAAAAGATTATACTGAAATGTCAATGTTTATACTGAAAATTAGTCAGAAATTAGGGTTAACTTTTAAAATTCCGCTCAATAATAGCGATGAAGTGTAAACCTTTCAAACGATAAAATATATTGATAACTTAAAAAAAAATAAAAGTTCTAATAAAGCTTTAAGCATAAAAAATTAATTAGAAAGTTGTAGTAGAGCTGTGTGTGCATGGTAACATCATAAAAGATCGAAGTTTTTGAGTTTAAGAACCTCTGCTTTTCTATCACATTAACAACGAATAAATGTCAAATACAAAATTTAATGTGCGAAGTTTACAATTTAACGGCAATTAACATAAATTTATAAAAATAACTAGTCACTTCAAATAAAAATATGCAGTATATATGTAAAAGAAAAAGAACCAGAAAAGGAAGGTATTAGCAAAAAAAAAGTATCTACATAAAAATTATTATAAGAAAACAAATTTTGTTGAAATTCACATGGGCATTGATGGCATGGGGCATTAAGGAAACCTATGATTTAACGAATCAAAAGTTATACATATTTCAAAAACATTGTATATATGAGAAAGGCTCGGTCAAGGCCCTCCATGGGCTGTTGTGCCATTAAAAGAAATAAAAGAAAGAAGAAAGATGTATATATTTTAGAATTATGGAATTATTAACTATAAAATAGATAAATATTATGAACAAAATCAATTTTAATTAATGAAAAGCCGATATTTATTAATTGAACATTCTTCAGGTGGATTTATGTAGAGACTTTTATTACATATATACAAGGTGTTTTTTTGTGTGGTTTTCAAGAAGAAAAAAAATGCATATAATTTAATGTTATGGCCAAGAGTTTACTTTTACTTTTAATGGCACAACAGCCCATGGAGGGACTAGGCCGAGCTTTTCGTATCCACTCATGTTGTGCGTGTTATATTTGTACATGAATGGAAGCGACCTACAGTTTAATGCCGAATCCGAACGGCGAAGTGAAAAGCTTTTCATAGCAATTTTTACTCTTGTAGGTTTGGTAGAAAAATAGAATTTTCTACTTTTAGCTTTTGCCTGTGCCGAGATTTGAACCCCGGACACTCTGCGTAGTAGTCCAATGCACTACCACTACGCCACAGCGACCACTAAGAGTTACTACCACTAAGAGGCCAAGAGTTTAGCTTTATTATAAAGATAAGGATTTGCCATTATGTTTTAAAAACGATGTCGGGCAAGTGGCCGCCGCGGCTGTTTCGAATAAATTCCAACCGAGAGGCTTACTTTTCGTCCACTTTTTGCGGCAATTGGGGCCGAATGTCAGTAATAACGTGCCGAATATTCTCTTCCAAGGCGTCAATTGTCTCGGACTTATCTGCGTAGACAAGCAACTACACATACCCCCACAAAAAATAGTCCAGCGGTGTTAAATCGCACTATCTTGGAGGCCACACCACAGGCCCACGACGCGAGATAATGCGTTCACCAAAAGTTTCTTTCAATAAATTGATTGTTTCGTTGGCTGTATGGCATGTAGCGCCGTCTTGTTGGAACCAAAGGTCGTGCATAGCAACATCCTCCAATTCAGGCACGAAAAAGTCATTAATCATGACTCTATAGCGATTCCCATTGACTGTAACATTATGACCGGCTTCATCTTCGAAGAAATATGGACCAATGATTCCCTCTGCCCATAGAGCGCACCAAACAGTGACTTTTTGAGGATGTCACGGCGCCTCAACAATGACTTTTGGATTATGATCACTATAAATGCGACAATTTTGATTATTAACGTACCCGTTCAACCAAAAGTGAGCTTCATCGCTGAACAAAATTTCTTGTGAAAATCGGGATCGGTGGCCATCTCGTTTTGGCAATAAATTTGCACGATTTGCAAACGTTGTTCAGGAGTAAGTCTATTCATTATGAAATGGAAAATCAAACTGAGTATAAATCAAGTGAAAGCTGTCAAAAAGACCAACTCCGAAAAAACTATTGCCAGATTAAAAACCATACTTCTAAAAAAAACTTACTTACTTACTTAACAGGCACTACAACCGATGATCGGTCTTGGACGCCTCTACAAAGCTTCGCCAGTCGCCTCTGCTGTGTGGCACGCTGGCGCCAGTTGGTAAGGCCAAGTGCAGTCAGGTTACCCTGCACCTGGTCTTTCCAACGGTGATTAGGACGTCCCCTTCTGCGTGTTCCTCCACCGTGGTTCGAATAAAACACCCTTCTAGCCGGAGCGCTGTCTTCCATTCGCTCAACATGACCCAGCCAGCGAAGCCGCTGGACTTTTATCTGTAACATTTTCTTCTGTAACATGTTCAGCGATTCGATACACGAAATTCCATTTTTAATAAAAAAATTAGACACAAATTCTTTGTTCGATATTTTTATTTATTTATTGCAAAAATCGGAAAACACACTTGAGATGAGCTGACAAATTAGACTGACTGTAAACAGTCGAAGCGGGTTTTTTTAAATGATCATTTCCCGATACTTTTTTGATAGATTCTAAGTAATCCAAGTTATTTGTTGAACTTTTTGAATACTCCAAACAAATAGTCGGAAAAGTAGATTTATTTGTTCTTTATGGTCTCGGACACAGAAGAAATTCCGTTCCTCAGAGGTTAAGTGTAATAGAGTGTAAGTGTAATAGAGCTCGCGCTCTATTCAGTGGTCTACTAGATAGTCGTAAGACGATTGGAATTAAAATTACGAGCAGTAATTAATTTTATGAACAGTACTCGTATCGCTTCTGGAGCAAAATAAGTTAAAATGATTAGAGCCATTCATATAAACCCAGAAATGCCTAACAAAGCTCTCGAATAATAACTTTCTCGAACATTTTCTAAATATAAATGTTGACAAGCTTTTACTCTTATAATATAATGAGGCATTTATGAGTTTATACGAATCTACTCTATTGTATTTTATGCTCTCCTGTAAAATTTACATTTTGTGACTTAATACGCTTTGGCTCTGAGTTACGGAATTGGGATTTGATGCTAGAAAAAGGATTACATTAAACTATCAACCTGTAAACATTGAGAGCTTATCGAGTCGTTATTAAGTTGAAATTCGAAACTCTTTTCTTTTATGTTTTAAAATCAAAATTTACTTTAGTATGTATTTATTACACATACAAGTATATGACACTTTTAGGGTCCACCTCTGTTGGCATGACTCCTAGGAAGGCTGCTCTCAATTCCCATTTGCATACGTCACAAGAGATGTACTCGCAGTTCAAAAAGTGGGTACAAATTTGAAACGTTTATTGACCTTGTGGTTATGCAATTTATCGATTTCATAATAATTATAATTGAAATTTACAGACGTTTTTACAATTGTTGTTTGTTGCTGTTGTTGTTTTTGTTGTTATTATTAAAGCGCATACAAAACTGACTTTTTACATCCACACACTAATTCCTTCCAACACTAAACCAGTTTCGCGAATTGAGCTGCTTTAGTCCAGCAGGAGGAGGGCAGCATTTTACACGCTGTGAATTTTAACACACTCCAAATAAAAATATAATTAAAATCATGTAAGAATTAAATTTAATTGTAATGCTAAAATTAAAAAAAAAAAGGAAAATATTATTATATAATTTCATTACGTAAAAAAACAAAAAAAAAAAAACAAAATTGGAAAAAAATCTCGTACGCATTTTTACAAATCTGCAACACTTCTGCTGTTCGCAGCAAATTTCATCGGCTACTCTGCGTTCCATGGCACCAACACTGACCGCCAATTGCACTGCACACTTAATGATTTTTGACTCCCAGGCAAAAGAAGTTGTGGTAGCTTTTGCTTTTTTTCCTTTCGAATGTTTTTCGGATTTTATACTCCTTCATCACGTTTACTAGTGGCATTGCTGTTTATCTGTTGTTGTTGTTGGCTTACCTGTTGTTGTTGTTTTACCTGTTGTTGTTGTTGTTGTTGCTGTTGTTGTTGCTGTTGCTGCTGCAGCTGCTGCTGCTGCTTCTCTGACTGTAAGCATAAACGTGGGGATGTAGCCTAACGCGCCTGCGCACAATTTAACTTGATCAATTGGCGATCGTGATTTAGCTACCCGTGGGCGCGTGCCTTCTTATTTCACTACTGTCAGGCATCGCATCACTTCTTCGGCTTCTTTTCTTTCTTTTTCGTCCACTACTTTTTTACTTTATACACTTTTATAGATTTAAAGGAAGCAAAGCTACAAGAAAAAAAAAACAAGACCCTAATAACACAAAAATCAAAGGAAGCTATAAATGAGTTTTCGAAGAAAAAAGTTGGCTAGTAAATGGCGTTAGATGCTCAAATTGTAGCTATTGTGTTGAGGTTTGCCAGTAGATTTTATTACATTTTAAGGTTTTAAGTTTTCCGTTTGCGCTTTGAAATGATTGTTGTGTAATTTATGGAATAATTTTTGTTTTAAATAATTGAACAATTTTGTAGTCGAATAAGTATATGAAAATCGATTAGAGATGATCCTCATATATAAGTACTGGGTGTCCCAAAAGTCAACGTCATCAGCTTTAGAGAGCTGATTGGCCATCTCATAACTGATTAGAATATCAAAATATAGTCTTAGTAAAAAATTCTTTATTAAGGTAACATTCTGATATTCTGGTTAGTTATGAGTTATCAGCCATCCAATGGATCCATATATGGTTGGTTGGTTAGATTATGTTAACTTACTTCAGACTAATCGCTATTTCAAGCTAGTCATTTTGGAATTTTCTGCAGAAAATGATAATCGAGCATTTCTTACTATTTATTTTTATTATACTTATAAGTAATATTATAAGATTGTGATTACTGCTGTCACAGTTGACTTTTTTGGGCAGCCCTTGCTTTTAACACAATTATGATTTAAGACTTCTGACGAACCTAAGAACTGAGTTAGGTTCTACGACTCCTATCTCAGAAGGACTTAGGGTCACTGTCTGCGGCATTCTCTCTAATTCAATATCTGTTCAGAGTTAATAGTGTTTGAGCTAATAAGTCTTTTAGAAAGTCGGAGTGCTTTAAATCACTTGTTACTCATAAATTATGCAATTGCAACTTAAACAACTTACTTACTTACTTAGCTGGCACTACAACCGATGATCGGTCTTGACCGCCTCGAGGGTTATTTGGGAATATTTTAACGTGGTGGGTTCCAAGCCCAACGCACAACCATTCATTTTCGCACAAATTCACCGAAAAATATCATAGATAAAAATCACAAACAATTTTTCAAACACAATTTCTGAGTGAAATTTGGGAACTAGTTGCCACCTGAAATGGTTTATTTTTACCATAAACCTATCAGACTATAAATTACTACACGCTCTCTGACTAACTTTCAGGAAAAGGTTCACAAACAACTCTGTCATTAAGTATGAACCCGTCCGTACTGATTAGAATCGTCCCAGTTTGAAATATACTGCCTGTAGTCGATTTTGCCCTCGATAGAATTTAGATTTTGAAATGCTTTTGAATGTAGTAGCTAGGCATAGTGAAATCTAATCATTCTTGGAAGCAATTGAACTACTTCAATAAGGGTGAGTTCCTTACATATCGGTAACATAGAGGCTTTAAACATAATGCAATTGCAATCACAGCCAGTGTTTGCCTAACAAATCTACAGGAATCTGGTTGAGAAGAATATCTAGCATGTATAAGTTTAAGGAATTACCTCAGATTATGTATAAATTGGTTATTTTTTCTTATTATTTTAATGGCACAATATCCCATGGAGGGTCTAGGTTAAGTTTTTCGCTAAAACAAAAAAGGTTAGGTTAAAGAAAATTCTACGCTATGAGTCGTTATATAATAGTTTTAATGATATTTGTAAATATATGCCAACGTTTAGTAATTGCAAACAATCAAGTTGTAGGGCTTCTCAATTTTCTACAAAATTTGTATATCCTTTGGCAGTAAAGTCATAAAAGCAAGCGGCAATAAGTACAACAAATGATTGACTGCAAATAGTTAGAGACATGCAGCGTTTAGTTAGGGGGAAATTGCCCTACATACATACATACATAGTAAGCAAAGCAGCAGCAAAATTATTATCGTTTATTACCTTACGAGGTAAACTAGATGAATGACTACAACTACAACAACAATAATAATAATAATACAAGATAGACCAAGGAAATGAACCAAAAAGAACGAACAGGTTTACGAGTCAGAAAATTCAATCAAACCAATCTATAATAGAAATCTTCTGCCGATGTGAAGCGTGATATTGCCTTAATATGTAACCATGTACTACATATAACTATATATCCTATATGTACATACCTACAATCTGCCACAAAGTGGCAGTGGCAGTGGCAGTAGCAGTAGCAATGGTAATGGCAGTGGCGGCCGTTGCCAATTCAAATGTTGCTACCGCATTGAAACGCCTCGCATTGTAAAACATACACTCGCAGATATTATTAAATAGATGTGGCATACAGCATGTACATCTACATATGTTTCATAAACACCTCGTTGTAGTACGAGAAGTATGTTGCAGTCAGTGTAGTAGCAACTAACTACATGACCAGCAGGCAGGCAACAAAAATACATATATCGTAGAAGTGAAGCTGAGAAAAGCCTTTTTTTCATTAACAAAATTAAATGCAGCGCATTAATCACAGAACGCCCCAAAAAGCAAGCAACTTAGTATATACCCGCATACATCGAAAGCATATGCTTTGCACATATTTACACACATACGTTCTCATACATATGTACCATACTATATCCATAAATAATGCTGTCTCTTTCTAAACCTCAGCCTGTGTCTATTTCATTACAGCATTTTCGTGATCAATGCATCGATGGTTCAGGTTTGCCGCTACTCACCGAAGACCATCTTGTGAACTCGCTGGGCATGAAATTGGGACCGGCTCTAAAATTACGTTCAATGCTAGCGAAGAAATTGGGCGGACCATGTCCATGCGTAGCGTGTGTTGCGCAAGCGCAACAAATGTTGGCATTACAACAACAGCAACAACAACAAACACAGCAGCAGCAGCAGCAACAACAGGCTGGAGGAACATCATCAACAGCATCTACAACAACAGGAACAGGTGCTGCTGGTAGTGCTGGTGCTGCTGCTTCTGTTGCTGCAATATCGACAAATGTGACAGGACTAGCAACAGCAGGGCAACAACAACAACAACAACATTTTGGTAGTAACGGCCCACATGCACATGTACAAAGTAAACAGCAGGAACAACAACAGCATAGAACAAATAACAACAATAATAGCAGTAAGAAAAAAACAAATAACAGTGGTGGCAACGTTGTTGCTGTTGTTGGTAACAGTAACAACAGTGCAATGTCTGCTTCAACATGTAGCAATATTAATAATAATAATAACGACGACAACGACAGCAATGCCAATGGAAGCAACAACGATGGCACTAGTAAAAGCAACAATAACAAAAACAACAACAACAACAACAGCAACAGCAACGGCAGTAACAGCAGTAACAACGAATGCAATAGCAACAGTTGCAGTAATAGCCTTAATGTTGTTAATAATTCAATTGCAAATAATGATTGCAATAGCAGTAGCAGCAATAACAGCAACAACGGCAACAACAACAATTGCAATATAAGACCACGGTCCGGAAGTGCTGATATTGACTCGGGCAGTTAGTTTTATTTGCTACTTGTTAATTAGTGTTAAATTAGATTGCTGCTGCTGCTGCTGCTGTTTTTGTTATTATTGTTGTTGTTGTTGTTGTTGTTGCGTTGCATTGCATTGCATTGCGTTGCTATTATGTTACTACTGATTGCTATTGTTGTTGTTGTACTTGCTGTCATTAGCATAATTAGTTTATTATGTGTTTTTTTTTTTATTATTATTTTTATTTATTAAATTTATTTTCCTTTTTGTTTTTGTTTTTGTTGTTTTAATTAAAATTTATTAAGTATTTTATTATATCCATATTGTTTATTTTAACTTTTCGCTTTATTTTGCAATTTTGTTGCAGTTATTATTATTTTTACTTTCAAGAAATTACTGTCTTTAAAAAAGTACTGCGAATTGTATCGCCTTCAAGGTAGGACCCTTCCGAAAGAATATACTTATGCCAATGAATTATAATTCAATCATCAAAACATTTTTCAAACGCATTTTCCGGAATCGATTCCAGTTCCTGCCGTAAATTCTCTTTTATCGACTGAAAACAGGTGCCTCGAAGTGGTCAGAATTAGAGTTTTAATAAGATAAAAACATTTTCACCAATGCGGCACACGAAATTCCATTTGCAATAAAAAAATTTGAGACATAAATTCTTTGTTCGATATTTTTATTCGTTGTAAAAATCGCGAAACACACTCGAGATGAAATCGATAATTGTAAACAAACTAAATAACAGATACTCGCTCAAACCTCACGCCAGGTTAGAGGGCGGTAGTGCCAACTTAACGACAAAAAGAATTTTTATGGATTGTAAAGCGGGCTTTTAAAATTATCACTATCCGGTACTTTTTATTGTACATATATTGAATTGAAACATAATTTTTTGATGTTTTTGTATTTATCTGATTAGTATCAGTGATTAAAGATTCACGATCCGCTGGTTCAAGAAGAGCTGATCAGAGTTTATTTATTCAAAGGATGAGTGATCACCGGATGAATAAACTATTGCCACTGAACCAGAACAGAACCAAAATAGTAACAGAACAGAGTCGGAACTGGACCAGAACCAGAACAGAACCAGAACAGAACCAGAACAGAACCAGAACAGAAACAGACCAGAACCAGAACAGAACCAGAACAGAACCAGAACAGAACCAGAACCAGAACCAGAACAGAACCAGAACCAGAACCAGAACCAGAACAGAACCAGAACAGAACCAGAACAGAACCAGAACAGAACCAGAACAGAACCAGAACAGAACCAGAACAGAACCAGAATCAGAACCAGAACAGAACCAGAACAGAACCAGAACCAGAACAGAACCAGAACAGAACCAGAATAGAACCAGAACAGAAACAGAACAGAACCAGAACAGAACCAGAACAGAACCAGAATAGAACCAGAACAGAACAGAACCAGAACAGAACCAGAACAGAACCAGAACAGAACCAGAACAGAACAGAACCAGAACAGAACCAGAATAGAATCAGAACAGAATCAAAACAGAAACAAGTTAAAGAATGTTTCTTTTCTCTTGGACTTAAGAAGCGAACAATTATTATAATTTTTTTGTTTTGTAAATATTTTGTTATAACTAATTTAACTATTTTATTTTTTTTATATATTACTTTTTATTTAACCTATATATTTACAGACATAGAATTATTGCACCAAAATGCCTTAAAAAAAACAACAAAAATCGCAAAGTCTTCCACTTAAACTTAAAGTTAACTTTAATTGTAAAATTAAATTACAAAAATATGTAATTGTAAAACAAATGATTAGTCAATTTATTACTTATTAAATGTTTGAAAACTTTTAAATAATTATCGTAAACATTTTTCCGTAAAAAAGTGTACTTAATTTAAATACGAACTTAAAATATTTAATTTTATTATTTAAATAAGAAGAACTATTAAAAATCTAATTTAAACTTTCACTAATGTAAAATTATATAAATATGTTTAGAATTAAGTGTAAATAATTATAATGTATTACTAGTCAGTACAGACATTTTAAATTTTGTTTTTCTTTTTTATTTTATTTTAGTCAAAAATTGCATAATTTTCAAACCAACACACATACACACAGGCTACATTAAGTGGATTCGAAATTTTTAAAACTAAAAACATTGCGGCCATTCAACAAAATATATTACATATATAAGATAAATTTAAACAATAAATCTTTATGAGACTAAACATTTTAATGCTAGTTCAATCTTAACTAAATAACAATTATTTTTGTATATAAACAATAACTTATATATTTATATACATACATATAATAATAATAACAATATTTAATTTAAGCAAACAAATAAATAAATAAATATATTTATATTAGGAATAGCAGCCGCCAAGCAACTTAAAAACTCCTTTTTGTATACATATAAATACATACATACAATATATAAAAATATTTACATAAAATTATTTAGAAAACGTTTTTAAAATTTAACTTTTCTAATGTGCAAATAAAAAATAAATTATTAATAAAAAATAAAAAAATAATGCTAAAGAAATTTTTAACCTTTCATTTTCTCATTGCTTTGTCAGTCCGCCTTTCCACACGGCAAATGTTCTTGAAAGCAAGATTAGTTTGTAGGAGAGAGATGAACTGGTATAGACTTGCTCGCAGCGGCAAGTTTTTTTTTGAGCTGCTCGTTCTTTGACATTTCAGACAAAGAAAAACCAGAAGCAAAACCGACACACAAGCTGTCAGGAGATAGCAGAAATACTAAACATCAATCACATGACACATTTGTGGGTACCAACCACGGATAATTTTTTTGTGGCCCAATATTTCGGCATTAAGTTTTCTTATTTAAGAATAATTTCTTCGCTTTAATATTCCTATATGTTTTTTTTTTTTATAAAATCATTTGTAATGAGCAATGCGTCTCCGTTAATTGCTTGAAAAATTACATGTAAAGCATTCATACGCTTTATCATATCGGCTGTGTGCTTAGATGAGCCTCTTTCGCTGTGGAGGTCAATTCAGGAATTGGAGATGTCAATGTTTTCAATTGAAATGTTTTGAACATCTGTTGCGGCAAGTACCATATATCCAGCAAGGTTCTCCAAACCGTCGTATGCTAGACCTTCTAAATCTGTTTCTTCATCGACACCTTCGCTATGCTCACAAACGACACCAGTAGCGCTAAACATGACACCATTAAAATGTAATAGAAACATTATTTTACTGCATATGATACAATTTTTATAAATGTAGCGTTAATATTACCTGTGAAAGAAGGGAGCGATCTTTCCGAAATTGTTCGGTAACGTTTGCAGCGTCAGATATGACTCCTTCATTGCGTCCTTCAGCGCTAAAATGTTCCATACAGATGTGGGAAGTTTTTGAATTGAAGCTGTTGCTGCGGCGATAAAAACTAACTAAATAATATCCAATAAATAATAATTTTGTTGCTCTGGTGTGACGTCATCACCAAATTAACTGATTGTCAGAAAAAGTAAACAAAGTAACGGACCTGCGCAATACATAATCTTTATTTCTATCATTCTTGATAACAAGTACGATTAAAATAAAAACATTGATTTTGCTTATTGTTTATTTCAGAAGCTCTATAACCGATAATAAAAAAAAAATTGAAATTGAATTTAAACTAGTTTCTTGTAGTTGATTGATCGATTGCAGAAACCCACTTAAATAACGTTCTACTAAAATACATAGTAACCTTCGTTTCGCATCCGTAAATATTCATTTAGTGCAGAAAAACACAAGCGAGATCACTTAGGAAATTTCCGCACTTAAAGTTAAACCAGCCGGAAATTACTCGTATTCTTTATTTAGAAAGTTTTAGCGAATATATAAATATTATATTACGAGTACGTTCGTTGCCTAGAAGATGTCATCGCTTCGATTCCATTCATGGACGATATTCTGAGGGTCAAATTCTGTTGGACATACTCGTACAAGAAAAACGTCCGGAAAAGATAACACCCAATTCGATTCAAAATAGCCACTTTTAAACACTTCATGAAAACACTTACCTGGAAAAGTGATAGCCGTTCATTAATTGCATAACTACGTGAATATTTTGTTTGATAAAGACCTCTCGGCTTCCTGAACCAACTTGGAAGCTTATCCTGCTGAGAAAATTCAATGCCTTAGGATATGCTGAATTTTCACCATGACTGAGTTAGTCCACATCTGAAGTTGAATGTGGGACAGCTCAAGCATTCTGTTAACGCCCATCGTAAACCTAATTGCAACCCTGTGGTACCTGCATATTGTGTGGATCGTATTTGGCAATGGCTTCTGCCGAGTCCCACCCATGACTATAAACATTATAGAAAAATCACCCGAAGGAGTTAGCAGCATCATCATCCACATCATCCGGGTCCTCATCAACACGATCCCGTTATCACCATTCCCAATAACTATCAAACATTTGCAAACATTTATGCATATCGTGAAAATAAAAACATGCAGGTGAATAAATACATACATACATACATACATATAAGATTGAACAAAAGTAATGTCATAATTGTAAATTGACTGCCATTTTGTTAGAAATTTAATAAAATTATGCTGTAAAATTGATGACATTCGAAAAAAAAAATTATAATGGTCAAATGACCACCTTTTGTACTGACTTTTACGGCATTTCGGCTCCAAATTGGTGATTTGCTCCATCGTTTCTTTTCAACTATTTCTCTATCTATGTCTACAACAAAAATTTCACAGCACTATGACGTTTGACGCCATTTGCAAACATTATGGCACATTCACATTATGACATCACTATCTTAAAACCCATATCCCATCCGAAACACATACGTTGGAAAAAAAATTAATTTCTCCCTTTTTTGTTATTATGAGAAATAAATGGAAATTAGAAATATTCAATATAAATATGTTGGTAAATATAATTTAGAAATAACTTGATTTTAAACTGATATATTCTTACCCAAACAAATTTAACGTCGCGAAGTTTTGCAGGTTGACTTATGATACATCAACCAGGATATTCAGAATTTTTTCAATATTGTTTAAAAAATGTAAAATGTAATATAAAATGTGAAAACAAAAATTGTCAATTCGCTGTAGTGTAGGGATGGGGCACCGAGGGGAAAACTCTGACTACTCAGAATACTTAGTGTATTTGAGACCCAAATCAAGTTCGCCGCTCGGATTCGGCATAAAACTGTAGGTCCCTTCCATTCATATACAAATATAATACGCACAACATGAGTGGATGCGAAAAGCTCGGCCTTTGGCGCTACATGCGGTCATAGTCGTTATAGATAAACTGAAGTTCATTGTGGTAAGGGCATAACACTTGTCCTGTCTGATTGCATTCCCTCTCTCATTCTCCCTCCTTCTTCCTCTCATCTATCAATCTTCCTTCCAATCAACACAAGGCTCTGCATTCATAGGGGTCGAATATATTAATAAAAAGAAAAAAATATTATTAAAAGTCAGTTTGTAGATTTTTACCCCCAAACTGAAATCATTTAAAATCACAATAACAGTAGAGAAGTGCTGTAAATTTATTTTATAGCAGAAACTCGAAACTCCATAACTTTTTGTTTGTACTTCTTCTCCTGAACATTATTGAATTACTGTAGCGTTTATATTATATTTTCTTTATATTCATGCAGTTTTCTTGTTTCAAAAAATATCTGATTTTTACTAAGTTAGAGTTTTTCTCAAAAAATATCTCCATCTCTATATGCAATTCTGCACTGAATGGGTTTTTGAAGTAAACGATTAAATTTATGTATGTAAGTACAGTAATAATGCAGCAACACCGCTAAGTGTGCGCAATGAATTTTCAATTCGGCACCGCCAACTTCGTGTATGCGCGATGCGCGTTCGCAATTAAATTGTAAATTAAACACAAAAAAGCTGACCTTAATGCTGTGTCAGGTCAGGCGGAACCGTTGCGCCAAAATGCAGTCAAGGATGCACGACAATTAAAAGCACGCAGTCTCAGTTACAATGGTGCAGCAGAGCAGGGTTAGTAGAGTTCTTATGGCAGGAGAAGTGTGTATGTATGTAGGTGCATTATTGGCATGGCACAAGAGTAGCAGAATCAACAGTGGCTAATTACAAATTGGAGCTTAAAGATAAACTCATTACAAAAAAATAAAAACGAACAACGAAAAAAAATGTCTTGGGGAAATGAGCCTAAAACACGCAAACGCGCACACTTTATATTGCCAGCCTGTGCAAAGCAATGCACATGTAGAGCAATTAATACAAACAGATTTAATATGTTGGTGAACGTCTTCAATGCAGGAATGGGCGCTTCGAATGATGAGCAATGAATATAAAACAGAAAAATTAAAACTTAAACGCTATACATACTTGGAGTGAATGAAGACTTCTAATACATTAAGGCACTTAGGCTGTAGCTTCCGTTTTATTCTTCCCGTTGTCTGCTTTTATTTCGTTCTCCCCATTGCCTGCTTCTGATTCTTTCCTCCAATTTTCCGCTTTTGTTTCCTCCTTTTTTCTAGTTTCGGCCTTTTCCGAATGTCTGCTGATACCAAACTGGGTGCATCGTTGTCTCGTCGATGTTTGTGGACTCTGTCGAACATTTTCGGCAGCAGCGATATTCTCGGTTGAATGAGCAATACGGGGCCTGGCACTTCTTGGACCCAGTTTGATGGAGACTCTCAGCCAAACGCTTAATTGTTCGCACACATGGTGCAGGACGACGAGGAAAACGACGACGAAAATCACGCTGCGTTAAAACAACACCGGAAATTGGCAAAAAACGCAGTAACAGTAATTCCGCGTTCTGCAGGTGTAGATCGCTCCATTATTTGATGTCAAATAATTCTCTACATGTCTACAACATAAATGTCAAAGCAAAATGGCATTTGGAGAAACAACGGCACATTCACCTTATTATACATTACTTTTGCCCCACCTTGTACAAACATATTAAATATCTTGGTGAACGTCTTTAATTCAGGAATGGACGCTTCAAATTATAATGAATACAAAACACAAAAAAGTAGTAAATCAAATTGTTCACATTTTTTAGGAAATACTTAAATACTATACATATTTCGAGTGAACGAATACTTATAAAATACATTAAGGAACTTAGGCTGTAGCTTCTGTTTCTTTCTTTCCGTTGCCTGTTTCTGTTTCTTTCTTTACATCGCCTGCTTCCGTTTCCTCCTTTTTTGTAGCTTCGCCCTTTTTCTTAGATTCGGTGCCGTTCTCTTTTTCATTAGTTTCCATTTTATCATCTTTACTAGCTTCATTTTTCTCTATACCAATGGCAGCTTCTTTTTTATCACCTTTAGCAGCAGCTATATCCTTGATGCCTGTTGAACCGAAACCGGCAGCACCACGCTCGGTGTCATCCAATTTATCCACAATCTCCAGCTCAGGATAGTAAATGCGCTCACAAATAAACTGAGCAATGCGATCACCACGCTTTACTTCAAATTCTTTATCAGCATGATTGAAGAGTACTACACCCAAATTGCCGCGATAATCTTCGTCCACCACACCGGCACCAACATCAATGAAGTTCTTAACGGCGAGTCCGGAACGTGGCGCTACACGTCCATACGAGCCTTCTGGTACTTGCACTTGGAGATCCGTCTTCACTATAGCCTTTCCATGTGCTGGCACAACAATGTCATACGCACTGCACAAGTCGACGCCAGCTGCACGCACTGAACCACGAACTGGTTCGAATGCATGCTCAGTCAATTTGGCAAAACGAAGAACACACTTGGTATCGATTTTCATTTTCTTGGCAGCAGGTAAGTCCAAAGCTTCTTTATCGTGCACAGGCATTTGGTTTGTATATTCAAGCAACAATTACTCAAATAATTTGTATAAACTATGAAAAAATACCAAATCCACCTTTTTACTCCGCGAAGCAATCGGAATTAGTTCAAATTAAATTCGCGCTTTTTTCGATGACATTAACCGCTCCAAAAGCGTTTATTTGCCGGAATTGGTGGGAAAAATAGTGGTTTTTGACATTTGCTAACAGCTGATCGTTACGTTGAAGGGTTGCATGATTTGGTACAAATTAAAATATGAGCTACGTACAAGCAACTCATGTTACGCTGAGTTAACAGGAGAATAGGCGAACGAAAGAAAGATTTTCTATTCGCGTATCTCAGATGGTACTACGCACAAAGAAGTGTAAGTCCTCTTTTAAATTTGTCAACTATTGAAATCAACTTTTTGTGTTTGAAGGGTATTAATCTTCTCTCTCTTGTTTCCTTCTCGTCCTCAAGCTAATAAACTGCCTCTATTGGTGGTTTGTTTTGCATGTGTGTACAACCTCTTTTAGTTGCAGACATTTAGCTAAGCTTTTACTATGTCTAAATAAAAAGAGGAAATGTATCCGTGAGAATGTTATTGAACAATATATTAAGTTCTTTAGAATTTACTGCAGCAAAACCGTGGATAACGGAAATGGAATGAAAATAGATTGGCTGGCCAAACTTTCTTGGCTGCAGGACAATAATAAGTCACGCGAAAAAACCATTTTACTCCCATGTCTGAAAAATCATGCTTATCTGCATGAAATACAAGCAGAAAATCTAAAATAAATCTATGATGAATACCTTAAATTGTACAACGCTAACTTTTTGTTAAAATTTGGTAAATATTTCAAGTCATATAGATGCAACAACTTTTTCAGAGGCAGCACAGTATAGCACATACTGTTCTATAAGTGTTGAATCGCATCACGTTACGTAAAACAAATATTTTGCTCCTGTTAAAATTCTATGTAAAATATATTTATTTACTTCAGCTGAACCTTAAAACTCTCAAAATCCATAAAAGTGCACTCGAAAATAGTTAAATTTAAATGCAACATGTCTTGAACAATGGTCTATGTTAATGAGGCTGCTTACACGGGCGGAAGCATGAAAGTATGTGCGTTAGAGATCGATTGCCGATTTTCTATTTAATTATGTTTGAGAGTGATTTTATGTAATTTTTGAGAAAAGGTAGGGAATAATGCTTTCATGGGGATTTTCAATGAGACCCCGTAAGACCTTTGTTTAATTATTCTGTTCGAGATATGAGTATTTCGAATATTTCAATGCCCTCTTTAAGGGTTAATCGACTTGCGAGTAACAAAACCGCTGTAAGATAGACTGAGAATCCATTTCAACACGTTACGTAGTATCGTATTGTAAAACGTAACGACTGTCACTGCAAGGCCATTCATAAAATAAAAATATTCTTTTTTGTTTTTGTAGCAGCACCGTAAAACAGGACGTTTGCATAAGGAACGAGACCAAATCAATTGTTTATAGGAAATTAGTGAGTAGAAAAGAAATAAAAAGGCATGGATTTTACAGATTTTCTAGTTCGCAAGGTAAATATTATAGACATGAATAAATAAACAATAAAAAATCAATACAAACTTAAATGAAAATCTCTCTTCAACAGTGTCCGCCGACCGCGATGTACATTCCTAATTTTATCACCTCGGAGGAAGAGCAGCAAATACTGTCACAAATAGAGCGCGCACCAAAGCCCAAATGGACACAATTGCTAAATCGTCGTCTTATCAATTACGGGGGCATACCACATCCTAAAGGTATGGTTGCGGAAGAGATGCCAGAGTGGCTGCAAGTTTATGTAGATAAAATTAATAATTTCGGTAAGCAACTATTGTAATTAATGGTAAATGTTAAAATTTTTGAATTTTTCCTTTATTAAATTCTATGTATATAAATTTTTAGGTATATTTGAATCGCAAAAAGCAAATCATGTGCTTGTAAATGAATATCAGCCCGGACAGGGCATTATGCCACACACCGACGGACCACTATTTTATCCCACCATATCGACTATAACATGCGGTTCACATACAGTATTGGAATTTATGAAACGTGAAACGACACCAACGGAAAAGGAAGTTAAGAAACAGTTGGTGGATGATAAGGAGGAGTTGGTGGAGAATCAAATGCATTTAGTGGAAGATAAAGTTCATTTGGCGGCGGAGAGGCAACAGTTGAAGGAGAAGAAACAGCATCAGTTGGAGAAGCAACAGTCAGATAAACAACATCCTTATACACGTGAAGTCTGTTTTAAACTGCTACTGGAACCGCGTAGCTTACTTATACTTAAAGATACGCTATACAGTGATTATTTGCATTCAATAAGCGAACTTAAAGCGGATCTCCTATGCGATCGCATTTACAATTATGATAATTGTGAAACTGTTTACAAAATGGGCGATTGCCTGGAGCGTCGCACACGCATTTCGCTAACCATACGTAATGTGCCGAAAACAAGTAAAATGAAATTGAAATTTTATTAAGTTGAGGCACAAACATAATACATGGACTGAAAGTAGAGAAAGAGCTAGTTTAATGTATAGAGAAAATCAGCGAATCAAAAGGAAGGACATATGAAGACATGATATCTTAACTTATATATACATACATATATTATATACCTCAATGCACCTTAGTTTAAATGTCACTTGTACCTTTTACTACAACTTACTATCTTCACTTCTGCAGCAGCTACTGATTACTCCTAGTATAGAAAAACTTTGCAAACTATTAATTAGAAAGAAATCTAACTATAACTAGTTGACAATATCTTCCAACTAATTCTGTAGTTGTGTGTTTTTTTCATGCCTGACTGTATTTTTCCTAAACTAAAGTTTGTCACAATGCTCAATTTACATGAGCCGAAGTTATTTCTAATTGTATGCATTTAAATATTAATTTGCATAAGACTTCAAAGAAAAATGCAAACAATCAATTGCAAAATGGTTATTGATGTTGTGACAAATGATGCACATTTATTATAGAGTGCACAATTTAAGTTAAAAATAAAACAATTATTCTACTAGCACCATCTCTTGGCAGGCAAGGGCAAACCTACAAGAGTAAAAATTGCCTAAGAATAACTTTTCAGCTCGCTGTTCGTATTCGCCATAAAACCGAATGCGACAGTCGTACCATTATATTCATGTACAAAAATGTACCACATGCAACATACATGGATGCGAAAAGCTCGGCCTAATACCTTCATGGGCTGTTGTGCCATTAAGAGAAAGAAAAGAAGGTGATAAGAAACACGTGGCTTGCTCTTTGAATGACATTTTCGATGACAATGACAATTGAATATGATTCGGTCTGGAAATCGTTGCCCAAATAATTGTCTGATGCGGGGTGTGGCAGGTGGCGACAACCTGCTGAAACCACATGTGCGTTTAGTTGAGTCTACAAGAACTCTGTTATCATGTTCCTGTAACTCACTTCCTGCCTCATTTTCACAAAAATAATGTTTTGTTCCTTTGTGTAGCGCTCCATTTTTAATAATCGGAACAATCATAGACGACGTCTGTTAAATTTCAGAACTGCCACTTGCACAGTAATAAAATGGCACAAAATTTAAATTGTGCACTTTTATTGGGACAACATTTATAATCATCCATATTCCAGAATCCGTCGTTACGAATATGGAATCCAATCGCAAGAATTTCAAATGTTTCCTCTTTCATTTCCAGCCGTTTTCTAGATTCCAACATATGTTTTTTAAGATTTATAAATTCAGTTATGACGGATACTGGAATAGGACTGAATAATATTGTACCTTATTATTAATTATAATACACACACACACACACTTACACACACCATTTATATATCCAATAAGTGCTTTAATTATAAAATTCAATAACTAAATGTTGCTATATAACATGTAAAAAACAAAACAAAAACAAGATTACAAACTGTTAAACTCTAAGCGAGCAGAGCCTGAATTGTGTAATTCAGTAGCTCAAATATTCTAAAAATTTTGTTTAAATTTACTTGTATATGGAAAATGAAAAAAAATTTTGATATTGGGCGCATGCCAGTGGCGCTTGTTTAAAATCGCTTGTCAATGCCAAGTCTGTGTTTAGTCGCAACGATTGTCTCTTCACAAATCGGACGGTAAGCGCGACCTTAAACCAGTAGTGAATAATGAATCGAATGCGCCTATTTTTCTTTTTTGTGGTTCATAATTCATAAAAATTAAAAGTGTTAAAAAGTTTATTATTGTATGTTGTTGTGATTTTTTGAAATTATATTAATTTTTTTTTATTATACTTTTAAGAGAATTGTTTATTATATACATATGAAGTAAGGGCGTGTGTAAAGAACGCTGCATTTTGGAGGGTGTTAGAAGCTCGCTACCTGCCTCCTTCCCCTTCCCACAAAAAAAGCTTCATTAAATGTAAAAAAATGTTCATATTGATATCGAAATGTTTTCCTCAAATACATTGTTCTAAAATGAGTAATTTTCGTTTACGAAATTACTGCAAATTTATAAAAGTTTAAAACTTGGAAGCATTTAATTTGAATGCAATTTATTTTTAATTAAAAAAAGAAAAATAATGTTTGAAACTGAAACACATGTACTCGTTTACTTGAAATTCACTTAGAAGAAACACATTACAACTACACACTTTCGCTCACTATTCCACCGTATCCAGCCACTGCAAATGAAACTCACGCTCGAATACTGTACAATCATACAGGCGCACTTCCGTAATTCTAGCCGATATATCCAGGCGTAGCTCATTCACAGCCAAATGAAAATTTTGCCTAGCCGCACGCTGTTTGTCTGTTGTTAACTTCTCCAGTGGCTTGCGGAATACATTCAAAATACGATTCAAATGATATTCTACACTGGTACAACGACCGATGCACACCCAGAGATTCTCGGGATTCCGTATGTTGCTGGGAAAGCGTTTGCGCAAATCAAAAGGTGCCTTACCGCAAGCGAGTAGTGCCTTCACCTCGGCTATAATGCAGCTATGCGCTCTGCTGTCTGTCAAGCTGAGCGTTTTATATTCGTATTTATCGCAGAATTGTATTAGGTCACCGATGCAGCACCACGATTGTGCCGCCAGCGCTGCATACTGACTATTCCAGTTGGTGTATTTGCCAATGGGATTTGTGAAGCTTGTTGGTATGTTATTGACGAAGTTGTAGTTGTTGCTGCTGCTGCTGCTGTTGGTGATCTCTGGTGTTGCTTCTTTTACTGGTTCTTTTGTCAGTTCTTTCACCGGTTCTTTCACTACGGATACAGGTACTGGCACAGGCGCAGGTGTTTTAGCTTTTGTACTTGGTTCAATTTTAAAATTGACTCTTTCTTTCTTTTCTCTGTAGGATTGCATCTTTTCAGATTTCTACACGGAAGTGCAAATTCAAGTTTGCGACTACGACAACGACGACGATGCTTTATGTAATCACACCTTGACTCGTTCGTTTCCACTCTGCGTTTGGCATTTTTGGGTTTTGTTGTGTGCTGCTTCCCTACACTTGATGCAGCACATCTTCCTTCTCTTCTCGCTACATATCGACAGACAAATGCACATTTATAGATTAAGTGCTTTTATTTTTATCATTTATCAATTTTATTTGCGTTCAATTTCGATATTGCCGCTGCATTTTAATTCATTTGCTGGCGCTGGCTGCAATTGCTGCTACAATTAGCATGCGAGATTGATCGTTTGGGCGCGAGGAATATTATTTTTAGCATAAATGGCGGCAACAATGTGCATGAGAATGTAATTTTTAAATGGATTTGAAGAAAATGGGGAAGTTGTGTGAGGAGAGTCAATTCTCACAGCAAACTTACAAATACGAGTACATTTAGGGTGTTCTCAAATCATAGAAAAGCATAGAAAGAGATGTTCTCCATCAATCGAACTGTTTCTTTAACGGTATAGAAGATATTGGCGATGGAAGCAATTCCAAATGTTGCAGTCGATGAGGTGTTCTCAAGTGAAAAGGTGAAAGCATATAAAAATAGTAAGAACAAGTATAAGTAGTATAAAATTAAAAGTTTTTCAGAATCCCACTATTTCATGAAGCTTATACCAACATCATGAGGATTTGCAGCAAGACGAAAGGTAAGTCGTTGTAATGTCACTATGGCTATTTACGATGTAACAAAAGGGGAGCTCTTACCCTTAACCTAGGGCTCCTAAAATGAGTAAATATAGGGTGTTCTTGACCCGAATCTTGCTCAATCCCATGCCTAAATTTGATGCTATGGCATTCAGTATGAAAACGTGGAACTTTAAAAAAAATATTTTCTTTTTTTTTTTTTTTTACTTTTTTAACAATTTTTTTTTCATACATTAAATCTGATGGGGAAAATATAAAAATATGCAAAATAGTAGGAAGCTCAGAAGTTCTTAAATACTAAATTAATGATGGATTGAGTATGGGGACAAGTCGTGATTTATTTTATAATTATACCTTCTGCGTGTACAAAGGTACCTACATATATATTAGTGGAATTCACATTTGGTTGGTTAATTCATTGGCCGTTAATTGGTGATTTTATTTACGTGTATTTTGATTTTATAAAACTGTTGAATTAAGGTTTACAAAAACGAAATGCACATAAAAATATAAAAATATAATGATTAACCGCTAAGGGCGGGGTTATGTTTAGATTTTGCTCCGCGAACACCATGCAGTTATTGTTGCACCGAACACGAAGAGAGATAACCGGTACTTCAAATATAATACTCACTCTCACAACGAACACGATATTCTAGGTGAAATGTACACCAAGCATGCCAAGCGTTCAGGGTGACAAGTGTATGTCAAATAGTAGGAAAACATGCAAACCAGTATTTTCACTTGCAGAAAAGGCAGCGTATATTTTTATGGTTTAAAACTGGAAATTATTTTCTTTATAAAACTGTTAAAAGTATTTATACATCATATTAGCGGTATTCACGATGTGATGCAACTGGTATTTCTTCATTGCAAATTACAAACTTCACTCTCCATCGTATTAAAAGTGTTTAAAGTTTGTTTGTATTCCAATGAGCTCAATGTAACACCAGCCCGAGCACGAGAGGAAAATGTGATGTGTTCGCCGAACAGCGAACACCAGCATAACCACGGCCTAAGTTTACCAAATTAGCCTCTCACTGCGCATGTGTTCACATCCTCTTTCAATTTAGCGAGAGCCGAATAACGGCCCTGCGCATGGCGTAATATTGTATTATATCATTCTTGCAACATAACTACGGCCTAATGAATGAAAGAGTCAAGTTTCTATTCCACAATTAAGTAAATTTACCATAAGAATCAGGTGTACAAGTATGAATTTTTTTTTTTAATACACATTTATTTATATACATTTTTTCCACACATCTCTTTGGCAATTTGTGAATGCCTCGCCAAAAAAAACTGTTCGTTTTTTGAGTCAAACCAGTCATCGAGCCATTTTTTCATATTTTCGTACGAATGGAAGTGCTGCTCACCAAGTGCGTGCCCCATTGCTGTAAATAAGTGGTAGTCATATGGAGCTAAGTCTGGTGAATAAGCCGCATGGGGGAGGGCTTCCCAGCTGTACAAATCTACCAATTCCCGATGGTAGATTTGTTATGTTCGATGTGATGGAGCATTGTCATCAAGAAAAATCACTTTGTGTTGCCTAGCTTGATATTCTGGACGTTTTTGGCGTAAAGCACGGTTCAAATCGGCCAATTGTTGTTGCAATTCGGTTGACCAGTAACTGTTGCACCTGGTTTCAGAAGGTCAAACCTGATAACACCTCGCTGATCCCAGAAAACACAGAGCATTCTCTTTTTTCCGAGGCGATTTGGCTTTGCTGTCGATTTGGCCAGTGTTCCGGGCTTAACAATTGATCGTTTACGTTTGAAATTCTCGAAATAGATCTATTTTTCATCGCCAGTAACAATTCGATGAAGATATGACTTTCTTTTGTACCTGGTGAGCAACATTTCACAGGTGGTTTTTCGATTTTCTTGCTGTCTTTCAGTGAATTCATCTTCCCACCTTCAAATCAATCCCTTGGCTTTTAAACGTTGAGAAATGCATTGTTGGGTCACAATTTCCATAATTGTTCTGCAAGTTGTTCTTGCGTTTGACCATCATCCTCATCGAGTAAAGTTTGCAATTCGGCATCTTCAACCTTTTTCGGTGGTCTTCCATGTTCTTCGTTTCTCACATCAAAATCGTTTTGCCTAGAGCGTGCTGGCAGTAAGCTTCCACAAGCATTCGATGAGATTCCAAAGCAGATTTCTTCAATTGGAAACAGAAAATCAATGATGTCCGCATATCGTAGTTTGAAACTTGTTTATGAACTGAATATTGTTGACAGAATTAAATGCGAAGAAATGGCGCCAATGATTTGGTTTGACAGACCGTATAGTTTTATCTAGCGACACAGAGATGTCATTACTTGTTGCATACTTGTATATAACAATAACAATATACACCTGGTATATATATAATGTTCCACAAAATATATATTTTTTTTCATTGGTTCTTTAATTTGAGATCACAGAACTCGAATTTGCGCTCCATAATTTTTTTTTTGCTGTGCATGGGATGAAAATGCTGTACAACAAACACAGCAGAATGCCGCATGTATGGTACCTTTATTCAATGATCTACTACTCCCAAAAGGGGTTTTTGATGTTCACAAAAAATACTCTTCTCTTTAAACTAATCAAGTTTTCTGTATCCAAAAATCATAAATCTCATATTAAAAATAAGCTAGCTAACGTCGTTTTTCTGATTTCATGTCCTTTAACTCGAAAACCTGACGTTGTGAAGCAAAATGGTGTTTAGATTTGAGCTCTTTCTTTTTGTCTTTTAATGGCACAATAGCCCACATTCCACAAGAATGGAAGGCATCTACAGTTTATTGCCTAATCCGACCAGTGTAGTGAAAAGTTTTTCATAGGCAATTTTTACCTTTGTAGGTTTGCCATTGCCTGCCTGGTGTCGTGTAAAAAAATGTTGTTTTCTAGTTTACGATTTTGGCCTGTGCCGAGATTGGAACCCCGCACACTCTACGTAACAGTCCAGCGCACTACCACTTCAACACAGCGAGCTCAAATTACAATGTCCGATTTTTGCTGTTGCACTGTGTAATGCATAATTTACCTAATTACATACCTACATATATACGCATTTTTAAGTGACCAACGTGCATGGCCCACCCGATTCACATACCTAGATATGACTTGAGCAATCTCAACTAAACAGGATTCAGATATTCCTTATCAAGCCAAATACATAGGAAATTGATCAGGTGGGCGTCGGACAAAAAATTAAATATATTGAAGCAGTTAAAATCGTGTAATTTACTCAGGTAGCAGCTCCTAGACTAAATGTAGGAAAAATTTTCCACATCGGGCAATAACCCCGAGTGGCATTTGTCCAGAGAAGAGCAACAATATAAAGGAAATATTCATATAAAATACAATTTATTTTGTTTTACGGTTTTCTTGTTTTTTTGGCCTATATCTTATAAAGGGTAAGGAATTTCTATTTCCTGTCTTCAGCATAGTTGTAGCTAATATCTTTACGCACAACTTTGTAATACATGAAATATCGGGAAAACACTTTTAGAGGGTGGTTTTGTTTCCTAGTTCATCTTAAGTTGACTACTTCAACTCAAGACACAAGATCACCGCCTAGACGTGTTTTCTAGATATTTCATATGTTACAAAGTTGTGCGTAAAGATATTAGCTACAACTATGCTGAAGACAGTAAATAGAAATTCCTTACCCTTTATAAGATATAGGCCAAAAACCGAAAGAAGTCGTACTTAACTCGACTCTAGGAAACAAAAACACCCTCTAGAAGTGTTTTCTCGATATTTCATGTATTACAAAGTTGTGCGTAAAGATATTAGCTACAACTATGCTGAAGACAATAAATAGAAATTCCTTACCCTTTATAAGATATAGGCCAAAAACCGAAAAAAGTCGCACTTAACTCGACTCTAGGAAAAAAAACACCCTCTAGAAGTTTTTTCTCGATATTTCATGTGCTACGCATAGTGTCTGGAGTTCAAATCTCAGCACAGGCAAAATCAAAAAGTATAAAAAACAGTTTTTCTACAGCCACCACCTCTGGGAGGCAACGGAAAACCTGCAATAGTAAAAGTGAAATGGAAGGCTTTTCACTTCGCCGTTCGGATTCGGCATACAACTGTGTGTCCCCTCCATTCATGTACAAATATAGCTCACACAACATGCGTGGTGGTGATGTGATGGAAGTCCTGGGCAGAGCTTTTCGCTTCCACGCATGTTGTGTGAGCTATATTTGCCCATGAATGGAATGGAGGGGACATACAGTTGTATGCCGAATCCGTTGTGCCATTAAACTTTCTCCAGGAGGTGTCTGAAAATTTTAATTATAAAGAGTTTCGTAGGATTTAAAAAGTTTACTTTATTTAGAAATGCTTTAATTATATAAATAGTATTTTATAAATAAATTTGCTTAAATATATTAAAAACATACAAGCCAAACTACATTTACATTAATACAAAAGTGTTAAAATACAGCAACTTTACTTAATGTCAATCAATCGGTTTTCACGCGGTTAAAGGCACCATAATAGTTTTACTTGCAAAAATTACAAATTGTTTTTGTTTCGCCTGCTACTTTCTTACTTAAGGCATTTAGTTTTTACGAATTTACTCGGAAAGCTAGTATATAAACAAAAACATTAATTTGAGGATGGCACCGTTTGCAAATTAGAAGAAATAACACATGATAAAGCATTTACATAGCATAGAATTGAAATGTTGAAACAACAGCTTAAAACTAAATAAAAAAAAAATATTTTGATAATTTAAATTTTCGTTGTGGTATAAGTTTTTGTTTTTTTCTAAATTAATAATTTTAAGTATTTAAGAAACATGCATTTGTAATACTCGTTTGTTTTCTCGTCGTTCTCTCTACACTTAACTGCAAATACATAATAAGTTAGCTTAAGGCATATTTATAAATACAAATCTATAGCTTAATCTCTATTAATTTACGAAACGTATTTAAATCGCATAATTCTCAAAAATATAAATAATATATAATTTAAAATAACAGACAAAAAAGTACAGAAAGCATTAGAAGAAATAAAAAAGCGAGTCTGATAGAAGTCAAGTGAAAAAGAGTTTAGGCGAAAATTAGAAACGAAATATTTAACAGCAATAATATGAAATGCACAAGGATAAAATTCAGAAGCAGAAGAACGAAGTAAAGCGCAGCCCTTTCACTTATGTACTAACTACATAAATACCATATGTTGGTAATGTTAAAACTAATTTACAAAATATTAATAATAATAAATCATTTGTATGCATAAACCAAAGTCAACTCGCTCATATTGCAAAAGCACTTGTAACGTCTTGGTTTCACTCGTTTTGGGGTTCTGCTTTCACTTAGCTTGTTTTAGATGCAATAATGCGCCGGCACTTCAAATATAATATTACCAGCGGAATGTCTGAAGCTTGGATTTTCCACGCCATTAGTACCTTCAATGGTAATTGTGCGCGCCTTGGTGCCCAAACGACAGGGTATGGTGGGCATGACATCAACACGCAATTCACGCTGGCAAATGCTGAAAGGATGAACGATTAAATTTTGTATTATTTCGAGTTTTAACATTTGTACTTACTCATGATATTTCTTGCATACGATGCCTACTAATTCACCAATGCGATCTTCTTTAAGTGGCGCAATCTCACCCTGTAGCGCAAATACTAAGTCGTTATTGGCTGGTGAATGGAAAACAATCAATTGATCACGTCCAGTACTGATGCTGATTGAAGTTAACTGAAAGCGTGATATAATTATTTTAAATGAAATCAATTCTTCTCAATTCTTCTCATAAATAAAATCAGATGAACATCGACTATCAACTTACATCTTTAATGAATATCGACCGATTCATATTCTTGAATTTATTCTTTGCTCCATCCAATTTGTATATAGCCGCCTCAGTTACAATGAAGGCACGGTCCGCCTGCTTGTTGTGTTTGTTGAATTTCTTGGCGAACGAAGAGAATAAGACACTCTTGAAACTGTCCGAGTTTTTAAGATTTTTCATATTAGCGCTGTACGCTTGATAGCCGGAATTATCCTGAGAATTGGACAAGTAATCACCGATCCACTTACGTTGCTGGCCCCAATGTGGGCGTCGGCCTTTGATCGCAGTGGCAGCGACGATTTGCAAGCGCAACTGTGGCCACTCGGAACGTGGATATTTACGGAGAATCATGTAGGCGCGCCAATGATCGAACATGCGTCGCAACCTCGGCTCCGCCTGGCGTCCGGCCAGTGGTGGCCTCGGCCATTGAATACTACGTCCATAGTCGCGCATATTTTTGGCATTGCGGAAACGCTGTGCCAAATCGTGTACGTACGAGCGTAATTTGTAGGTTTTGTAAGCGCGCATAATAGCGAGCGCAGCTTTCATTTTCTTATAATTGCGTCGGGCGATCCAGCCGCGCACCTGTTTCTGCAGCAGCGTCACAATGTGCGGTACCATTTCGTTGCGCTGCTGTTCCAGCGAGAAGAGCGTTTTCGGTGAACGTATAAAGATTTTTGTGTGACCATATTTGACATCATTGCCGAAACCTTTCTCCTCGATGAGCACACGGACGCCATCACGATCACTGCCCGCACGGAAATTAGGCCAAGTGTATTGCGAGATCATTTTGTAGCGCAACAAGAACTTATCGTAGCGTTGACGATGCACAAAACCAGCCCGTCGCACACGCACATTTTCGAGAAGGCCGAGATAGCGCACTTGATGCTGCACGCGCTCCTCATCGAATACGGTGGCGCTTTTAATATCGTTGGGTTTAATGCAACGCACATAGAAGGGCTCCTTCTTTAGTAGCGTATTAACGAGATCGACCATCGAGCGCTGGAAGAGTGTGCCTGCGGTCAGTGGACGCTTCGTCGTCTTCTTGATGTCCTGTGCGCCCTCGGGCCACATTTCACTCAAGTTGGCATCTTTGGAATGATGCAACAGGCGCTTGAAATCTTGATAGAGAGTATCTTTGTTTTTTTCAATGAAACCATTCACGTTGTAGATGACGTCACCAGCATAATGAGTTATGCGGAAATCTTCACGATGCTTCAATTCTTTGTCCATCGGCTTCAGTTGACGACTGCTGTAATGCGGATGGGCGCTAAGGTTTTTATCCATTGCACCCAGAAGAGTTTCATCGGTGACTTTGCCGACGGTGAGGCAGGCCTCATCCATAATGGCAATGATGCCTTTGTGCGGTTGCTCAACCAAATCGCAAATGATCTGAGGGAGACAGTTCAAAAATTAAAATTCAACTGTTGCAAATTTATTTAGTTGTACTTAAAAAGTAAACGCTCTTCGAGAATAAATTAAGAATTGCCTCATCGCCCCTTTCATCTCATTTGAAATTTACCTTATTATTGAAGTATTCAATATTGGTCCATTCGATACCTTCACGCTGGTATTCTTCTTGCTCTTGCTTCAGCACCAATTCTACACGGAAATTCATATAATTTTTATATAAGTAAATGTTCAAAGAAAATACAAATAATCAAGTCACACTCACCAATAAACAATTGCTGCAATTTTTCATTGCAATAATTAATGCAAAACTGCTCAAAACTATTCGAATCGAATATTTCAAAGCCGTAAATATCCAAGACACCAATCACGGAATTGAAACGGGCTTGCGTCTTCGAGCCACGGAATAAAATTGCTCGATTTATACGTGAAATGATCCAGGTGAAGAGACGATCGTAAATGGCTTTGGCCAGCGCATCCTTGCCGTACTCAGCCTGTGTGGCATTGTGCTCCTTTTGCATAACATTACCGCCGGCAGCAATGACACGGCGTGTCAATGCATTGCTCAACTCCTGTTCGGTTACTTGAAGCAGCTTGGCAGCCGTCTGCAAATGCGACTTATTAGTAATAACTAAATCATCCTCGATCGCTGAAAATGCATTAAGAGCAAATTTTAGTTTAGTATTCAAGAGAAAATTATTTCACTCACTTTGAAATTCAATATTTCCCAAGTGTAAAATGGCAGCTACTGTACGCCAAATTGATGCAACTTCATCATTTCCGAAACCCAGCGTTTTAAAGGCAGCATTCGTTCCTTTATAATCAGCCTTCTCATTCAGGATGTCCATGCTGCCCTGATTCATGTAATGATATTTGGTGGGATCTTTATGGAGATCATATTGACGCAACTCCCCATCGTTGGCACCACGCAGAAGCTGCAAGAAATCAAAATAAATTATTATGTATGTAAATATTAAAAAATGGTAGAGATTATCCATGTGATTTTTATGTATTTATTAAAGAGTTTTCCTTTTACTGAGTTCGTCAAATAGGACAAGGAAAGTTGTCAAGTTTCTTGTCAATTAATTGCAATCAAATTTTTAACAGTATCATTTACCATATAGTTTTCCAGCACGTTTCTTTGCGTGTTTAACACTTGTCGTATTTGCTTTAATTGAACTTCCGTTTTTCATTCATAAATTTTTATTTTTGTCGTTGTTTATTAATATCAAAATGTTTGTAATTTTGTATGGTGTCTACCTAACAGTTTATTTGTTTGTCTGTCTGACAAATTAATTATGCTGCATGTGTAATTGACCGCAACACATAGATACAATTACACATATGTACAGTGACAGTTGCGGAAGTGCAATGACACAGAAATATACATAAATATTATATATTTTTTGTTTATGTTAGTTAAATATTATAATTAACATGGATGATTTTGAATACTCTTGATTTAGAGAGTTCAACGTTTACAGGGTGCGCCTTCTTTTATGTCTGTATGTAAACAATGAATAATTTTAACATTCATCAACCGATTGACTTGAGAAAACATGTTTTTAAAACGTCAATTCAGTGCAATTTTAACCACCGAAACAACTCGCCGAAATAGTGACGCTGTACATTGAAAATATTCGTTCAATTGTGTTAACTCAATGTGCATATTGTGGCCAACAAGCACCGTCTAACAACACTATTCGTCGATAAGAGAGAAAGTTTTGCTGAGAACCCATATGTGACGTATCGTCACCGCGCTCAGCATTTTGGCGTCAGCAGTGGAACCACCTTGCGTCGCATTTTGAAGGATGATTTGCATTTGTTTCGACGCAAAGTGCAATTGACTCAAACAATATTGCCGACAGACCATCCACGTCGTTTGGGATACGATCAAACAGTCACTCGAATGGTTGACACTGAACCTGATTTTTGGATGGAAATTTTTATGACCGACGAGTCATAATACGAGAAAATTCAACTTTTCTGACGAAGCTCAATTTGATCTCGGTGGTTAGCCAAGCAAAATAGTCGCATGCGGGGCGATTAATGAGAAACCAATGCACCCTCAACGAGTAACTGTTTGGTGTGGTTTTTGGACCATTTTTCTCTGAAAATGAGGAAGAGAGATGTGTTACAGTGAATGAATGGGTGTGCGCCACCGCACAAAGGTAACTGATTATTGATGGCCTATTTTAGAAGATATGGACTGAGACAACATTTGGTGCAAACAGCATGGTGCACAGTGTCACACAAGCTGTGTACGGGAGTTGGAAAATCTCGTTATTAGCCGTTGGACTATTATTTGTGAGGATCCGTTAAAGAGAAGTGTAACGCTAACCATCCAGCAACGATTGAGCCTCTTAAGGACGAAATTGGTGCAGCCATCGGTCAAGTATAGCTCCATACAGTCGAAAATGTAGACAAATTGGGTTGATCGTGTGGGCTACTGCAAGGCTAGCCGGAAAGATTGCACAGGGTGTTTTTTTAGAAGTGTAGTTTTTTCAAGAAGAAATAAAACGCATATAATTTAATGTTATGACCAAGAATTTATTTATTATAAAAATAAGGATTTGCCATTATGTTTTAAAAACGATTTCGGGCAAGTGGCTTGTTCGAATAAATTCCAGCCGAGAGGCCCAATTTTCAACCACTTTTTGCGTCGCACAAGCGACTTCACATAACCCCGCAAAAAATAGTCCAGCGGTGTTAAATCGCACGATCTTGGAGGTCACGCCACAGGCCTACGACGCGAGATAATGCGCTCACCAAAAGTTTCCTTCAACAAATTGATTGTTTCGTTGGCTGTATGGCATGTAGCGCCGTCTTGTTGGAACCAAAGATCGTCCACAGCAACATCCTCCAATTCAGGCACGAAAAAGTCATTAATCATGGCTCTATAGCATTCCCCATTGAATGTAACATTATGACCGGCTTCATCTTTGAAGAATTATTGACCAATGATTCCCTCTGCCCATAGAGCACACCAAACAGTGACTTTTTGAGGATGTAACGGCGTCTCAACAATGGCTTGTAGATTATGATCACTCCAAATGCGATAATTTTGCTTATTAACGTACCCATTAAACTAAAAGTGAGCTTCATCGCTGAACAAAATTTTCTTGTGAAAGTCGAGCGAACCGAATATAAATTTGCACGATTTGCAAACATTGTTCAGGAGTAAGTCTATTCATTATGAAATGGCAATCCAAACTGAGCATAAATCAAGTGACAGCTGTCAAAACGAACAACTCCGAAAAAGTATTGCCAGATTGAAAACCACACTTCTAAATAAAACACCCTTTACTTTCAAATAATAAAACCAACATTGAAACAAAATTATTCGTTGGTTATTTACCCCAAATAAATTTATATATAAATAGGTAAAATTGTGGAAAAATCAAAAATATATTCGTATTATTAAGAAAAGCAGAATTGGGGAACGAATGCTTGCTTTCATGACACTAAACTAATCGCATGTATTTAAAAATGTTTGTAAAGAAAAAAGCAATTATCAATTTTTTCGTGTACGCTCCTTATTAATTAACACTCTCTAAATGATATCATTTTTATTTTATTACATTTACATACACAAATTGTTTATGTCTGTGTTCGTGTGTGATGTACAATGTATTAAGGTGAAGATGTCAACAGACATCAATTTTCAAAACATTCAGCATTCTAGCAGCAAACAAATGACAAGTGAAAGAATGAATGGGAATGAAGAGAATTGTGGAAACACTTAAAAGTGAAACATTTCACATTTAATGTATTAGAATTTTAATGAGTCTCTACTGTTGTATTGAACTTTTAAAGTGTTAATGAGAGCATTTTTTCTCTTTTTTTTTTACAACTTATTGACAATGAAATCAATATACAGTAGAGTCTCGAAAAAGTGAACACTTGGAAAGAGTGAACACGTTTTTTTTTTGTATTGAACACTCTAAAGAGTGAACAATGTAAAATTGGATAGAGTGAACAATGTTAAAAAAGTGACAAAAACAAACTGCCAGAATGTTTAACAATAAAAAGTCAATTGTTTTATGAAAAGTGTTTAAATTAAATGGTCGCTGTGGCGTAGTGGTAGTGCGTTGAACTGCTACGCAGAGTGTCTGGGGTTCGAATCTCGGCACAGACAAAATCAAAAAGTAAAAAAAATATTTTTTCTACACGGCACCACCTCTTGTCAGGCAATGGCAAACCTACAAGAGTAAAAATTGCTATGAAAAGCTTTTCACTTCACCGTTCGGATTCGGCATAAATCTGTAGGTCCCTTCCATTCATGTACAGCTGCACTAATGTGCAGCAGCTACTAGAGAAATAAGAAGAAGAATCAAAAAAGAAAGAAGAAAAATGCAAAGCAAAATAGCAAAATTCAAAACAGTGAAAAAAACCAACGTTAAACAATGTTTTCTGTGTCGCGTTTGAATAAATTTAAGGATTCTGTAAAATATTCGAGTTTTTGTAAAACGTATATTCGTAACATGAGCAAATGGTGTTGCGAAACCTGTGGAATAAAGAACAAAAAATTGAAGACACAGTGCCATTTTTGGATTTGGGTTGCGGCGAAGATGCTATCACTGCTGACAGTGATGGCGTAGAAGAAATCGAAGTTTCAGAAAGAAAATCAATTACATCGTTAGAGGCAATCAAATCAATTCGACAAGGCGATTGAGTGGGCTGAAGAAAACACGACCAACTTCACAAATATTCTTGCACTACAAGCCCTTCGTGACCGGGCAGGCCAGAAGTCAGTCACTGAACAAAAAAGACAAACTAATTTTACAGAATATTTTTCAAAAATGTAGTACTCAAAATACTATGTTCCTTTTAAAAGTTTTTATGCCATAAATGTTCAATAAAAACAATTTTTTTCAACCCGGAATAGTGGTGAACAATTTGGATATAGTGAAGAGCCCTTGCATGAATTAGTTCACTTTTTCGAGACTCTACTGTACATGGATGGATGGATGAATGTGAAGAAGGCCGAGTACCTGACCTACGAGTGCAGGACAGTTCCTAAAGCACTCAGGCTATGTTGCCCATTGTACTTAAGGCCTGTTTAAGGAAACGAAGAAGGGGTGACAGCAAGTAAGTGGTTAGAGAAAAAGCGGGGAAAACTCGAAAAAGGGGTTATAGGGGGACTATGTTCTCTTCCGCAAATTTTCCGGATTCTCTTACAAATCTCAGAAGATCGCAGAAGGGGAAGGAGTGAACTTTGTCCATTCCCCGTACAAAGGCAAGACATGTGCAGAGAAAATGCTGTGCTGTCCACCTTCTCCAGACAAGATGTGCAGGTCGGTTCCTCGGTGATACCGATGGTGGTCATATGTTGGCCCCATGGATTATGTCCTGTGATGAGTCCCACTATCCGGCGCAGGTCCTTCCTTCCTAATTTAAGAAGGAATTCTGCTGCCCTCCTGTTTGGACAAAAGACAAAACACTCCGTTTTACAGATGCCCAGATTGGACCAGCGTCTCTTATGTAAATCATTAGCATAAGATTTTATCCAATGCATGGCACCTGCCAAACTGGCCCCCACTATTGGCTCTGGTCCCAAAGGCATGTTCTTTGATTTACAGTTGGCTAACTCGTCGGCTTTTTCATTCCCAGGAACTCCACAGTGCCAAGGAACCCAGATAAGATGGAGCTGATTCAGTCTTGCGACTGATCCTGAGTTTTCTCTTATACTCTTGGACAATCTTCGAAGTAATTCTTGCGTTCTCCAGAGCCTTAAGTGCAGCCTGACTGTCACTACAGACACCTACACGTTCCCCGAGCCATTTTCTTTCCGCTACTTTACAGATGGCGAAAACTTCTATCTGGAAGACAGTTACCAACCCGCCCAAGGAATAGTAGGAATTGACACCTTCGTTTAAGTGCAATCCAGCTCCAGTCCCTTCATCGGTCTTGGATCCGTCAGTGAAGAAGATATCAGTCAGATTCTCCAGCACGACCTCTGGATTGCTCCATTGTTCACGCTTCGGGAAGCTAACTTCATATTTTCTTCCGAAAGTAACCACGGGTATAAGGCAATCTTTCGGAGCAATGGATATTGCTCTGACAACCTTTTGAAGATTTCTCCATAACCCGAAGCTCTGTTATCGAACCAATACCCATAAGAGTATAGCCTGTATAGATCTGTATGTCCAGTGGGAGCAAGTCAAGCATGGCGTTAAGGGCGTCGCCAGAGGTTGTACTCATGGGGCCCGTTATGCTAATGCATACGCTTCTTTGTAGTCTGTTCAGCGCCAAGACTGAGGATTTAATCATAACTCGGCGCCACCAAACCACCACAAACTACTGTACATAGTACAAATCTAAAAATTATTTAAATATTTTTAGCTGATTTATGATTTGAAATTAAGTGAATGATAAATATTATAATTATTAGTTATCATATCAAGGATCAAGGAACTATTCAAAGATTATTAAGGCCCGTTTTCTCATCTTACATATGGTACTTTACGAAATAGTTTATAGTCGTTGTTCAATGAATTACGGAAAAGAAAAAATGTAACGTTTATCAACTTCAAATAATAATAGTGTCCAACAAATGTTTCAAATATAATTTATTTGTAACAATGGCTTTATCATCTTATTAAACAAAGAAAAGTTTACTGGAATTGCTTAATAATTAGTAACCCCCCGCCACTGTTAAGCAGCGCCTTAATTCTATTCGTCATACTAGCTACATTATTTGCAATTAAGTATAATGCGAAAATTATGTCTGTTTCCCATATATCAAGAATATTTTACTTTAGAATTTCGAAATTTTTTTTCTTGAACGACTAATCGAAAAGTGAACACTGATTTTAAGTGCTTCGTGTTTTATTCGTTGCTGTGTTATTTTAAGTGAAACTGGAAATTTTTGTGAATGAAATATTTGAAACGGATCGAAGAAAATACCAGAAAATAAAAGAATATAGCTGTCGGCAAATTACAACAATGATAACAATATCGCCATCATTAGTTGGTGAAATTGCAAAAAGTTTGCAAGGAGAATGTTTTCAACGGCATAACTGTCGAAAAAATTCCGGTTCTGTTCGGTAAATCCGTGCTTGAGAGGACCGAAAAATTATAATCAACGCGTTACAACGAAGGAATGCACCTATCATGCACTCACAAAAAAACATCTAGGACTCAGGAATAAAAATATCCTAAATGACAGTCAGACGTCGATTGTATGAAGCAAACATTAAATATAGGCGTCCTGTGGCACGACAATAAAAAAAAACCGGATATTTTGGGCCAAGCTGCACAAGAACTATAAAATTGAAGGACTGGGAGAAGGTTTGGAAAATAATGTGCATATGTAGTAGACTTAAGAGCATAAATTTGAAATATCCATTTATCAACATATTTTGCAGGTGATTTATAGTGACGAATGTCGGCTAGAAGTCCTTACGGAATCAATCCGGTTTGTTAGAAGACACCACAATGAAAAGTACCATGCATCCTGCTTTAGTTAGTCATGTAAAACATCCTCCGGCTGTGATGGTGTGGGGATGTATTACAGCAAAAGGTTCTCGGCCCTTACATTCCTAAATACTAAGCAGATCGAATTAACATTTATATGTTTATTAAAGTGATCAAACCATTGTTACAAATAAGTTAATAAGAAACTTATATTTAAAACATTTGTTGACAATTATTATTTGTTAAAACTAAAAAACATAAAATTATCGACTGTAAAGGACTTGTTATATGTAATTTGTGAATATCATTTGTTACAACCGCCTGATGAGAGGTTAGACCAAACTTTTCGCATGCTTTCATGAGCACTCATGCTCTTAGAAACTGTTAAATTCCGCTTAAGTTGCCATCAACTCAACAGTTGCAGGTATGAAACTAGCACGAAAAGTTCATATTTAATGTCTGACTTTTAAAGCTTCATGTTTGTACATTATTATTTTAAAATAAAATAATTTTTACTATAATTGCAAATAAACAAACTCAAGAATTAAGTGTAACTGAAATAATTAAAAGATAGTAACTATGCACATAACAATATTGCAAAGGTGTGGACTTATCGCTTATAAATAAATAAAACATTTATCAGTAAATACTTCACAGATTTGATATGGCTGAGGAACGGAGAATGCCGGTTCATATGTATGTATGTATGTATGTATATATGAAATAAATGATATGTACCTATATAGTATATTCCACAAAATGATGTTATCATTTCAAAAATAAAATACTATACAACATATTAAAGAAATTTGGTTGGTTGAAATGCAATAAAATTTAGAATAAACAGGCGAAATAAATAATGACACACACATTCGAAAAGCAATTAAATATAAAAATAACTAGGATTGTTAAAATGAATACGGCAGGGCAGGCACACCCTTCAACTGCAAAAAGCTACCCACATATGTACATAAAACTTTAATTTTTTATTTTACGACAATTATTACCTGATAGAAACTATGAAAATTACGTTCTCCTGCTTGCTGCTGAACAACACGCGATTTTTCCAACAAATAATTCGTTATTATGCCACCGACAGGATCTGCCTTATAATCAAATTCAATGTCCATGTATTTGCCGAAACGACTTGAATTATCATTACGATTGGTTTTGGCATTGCCAAACGTTTCCAATATCGCATTACTTTGGATTAGAACATTTTTTACTCTGCAAGTATAAATAATGAAAAATTATATTAAGTAAACATTTTAATTGGGGTGGGTACATACATAAAGTAGGTACATAAAGACTCATAAGTTGGTATTTTAATGGTAAAACTATTAGATTTCAAAGAATATCTTTGGCCTTTTGGACAACCTAACTTATCGACTTTTCGCCAATCTCTTCTTTATACCTTTTTCTTCCCGGAATTGTAGTTTAAACTAAAAATAATAGAAATTTAGATATATTTTTGAAATATGTTCGTTAAAAAAAAGCTAAAAAGAGTATGCAATTTAAAAGAAAAGATGTAGCTTGTAGATGCAGATGTATACCTGGTATGTAGAGATAGCTTGTTTTGTCAAAAGGCCACAGATATGCATTCAATACTCAAAGATTACTAACAACAATGATGCTAAGTTGGGCTAGATACTCGTATAACATATATTCCAATATTTCTCAGGGTATTTGCAGTAGTGAACTGCAATTTATCAGATTTAACACCAGGCATTTCTTATAAATTTTGGGTTCCATATTACATACTCATAATTAATTAACCAACAATACGTATCATTGGCCTAGAAGGTATTCGGATTTTCCACTTTAAGAAGAAGTTGAGGATGAAAAAGGTTTTCCCTGGTGTAAAGTGACCAAGCTCTGGGGGGAGTACCTGCCCTTTCGGTCTTAAAGACGAAGACCATTCTTCTTTCTAACAGAAGAAAGAAATATCTGGGAAAATATTCGCCAGGGAGTCAAGTCAAGTTTTTTCACAGAAATAGGCTTAGATCAAAAACTGTAGCAAAGCTTAAAGGAAATAGACGGTATGAGTCGTAGTACAAAAAACTTCTCTCTTTAAATAAAACAATCGATAAAAATCCCCGAATTAGATTTTCTAAAACAGGTAAAACTGCTGCTGGTCGGAAAATAACATTAGAGCGAGTCTCTAAATATAGCACCAATGCAGTTGAACGCAGTACGCAAGAGTAGCAGAATTCGACAACTTTGACATTCATGCAATGAAGAAACAACAATAAATTTTGTTAATCTTGGAATTTGCAAGGGCATATGTTAGACTTGGATAGTTCCTCCTCTGTTGTGTTTACTATAAGGATCAGCTTTGATCGTCTTTACTTTTACTTTTAATGGCACAACAGCCCATGGAGGCCCTAGGCCGAGATTTTCGCATCCACTTATGTTGTGCGTGTTATATTTGTACATGAATGGAAGGCACCTACAGTTTTATGCCGAATCGGAACGGCGAAGTGAAAAGCTTTTCATAGCAATTTTTACTCTTGTAGGTTTGCCATTGCCTGCCAAGTGGTGGTGCCGTGTAGAAAAATTATTTCTTCTACTTTTTGATTTTGCCTGTGCCGAGATTCGAACCTCGGACACCCTGCGTAGCAGTCCAACGCACTACCACTATGCCACAGCGACCACAGCTTTGATCGTCAGAATGCCCAATTAGCTCGTTATAGCCATTCAAGTATCTGCCATTAGCTAACTCCTCTGGATCAAAGAACTTTCCATATTCAGTTGGGAGAGATTGCCAAAACGTCGCCAGGTCTACGGTTAATATCAAAACAATAACTATAAATTTATTTTGCAATTAAATGGAAAAATTAAATTGCTAACATTAAGAATTACTAACATTAAGAATATAAAGGTCTCCTTCAAAAACAGAGCTAAATGGACCGCCTGCTCTATCAATTAAATTCTTTGGAACATAAAAAGAGAATTATAAAAAAGTGTAACTAAATAATAAACCCTACCCTTTTACAAGTAGAGTATTAAAAAGTATAAAAAATTAAAAGATATCGTGTAAAAGCATTAAAGTTTAAACGCCACATATGGTCGACATTTATTGGCAACGTGAAAAGCCAAAACACAATCATGATATGGCACAAAACATGACAAGAAAGAATACGAGAGTGCGGCACGCTTGTACTTTACATAATGTTGTTTTTGTATTGGGTGTGTGCAGGAAAGCTTAAATCTTTATTGCTTAAGGATAGTTTTTATTTAGTTCTAATCATGATTTGGCTAATCATTGCCGATGTGTAATTTGAGTTTATGTAATAAGAAAAAAAAAAAAAAAATGGAACAATGACAGCTCCGCCAGGTCCGGGCTAAGTGCGGGAGGCAGAGGCAATATCTACTTGTAATTACTTTGCTGACTAATTAAATTTCTTTTATTATTTAACATAAATTGTATGTTATTAAAAAATTTAGTAGATGATTTTATGATTAAATCATTCACTACATTTGTTGCCTGGCTTTTAATAATAACAATAATTTTAAAGCGTTAAATGAGTTTTCACAATTATGATTTTACTTTATTATTTCGGAATCATTATAATTTTGGTTCAACTCCATTTCACTTCACTTCACTTCACCTCACCACACTCCAACTTCCACACTACTGTTTACATAATAATTATGCAGCATCTACACTCTTACACGCAGTTCGAAATAACAAACAAAGTGGGGTTGGCTGCTGACAATTAACATAACTTAACTGTAGTAAGTAGCTAGTATTTTAAATGCAGCCAGTCAAGCCAGAAAATATCAGCATCACATTATGTACGATCAGTGTTTAGGTAACAAAAAAAAAAAAAAACAAATAATGTATGAAAAATCTCACGGAAGCTTTTAATTCATTACTCAATTTGACTTGAGACTTGCAGCAGCATTTTGCTGTAACATTCCCATGAAATTCATTTGGATTTACTATGCAACTTTGTTTGCATAAAAAATTAATTTGGAAATAAAAATGGAAATTTGTTTTTATGAAATTTTTAATTAATCAATATCAAAACTTGTTGCTGCTGCTGTTGTTGAATTGAGTAGTTGACTCATTTATGGTAATAACCATTGCAAGCAATTAAGAGTCAGTGACGCAGCTGAAGAAACATTACATATGCATGTATTTATGTAATTTACAAGGTGGAGCACTGCTTTTCTTATCATACAATTACCTCGTTTTCTTACTTATGTATTTACACTGGCTTAATACAATAACTAATTGCAAATTTAGTGTGAAATTTCATTTTATTCATAATTAAGTAGTCAGCGTTTTCACTTTGCATACGAAGTGCATGGAGAAACTTAGGTTTCTCAGAAATTATAGTGCGTTAAACTGCTGAGTGTGAGTTTGATTTGATACTTCAAAAAAGGGATACCTGAAATGTATGTATAACTTAAAGAGTAAAGAGTGTTTTATCGAGAGCAGAGTAGGGTAATGGAAATCGTAGATCGATCGCAGGAAAAAGCTGCAGCGCCGATGGTTATATACAGTTACAACAGTTGAACGTTCTATGATTACTTATGGATCAGTGACCAGGGCGGGGAAAGCATACTTATGGATCAGTGTCCTGTGAGGGGTAGAGGTTCGTCGGCCTGTGCGTGCATAATTGGAGCCATGCTAATTTGTTCAATAATATGGAATAGCATGGAAGTTGCATTAGAACTTAAAGCTTTACACATTCACATTCACTCCCATGTAAAAAGGGCGTTCCTAAGGATGTTTGGTGGGATTATTGGGAAACTTTGAATCAAAAGAAGTTTGATACCAGTTTGCAAAACAATATCCTGAAATTGCTTTACCGAGAGGGACAACGTGCAGCTAATGTAAAACGATTCCAAACTGAACTTAGTAACAAAAAAAGAAATGGGCAGGTTTATTTGAAACTTATAAGATAGAACGAACAGCATATGATTTTATCGCACATAGAAGGGATTCACGAACATATGAAGGGATCGGAGAAAGAGTATTTAAGTCAATGATAAAATACTCTGAGCCCAATGGACACACACATACTATTTAGTATATTTCAAGGGAACATATATATATTGTATGTGTTTAAACTTCAATCTGAAGCGTAACTAGTAAAAAAAAAAGTCAGTCAAGCGGCTATCAAGGCACTCAAATTTCAACAAGTAACCTCAAAATTAGTGATGGAGTGTCTCGATAAACCAAATACGCTCGGCTTTGGATCCTAAGGATTCCATGGCATATTGGGATTATTGAAGGAAATCAAATTGCTCACATATGTATTTCCTTGGGCCCTGAGCATTTCTGCGGAATGTGGAAAGAAACAATCTTTATAATTTAGGAAGAAGGAAGAAAAGCATAGGGAACCTTACTGTGAAAAGTTCAGATCAGGTTGATGAAAAGTTCAAGATCAGGTTGAGAACATTTGAAAGCACTTTTAGCAACATATAACCCAAATCACTTTAATAAGGATAGTTTAAGAATCATTACATGAATACTAACAGGGCATTGTACTTAGGTTAAACTAACAAAACTGGGAATTACACCTAATGACTGGTGTAGGTTTTGCAGGGAAGATAACGAGTAAACTGATGTGGGATTTCTGATTATCTCGCACTTATGCATATTCGTAAAAGGAATCCGGATCACCATCAAATACCAAAAGTTAATCTAAGCTCTATAGAAATCGGATCAATATTGAAACATCTGTCGGACGCTGGATTTGTGGAAATAATATAAGTCCATGAATGGGGCACAATAGATCTTATAGATCGCAGCGCTTTCAACCCTATTAATAATGGAAACAGACTGATGATGAGATATTAAAGGATACTGGCTCAAGGCATACACAATGCTTCGCAATCTCATTCCACATCTCATTTCATTTTCTTTTATACCAGGTTGGAGTCTATGTATTTGCTGCTGGCATTAAAGCTTTAAAGGTAGCTTCACTCTTTTAATGAAATATTCCTAAATATGTCAACTCTTTTAGCTTCAAAACCCGAGAATACTAACGATAAACAACCATAACTTCAACTTTGTACATGAAATATTCAGTTTATATGGTAAGTCGATTACGTTGCCAATGCCGCGAGTTCTATGAAGTCAGAAGTGAGTACAATTTAATCAAAAAATCTTCGGAATCAATTAAAAGTATGTAAAAAAAACTAGCTTACCTTTCAATTTCATTTTGCCCATGAACATTTGTTACAGCTGCAATATATTTCATAATGATTTTTGAAGCTTCCGTTTTGCCTGCGCCCGATTCTCCTGATATCAATATGCAAGTGTCTTGATGGCGCTGCTTCAAAATTTTATATGCAGCATCAGCGATTGCGTAAATATGCGGTGGATTCTCAAATAGTTCGCGACCTTTATACATTTTTATCGTTTCTGGGCCATAGATGTTAATTTGTCGATAGGGATTCATTGAAACGCATACCTCGCCAATGTATGTGTAAATGGAGCCAGCTTGAAATCTGGAAGGAAATATAAATACAAAATAAAAAAACAGAGAAATTAGGTAAATCAAATAGAGAAGTTAAAAATGTAGAAATTCGGAGCAAGTAAAATCATGTTGTGCGATCTAGTTCTAGTTATTTCAACATTGTAAGTTGGTACTTGTTAAACATTGAAATAAGTACTATATGTACATTTGAGGCTCCAGTAGCAGCATATTATGAACACCAACATGTATAGAGCTCATGTCAAGCGCAACAAGTTTGGCGTTTGGCGCCTGCTGTTTATCGACATATTTATACAATGGCCAACTCTAGTCTGAATCACAAAACAATTATCATTGAATTGAAATAGTACAGCATAGCATGGCAATCTTCCACAGGTTGGTTGCATCACAACCAACATCCTATATCACGACGCACCACTTGGTACTTGAAGGGTTGTTGCAGCCACATTTCTATTTGTTCTACTTGTTTTGATAGGCGGCAATCGCTTTGCTAATTGCATTTCAAATAGACATTGTATATTTACATATATTTACAATTTAAACTACGGACAGCTTACAATTCACAATTAGTTTGTTCTCATCTGTTGGCATTGCCATGAGAGGATTTTATGTTTTGTTATTGTTTTTATTATTTGGCGCCGAAAGTTTTATTATGTACCTACATACATACATATTTAAAATGGAATGCTGTGATTTTCGATACGGTTGCAGTCAGTGGTTTTTACCATATTTAAAAAAAAAAAATTTTTTGTTTTTTCTCGTATGCGACTTTTGCAAAAAAAATATTTAAATTTATTGTGTATATTACATAACCCAAACAAATAAGTTTATTGAACTTGTGAACGTTTGTTGTTGGTTTCGCTGTGAGTTTTAAACTTTCAATTCTTTGATCGCATAACAAAATAAGTTGCAGAAGTTCTAATCGCTAAATTAATTAGCAAACAGTTTATTTTATTGTTTAGTTAACATTTATGAGTTGTAAAATATTTGAAATTATGTAATCTAATCAATTATGGATTAGAATATTTTTGGATTATGAATTATTGTTTAACTTTTATTGCGGAAGTAGCATGATAATCTTTCATGAAATTAATGCTAGTGTAAACTGTCAAGTACTAAAAATCGTTCCAAGGTTTTTTGAAATATTGATTTAAAATAATTTAAAATAAAAATTGTAATTAATAATGGTTCTTGTAATGGTAATTCTCGGTTACAATTTCCAATATGAGTAGCTTACTCGTATATGTATTGTTGGAAACATAAAAAACTAGTACTAAGATCGTTGATGAGGAATTGTGGATGGTTTGATCTGCCTGTTCAATGCACATTGAAGTGTTCTTATTCTCTCTTGCAAGCATAACATAAATTAAGCATGTTTAACTACATTAGATATAATCTAACAAGATAACCTTGCTAAATTCGAAAATAATAATTTTCCAAATTAAAAAACATAAAACAAAAATTCCGAGGATGCGAAAAGCTTCGCCTAGGCCCTTCATGGGCTGTTGTGCCATTAAAAGTAAAGTAAGGAGTGAGAAATCTTTTGAACCAGTAGTCCAATTTTTTTAAACTAAAGTATTTTATTTTGCAAATTATTTTAAGATTAAAAAAAGAAGAACAAGAAACCACAAATTATTAGTTTTTAATAAAAAGTTTTAATTTTTCAGGAACCCCTTCCATTAACGTTTTTATGGTGGTGTCCGACAACCTCACATCTGCTGCAGACCACTTCCTCTTGAAATCTTGAAGGTCTTTGGCCACTTTTTTTGTTACCTTCATCTCCCCCTTTTTACTAAAGCCCAGTACCTCTCAATCGGCCTTAGTTCTGGACAGTTTGGTAGATTGGCTTCTCTAGGCACCAAATTCACTTCATTCCGTTGGAACCACTCTATGGCCGTTTTGCTGTAGTGACAACAAGCGAGGTCAGGCCAAAAAAACGTGGACACTTCATGTTGGCGTAAAAATGGAAGCAATCTCTTTTGCAAGCATTCCTTCAAATATATTTTGCCGTTGATTGTACCCGATGTCACAAATGTGCTGCTTCTTTTGCCACAACTACAAATTGCCTGCCAAACAAGGAATTTCTTTGGGAATTTTGTAATTTTTTTGGCTTTGAATTTTTCAGCGACATTTCCTCGAGAATCAGCTGTATAAAATTCCTGGCCATGTAGCTGGGAAAAGTCCGCTAAAACATAAGTTTCATCGTCCATTATGCAGCATTCAAATTTCTTGACAAAATCTCGGCTCAGCATTTTCGCACGTTGTTTTGCGGTTTCATTCTTCACGGCGTTTCTATCCGGAACTTTGTGAACTTTGTACGTCCTCAGCCCAGCTTCCTTCTTAGTCCTGCGCACGAAAGATTCTGAGCAATCAGCCTTACCCGAACAATTTCATTCCCGAAATGTTTGGATCTCTCTTTAAAATGGTCACAACGTTCTTCGCCTTCTCACAGTCATGTGGCCCCTTCTTTTTACCAGAACCTTTCTTCCGATCAATATGCAGTTCTTCCTTAAAACGCTTTATAACGCGAGAAATGGTTTTAGGGTTAGCCCCTAGCTCTTTGGCAATTTTTTTGAATGACCAGTGAGGTTGCTTTTGAAAAATTTTAATAATATTTTCTCACACCTCCACTTCGTTTGCCATTTTCGCGTTAAATATATTTTTATTGTCTTTAACTGACACATAATATTTTCTGACATTTAATTCAAAGCTACTAAGATAAAAATTTTTGAATTTGAACCTTTCAATAGCACAGTGTAGGAAGAAATATAACGGACAATTTTATTCGATGCAGTCATTAAAGTAAGTAAAACAAAAATTCCAAATTATTTAATTCTCTACGTTTTTCTTACTCTTTGACTTAGTTGAGCTATGAGTGGAAAAAAGATTAGGCAAGACAGGTATGCTATTTTTTGAAATCCATGAACTAGAAAAGTAGTCTGTAGTGCCATTCACTTATGCGATCATATCGATGGTTAAGTGAAATTTTGTGTGCAAGAGTGTTACTGGTTTTCCAGGCCTTCAGAAAAAGCAGATTAAGGAGCAATTGCTTCAAAAAATTATCAGATGACATCTTCACATTGTAAAGTAAATATGTTCCTGTAAAATTATGATATATATAAGTTAGGCTAAAAAGAAAGTTTAGAAAAGTGAAAAAGCAAAGTACGATAACTCTGCAAGTACTGGTCCGATCTGACAACTCTTTGTTGACATCTCTTGAATCATAAACAATTTTTACCCATTTGACAACTCTTTGTTGACATCTCTTAGAATCATAAACAATTTTTACCCATTGGCGCATTTACATTTCTTTCATTCAACTGTTTTAACGTCAATAAAATGAGAATCGGAAAAAAATCGTTAAATTTTACTTTATTTTTTGGGAAAAGTACTATACGACCGCGAAGGTTCACAGAAAACTTTGTACACATTATGGAGAAGGTACTTTATCGGAGAGGACAGTTGGAAATTTTGAGGTAAATCTAAGTCTGGTTGACCATACGCCGAAAATGTGGTCGAATATCTTGAAAAGTTGGAGGAAGGCAGTCGCGACATCGGTACGGATTTTGGCATTGCTGGCTATTTTAAGAAACTGAATATTTGGGTGCCAGTATGTCAGTATGTGAATCTCTTCTGAAACTGAATGATCTCGAACCATTTTTACTCAGATTGGTTACTGGTGACTAAAAACGGATAACGTATGATAATAATGTGCGAAAACGTTCATGGTCAAAACGAGGTGAGCCTACCCAAACCGTCGCAAAGCCGGAACTGACGCCAAGTAAGGTTTTGCTTAGTATTTGGTATAATTGCAAGGGTCCTGTCTGTGTACTACGAGCTGCTTCCGCGTGGCCAAACAATTAATTTGGAACTATACCGCCAACAAGATTGAATGAAGCGCTCAAGGAAAACCGTCCGGAATTAGTCAACTGATTAGACCACATACTTCTTTGGTGACCCGCCAAAAACTGAGGGAGCTTGGCTGGGAAGTTTTAATGCATCCACCATACAGATCAGACCTTGCACCTTAGGATTACCATTTGTTTCACCCGTATTATTATATCAATAATTAAAAATTAGTTAAAAAAAAAATGTCCCTTTCCATAATTAATATCATAAAAGTATACATATTTTCTTAGTTTCGAATATACTCGTATTTATCTTATCTATATCTGTATTTATTTATTCTCCTGTCTACTAGCGCTCGTTCCTTCATCACTTGAACAATCTAATTGCATTCGCTTGCCACCTCGTCCGCAATAAAATCTCATAAAGCATTACAATTTAAATAACCAAACAAATAAACAAAGAGATATTTAATTATGCAGGTATTATAATTATATTTAAGTACTTGTGGTCGTGTTTTGTGTTGTTCCCGTCATCGTTAAGGCTAGAATATGATCTGCGTTTTGTTATAACTCCCCATAATCGCATTAGAGGTGGTAGAGATATGCACAATACTCGTAGTTGTGCATAGAATTCACATATTTTAAATCATTATCACCACTTCACATACTCGTACTGCATTTCCTAGCTGCATGGAACCGATAGATGGTCGTAATGCATACGAGAGATATGGCAGACACCACTGTCCAGTGTGGTTTGAGTTTATCCCAGTCACAGCGAGGTGTGATGCTTATTCTTTGTTTGTTTTGGCTCTTTCATTACTTTTGCTTTAATATGTACGTAGCACAAGTATTATTACTTGGCCTTATTGTTAACACTTTGATTCGGATGCATTTTCTTTACTCTTCACATCATTTAATTCTAGTGGCATTTGTTGATTTTGCTGTTGTTGCTACTGCTAGTTGACCGATTTCATAACAACTAGCAACAGCAGGCAAATTGTGAATGAACTGAAAGTTATGCGTGCTAATTGATTTGTGCTGCGTATCTAAGAACCTGCTCTAATTGCTTAGCTGCAGAATTTCGTTTCGAGTATTGAATTTGTGTGAATTACATCGTACGGCGAAGTGAAATGGAAAATAGTTATAGTAATCGAAAGTGATGATTAAGATTGCGTTGAAAAGCGAGATTAGTTAAGAAGTTTTTGAAATTTTTCCAATTGAAATTTAGCAGATGTTCAAATTATATTTAAATTAATTATAAGTATAAGAGTATTAACTTTAACAAGTTCTAACTCGTGTTCCAACTACTACTACTTTAATGGACTTTCACTTGTCAACTGTTTCTCTCAATGTGTCAAGAGGACTGTGTTGGAACTAGAACAATATAAATTGGAATATGCGACCCTTAGCTTATTTCTTCTTCTTAGCTTTCCTTCCACTCCTCTTGAGAGATTAGGCATTTCCATCTGACTTTATTTTGTGCATTGGTTGTGTTTTTGGCTGATAGCTCGTTTTGAATGTAACGTCTCCACGTGTTCTTTGGTCCCCTACGTCGTCTGCTTCCTTGCGAGTTCCATTCAAGAGCCATTCTCATGGTACTGCTGGTCCATTCATCATCAACGCAGGTGTAAAACAAGGATGTCAACTCTCGTCCTCTTTGCTATCGTTATGGCAAAAGTATGCTCGGAAAAGAGAGGCATAACCTAGACGAGTTTCTCTCGTCAAATAGACGAGGACTTGGACTTTGGACACGCACACATGCAAACGAAAACTGATCATTTGATCTGAGAAGCAAGTCATGTTGGCCTCGAGATCAACATCAAATAGACTAAGGCAATAAACGTGGAAAAAATCGGCTACCTAGGCAGCCTGAGAATCACAGACGGTGGAGGAAAGGAGAATGTCAAAAACAGACTCAACAAAGACACAGCTGCGTTTGGACGATTGCGGCATGTATGCAAAAGAACAAAAATCCGAATATTCAACGCATGTATGTTTAAAGGCAACCCTTACATATGGAAGTAAAACTTGGTTAATTTCACACATCATCCAGAAACTATTGGGTCATATAAAAAGTATCCGCGGTTGGTAACCACAAATCTGTCATGTGGTTGATGTTTAGTGCCTCCGCTATCTGGTGACAGCTAGCGTGTCGATCTTGCTCCACCAGTTTCAAAATTTCATCGGCTTTCAGTGCATCTTTGATATCGAAATTTCCGGAACGGAACTGAGCAAATCACTCCGTTCACTAACAGCATCATCATCTTTAATCGCGCAAATCTTTCGTCATGTTTTTGCAACGACTTTACTTTGGTTTTTTTTTGGTTTTATTGATACATTTAACACACAGGTTGTGTTAATGATAGGTGGGAGGAATGGGAGAGGGAGCCATTGTGGCAAGTGTTATGCCTTTACCGAAATGAACTTCAGTTTATCAGTGTCGACTATGATCGCATGTAGCGCCAAAGGCCAAACACAAAAGGTAGCCTAAAATGACAACTTTCAAACAAGTGTTCGTTTGACATAATCGGACTTGTGTTGCCAAATTCGTGGGTATCAACACCAAAATCCGCCAATATTATGGCCATCCAAACTCTATAAGCAATGATCAGAAATTCTGGAACCAAGGATTTCGTTTACCTACGATCCTGCATCAATACCAACAATAATGTTAGCCTTAAGATCAAGCGGAGATTAAATCTTGCCAACAGGTGTTACTACGGGATCAGTAGGTAATTGAGAAGCAGAGTCCTCTCTCGACCGACGAAAATACCGCTCTATAAGTCCCATCCTTCCCGTCCTAATGTATGGCGCAGAGACGTGAACATTGACTATCAATGATGAGAGGCTGTTAGGAGCGTTCGAGAGGAAGATACTCCGTAAGATCTACGGTCCAGTATGCGTGACGACGTATATCGGATAAGATGGACCGATGAGCAGTATCAGTTATACGTCGACACTGACATAGTCAAGCATATTAAATATTAGCATATTAAAGTCAAGCATGACATATTAAAACCCAGCGGCTTCGCTGGCTGGGTCATGCTGAGCGAATGGAAGAAAGCGCTCCGGCTAGAAAAGGGTTTTATTCGAACCACGGTGATGGAAAATCTCCGTTGGAAAGACCAGGTACAGGGCAACCTGACCGCACTTGGCCTTATCAACTGGCGCCAGCGCGCGCATATCAGAGGCGACTGGCGAAGCTTTATAGAGGCGGCCAAGACCGATCATCGGTTATAGTGCCAGCTAAGTAAGTAAGCGAGGAACCAATAATAAGCAACTTATGATAAATGGAGGTGAATAGGACATACCCTAAGTAACATTCCTACTTAGTGTTTAAAGCTATCAAATATTTCTGTGATATCGCTAGAAATTGCCTCAGAGGCTTTAAATGCGTAGAGTTTTATCAAATCTACCTTTACTATTATTCATAAGACACAACAGCGTAACCTCTTTCATTTAATTTTTTTATTACTGTCAACATTTTAATGGCACAGCTTAAGTATCCAGTGTGTTTCACCTTCGAGTCATTCGAAATATTGACAGTTATACCATGCTCATCATTCATCACTCATAATTAATTGTTTAAGTACATACATACCTATGTACTCCTATGTACATACTATACATACGAGTATGGTTAAACATCCGTCTATACGAATTTGGACAAGCCATTAGTAAATTTATACTTTCGGACTGATTTTAAAATAGAATAATTATTTTGCCTGCCTTATGAAATGATTTTAATCTGTTTTATTTTAATTTATGTATGTAATTCCTAGGCATTAAGGAAATACATGCACGTATTTTTTATTGAAAAACTATAATTAACTATTTTAATTACGCAGGTATATTATATTGTCTCGATTTCTTATGCATTAACATAAATTAAATTGGAATTTTTATATACTTACTTTTGATTGGTGATATTGCCTAAGGAACATAAATATTAAGATTGCTACTTTTTTTTTCCCATTTTTGCCTCTCTACCCAATACTAAAATTGCATGAAAAAGCAAAGCGCATTCAATTTGCTTTTGCTTCACTTACGTTTTTATGTATAGAGGGGGGGCATAGTAAAAATGATTTTAATATCTTTTTGGGGATTACGAGTATTGGCCCTTGGCAAACGTTTTAATTGCAAGTATTGGCATCAGAGAAGAATTTTAAAGCTTTTAATTTTTATATCCAACTTCCAAGTTTACAATATGCAAATTATCGTATCGTTGAAATTACTTTTTGTTATATGTAACCGATTAATTTTGCAAGAACAGGATTGAAGATTTCTTTTGGAAATACTCGTATGTGGTAATGCTAGCGCAACTGAGACTCGATACGATTTCCAATTCAAAATTAATTAATAGGAAGTTATTAACAGAAACTTTACAAATTTTGCTGTAAAATAGGAATTCGATTGCAGACATTAGATTTATTTGTTTTGAAATAATTGGAATTGAAAGAAATAAACCCTTTTAACTTTTTGTTGACCTACTGACATGAGTCACGAATACACAATTGTAGTGCAAATGAATGAATGACGTCATGAAATTAGATAATCCTTGCATTGAACGCAATGACACGCAAACACACACACAAACACACACTCACATACACAAGTATGTTAAAGAAGGAAAAAGAAAGCAATTTAAGAAATATACTGAAAAATATCGATTTTATACTCAGTTGTAGTAATTGAATATCGCTCGTTTGCTGTTAGTTTTCGAGGTAAGCATACAAAAATAACTGTTATTTAGTGCACTTATCTTTTGTAAGCAAATCATAAGTGTATCTTATAAAGTCTGCTCTTGAGAAGAGTATTTGCCGTTTACCAATTGTGTGTGGAGTGGAAGGCGGTAATGCCTAATGCCAAACATACGAGAGTAAAAATAGCCTATGAAAAGCTCTAACGTTCGGATTCGGCATAATACTATATGGATGCGAAAAGCTCAGCCTAGGCCGATTAAAAGAAGAAGAAAAGAATAACTGTCTTGGGAAAGTTTAAATGAGATTTTCTCAGAATTTAAGTTTTTTGAGTTGTGACAGTCTTACAGCAAACGAGCTATATGTAATCACTTTCAAATACACAAGTTTTAAACTTAATAGTAAATTATACCATACATGTAGTAAGTAATGCTTTTACTTACAACTGAAGTTAGGTTATTAATTGAGTTACAGCCGTCATCAAAACAATATTTGCAAATTACGCTTAGAAAGTAAATACTTATATGAATCATTTTCTTGGCAAGTACATAAATAAATAAATGAAGTCGAATGAAAACCTCAACTTTAAATAATAAAAAATATATTGAGAAAAAAAAAAAAACTTTTAAATAATTTACATATTTGATTACTCATAGCTTAGGAATACAGAGCTTCATATGTTATTTGTTATAAACAGAAAATGAGAAAAAAGTAGCAAAAAACAAAAAACAGCTAATAAAAAAAATAAACTCATAGCTTCAAAACTACTTACGCTATAAAACAATGAAAAAATGTGATGTGCGACTTACGAAAATAAAAGCAGTATTCGTAATGTAAATTGAATATGACAAGTCTGTAGCCACAAGGAATAACAGTTCGAGTTAGGGATTTATAATGGCAATTATACAATAAGTTTTTATTTTTCCTAACTCGACTTTAGCTGTTATTCCTTGTGGCCGCCACAGAAGGGATAAATTGTTTGAATGCTTCTTCTAAGAATTTCTCTACTCGTTCATCACACATCAGCACTTTGTTAAATCAATTGTCGCTGTTGCTTCTTCTGCTGCTGCTGCTGTTGTTGCTGCCGGTGTGCATCAGTTGTTGTCATTTGCAATAGTAGCAGCAATAAAGAAAGCGCTGAAAAACAGCTGCACTTCTTTAAAGTTCTTGGCAGCACTAAAACTCGAGAGACGGCGGCAACAACAACAACAACAACAGACAAAAACAAATCTATTAACATAATGTCGTCATATCTGTTTCATTTAAGTTTTTCATTTCTTAGAATATTTCGCTCATTTCATTTATGTAAGTATTTCACAGATGATTCATTCAACAAATTCTATATTTTCTGCTGTTAAATAACAGAAAAAACAAATTTAAAAAAAAAACAAAAGCAAAATGCTTAAACACATCATATCCGAAATAAACAAAACCTCAAAAGCCCAATGAAACGAAAAGTGTAAACAAAAGCACATACACACACACATAGAGAACAAATACACACACACATTTTAGAGCGAGCGAATGCGGCGACGTGAGAGATTACGTCATTTCGCAACAACGTGACGTGATGGAGGGTGAGCGGGCGGCCGCGCGAGCTGGCGAACGGCCGCACGACTTTTTCAAATATCGAGGAAGATACATTTGATAAATTTTGGCTGTTCTGCTTGTTGGTATGAAGAAGGCTGACAGAGAAGCAACAACGGGGCATATAGTGGCTGATATACGCAAGAGTGCGATAAAATGCTGCTTAATGCCCACACATACATATATACATGCATAGTAAATAAATACTTACGTAGTATTTTATGACAAGTTCTTAATTTAGAACTTCATGTATTTTATGTATGTATGCATTGCACCATTGAAACTCTAGAGAATTTTGAATACTGAAAATTGGTTCGTAAATTCTTCATTCTTCATGTGCATTTTTATATTGTTTTGTTTCAGGAGGCGTTTACCGACAGCCCCATCATTTATGGGCACACACATACACACACCATAAAGTGCTCACAAAAATTTTTTATGGAAAATTTCGAAAGTTTTCTACAATATACCCACAATTTCAGAACAATAAATTATGTGGTTGAAAAATGGCTTGAAGTCACAAATTGTTTATGGTAGAAAAAGTAATAAGCAAAGATGTACTCTTTCCTGGTGCTATTAAAAAGTAATTTTTTAACTTTAAGCTATTAAAGAAAATGTAAAAATATGTACGAGTATATTTCTGCGAAAACTTACAAAACAAAAAAAAAACAAGTACATATGAAATGCTGTAATAAAAACAACAATGTTTTGTCTTTTCAGTATGTACTAAGTCATTATTTTGATGGTGCGTGCAAACGCGACTTATGACGCCCAATAATTAAAAGATCACTTTTGAAATACCATACCTATGTACAAGCAAACAACAAAGGGGCAAACAATGTCTCATACTATGTTTAAACATAAAATAAACATATACAAATTGTTGCAACAACACTAGCAATGACCGTGTACCAATTCAATTCATCAAATCAAAGATAGAAAAGAAAAAAATATGCAAGTAATAGAAAATTGCACATGTCACCAACAAACACAGCGGGGCCAAGTTAATATGACAGTATTTATAATCCAACTGGCAGGCCGACATGCAAGCATAAAGAGAGCAGTTAGGTGTCGTATGCGGCGTTCGATAGTTTTGAGGAAATCCACTTAAAAGTTTTAATAATTATTCTTATGACTTATCTTTTAGAGTAGGTATTTTCTTAAATTAGGCAGGGTAAGGTAAACAACTAATATTTAAACTTTTTTGTTTATACATCATCACAGCCCATAACTCTTTACATTCCGCTCATAACTCAAAGTTAAATAAAAAAAAAACAACCACATACATCACTAAAATTCTCGTACCACGAAATATAATAATTATAATATTATAGCAAAGAAAATAGTAATCGAGACATGAAGGTGTGAGGTAAGTAAGGTAAGGGGCACAACATAACTACGAGTATTTAGTACTTATGTACTTCTTTAGTACTTTGCTTCAACTTACTGCGCTGACATAGGGGTCTTTGTGGTATTTGACCCAAATTTACCACATTGAATTGTGAATTTGTGTTTTTTATTTGTATATTCTTTTTTCTTTGTGTGCTTTTTGTTTTTAGTTTTCTTTTGTTTTTTTCATTTCTCTGTGGCTGTGTTTTTTAAGTTTCTTTACACCCAGGAAAAAAACGGTTTAAATTTAATAAATCAAGCGCATTCGTTGATAATCACCTCGATCTGTTAAGCTTGAAAATTTTTAAAACTGGAATGAAATTCTTACATATTTCAATGCTAATAACAAAGATTTTAATTTAAAGATTCTTCTTGTGTTTTCTCTAAAATCAAGAGCTTCTTCTTCTTCTTCTTTTAACGGCACAACAGCTCATGAAGGGCCTAGTCGGAGCTTTTCGCATTCATTCATGTTGTGCGTGTTATACAGGGTGCACCATATTTTACGTCGGTTTGTAAACATTAAATAATTTTAACAATTATCAACCGATTGACTTGAGTAAACATGTTTTTGAAACGTCAATTCAGTAACGAAACAACGCGCCAAAATAGTGAAGCTGTACATTGAAAATCGTGGTTAAGTTGTGTTAACTCAATCGTGGCGAGCAGAGGGAGATCGTGGACAAGCCGTTCATCAACGCCTAAGACCTTCCAATGAACTGGTTGCAGCGGTAAGGCAGAGTGTTGCTGAGAACCTACATGTGTTGTTTCGTCACCGCGATCAGCATTTTGGCGTCAGTGGCGCATTTTGAAAGATGATTTTTATTTGTTTCCGTATAAAGTGCAATTGACTCCAAGAATATTGCCGACAGACTGTCTAGTCCATGTCGCTTGGAATACGGTCAAACAGTAGCTCGAATGGTTGACACTGAACCTGATTTTTGGAATGAATTTTTGATGACCGACGATGCCCAGTTCACATTCTCTAGCGCCGTTAACAAGCAAAATTTGCCGCCTTTAAGAAGCGGAGAATCCACACGAGATCCATGTAACACCATTGTATGACCATGGACGTATCGTGTCAAAAAATGGCGATATTGACGTTGGCCACCCAGTTCTCCAGATTTGACCCCTCCGGACTTTTTTTTTGGTGGGGTTATTTGAAAAGCAAAGTGTTCGCCAGCCTTAGACCAAGCCAAACAGTCGTGACTGAAGGGACATACCGACTTTATGCCGAATTCGCACGGCGAAGTGAAATGCTTTCTTTAGGTAATTTTTACTCTTGTAGGTTTTGTCATATTGCCTGCCAAGATGTGGTGCCGCGGCCGCGCAGAAATTGTGTTTTTTTCCCACTTTTTCATTTTGCCTGTGCCGAGATTTAAACCCCGGACACTCCGTGTAGCAGCACAGCACACTGCCATCTACGACACGGTGACCACACCCCACAATCAAGACTGCCCCACCATTCTCATTTTAAGACTGAATCGGAATAATTTTGAGATAGTTTTCTGATTTAAGAATTCGTTCTTTGTTTAAAGATTGTTCCGGTTTAATTTGAAGAAATGAAATTTTATTTACTTCCGAAAACTTTATATGGAAGATTTTTGTTGGTCTTAAACCAAGAATTGAGAAAAATTCAATTATGATTTTAGACAGTCGATATTCATATAAGATTTTTCAGTCTTAAACGGAATAAGAGAACGTATTACTTACAAATTATTGCAAATAAGTACATATGACAGGAAATACATAAGTATGACCGTAAATTTTTTCTCAGTGTAATTTTTAGTATTGTTTTACTATGCGTGCTTATGATGGTGAACTCTGCATGTGTGTTGAGTGTTAATGGCATAAAATGCCAATGTATCTAGCTATCCGTCTTTTTGTCCGTCCACGCGTCATAATTATAAAATAAGCAAAAGAAATGTAAACGTAAAGTTTATGCAGTAAAAATAATTTTTTTTTTTTTTTAAAAAGCATGTATTTCCTTAAAACCAAAAGACTCAAAATGACCATAATAATTTAGTAACCGTTTTAACCTTTAAACCTTATTTTTTCTTTCTTTTTATATATTTATTTTGCACAAAAAATAAGTTAATTAACTTTTACTATTTATATTTTCTATTTCTGTTTTTCGAGTTGTTTATAATTAGTTTTGAAAATTTTCATTTCTTATGCAAACGTTTATCTATATTTCTTGTGTGTTAAAATTAGAGAATGTAATCAGTTTTTTTGCAACTCTAGGTTTTTAAGTTCCCAATTTATGGCAGCTAGTCATTGAGTCTATCTATATTCACGATCTTTCACTTTTTGACATATAGTTAACATTTATTACATATTGTTTTGAAATGCATGTAGTATGTGCATATAAGCGGAAAATTGTGTAAATAATACAGTACAACACCACCATTACCGCCAAGATGAATAGACGATTTTTTGATAGAAAACTCTACACTGATCCAATATCTCCCCAGGTTACACATGTCGACTACCATGTCAACATTTTTTTTTATGAAAATTATAAATCCACCATAGAAAAGCCATAGAAAAGCGGTCGGTGACAACGATTTTTATTTTGAAGTCATAAAGCCATGATGTTTGAGGAAAGGTTGTTCTTTATGGTAAATTGAACCAATCTTCCTTCCAATCAACACAATGTTCTGCATTCATAGGGGTACACCCTGTTTGCTGACTGTAATACCATATTTGTGCTTATAAAAAAAAAGGAAATTTTGGTTTTCACACCAACCTCCCCACCTCCTCTCTACTACTCTTTTCGGGGGTTTTCGGTACAACTGTCATACAATTTTTTATCCAAGTGAGTAATTTTGCCAAAAACTTCCAAAAAGTAGAGAGGTTGGTGTAAAAGTAAAAACTTTTAAGCTTTCAATAATGAACAATTACGACGTCGAAACTGTAGGTCATCAAATAAAAAATGTATCTATGAATTCCTATCAGCCCCAAATTGTGTCCTCGTACTGACCATAAAAAAAATTTGTGACGTAGCAGTCTACATACGAGAGTAGATCAATAAGTACCCGTTCGTAATAAAGAGGCAATTTAAAAAAAAAAATAAATTTCTATTTTTCAACGTAATCTCCTTTTAGTACAATACACTTTTCCCAATGTTTCTGTCATTTCTTTAACACCTCCAAAAAATACGATTTGTCAACCTCTTCCAAATACGATTCTATCTCGTTTGGGCAACTGAAAGAAGTCGCAGGGAGCCAAGTCGGGCGAGTACGGTGGGTGCGGCAGCAATTCGTAGTTCAATTCATGCAATTTGGTCGCGGCAATCCTGTATTCGCTTGTTGTCCACCGTAAGCAATCGCGGCACCCATCGGGCCGACACCTTGCTCATGCTTAACCTATCATGTAAAATATTAATTACCGTTTCGTACGACACTCCTACGGCCTCTGCTACTTCGCGCCCTTTCGTTCGGCGATCAGCGAGAATCATGTTGTGGACATTTTCAACGATTTCCTCGGTAACCATGCCTTCCGGGCGGCCTGGGCGCTCCTCATCAAAAACAGATGTACGACCACGTTTAAATTCGTTGAACCAATATCTTACGGTTGTCATAGATGGTGAAGGGTCCCCGTAGACAGCATCCAACTTCGCTTTTATTTCTTCGCATGTTTTTCCATCCAAAAATTAAAAAGCGTATTACGGATCGATATTGTTCTTTCTCCATTTAATCGCGAAACACGAAACACGTGTGATACTAATTGCTACCAAATAAAAACTAACCCATCAATCAGTTTGAAATTTAGTGTGGTGTCGTGTGACAGATGGCAGTACACGACGGTAATGCCAACTTCCCTCAGCAACGTCACCTGTCTTCACACACGAGTACTTATTTATCTACCCTCGTATGTACTCGTATGTATATGTGTCTTCGGAGGAATTGATCTTGGCAGTGTCCTCTTTCAAGAATTCACAAACTCAATATAGATTAAAAATCAACCAGCCCTAATTTGTTGTTCTGTATTATGAATCAGCGGTGATTTTATACAATTTCTTAGTTACATATATATCTTTATTATTTACTAAATACGTATATTTCCTACAATTTCGTGAGGATATAAAGTTAAACTAGATAAGATTTCTGTCTTTGAACTGTAATCGTTTGAATCGTTTTTAGGTACTCGAGGGAATTACTAGTTAACAGCCACATTCAATTATAGTTTGCATATATCACATTACTTGGTTGCTGGCAAGACTGTCATAAATATCTGTTATTTAGTGCTTTTATCTTGTGTAAACAAATCATAAGTGTATCTTATGAACGCTGCACGTGAGACGAATATTTGCCCTTTCATAATTGTGTGGAGCGGTCGCTGTGGCGTAGTGGTAGTGAGTTGGACTGTTACGCAGAGTGTCCGGAGTTTGAATCTCGGCACAGGCAATATCAAAAAAGGGGAAAAAATTATTTTTCTACACAGCCTACAAGAGCAAAAATTTGCTTTGAAAACCATTTCACTTCTCCGTTCGGTTTCAGCATAAAACTGTAGGTCCCCTTCCATTTGTGTCCAAATAAATATAACGCGCACAACATAAGTAAGCTCGGCCTAGGCCCTCCATGGGCTGTTGTACAATTAAAAGAAGAAAAGGAAGACAGGTAAATTTTAAAAGTTGATATGCGTTTTGTTCAGAATTAATATGTTTTTTGTACTCATGTACAAATATAATACGCACGACATGAGTGGATGCGAATAGCTCGCCCTCGGCCCTCCATGGGCTGTTGTGCCATTAAAAGAAAAGAATAAGAAAGGCGGCAATGGCAAACCTACAAGAGGAAAAATTTCATATGAAAAGCTTTTCACTCCACCGTTTGGATTCGGCATAAAACTGTAGGTCCCCTTCCATTCGTGTACAAATAAATATAACACGCCCAACATAAGTGGATGCGAAAAGCTCGGCCTAGGCCCTCCATGGGCTGTTGTATCATTAAAAGAAAAAAAGGAAGACAGGTAAATTATAAAAGTTGAAATGCGTCTTGTTCAAAATTAATGTGTGTTTTGAGATATAACATTCTTCCAGCAAACGAGCGAAATGATTTGTGTGCATTTTCTTGCCACATTTCTTATCTTATGTATGTACAAATACCAATTGAATTTGAATTTCCGAATTGAATTGATAATGAACACAACACAGCACAACAAATAAATTACGCTTATCAATTGAACCTAATACTGCTTAAATTTAATTATCATAAATAATCTCGCATTGATATTCAATTGAAGTAGGAATTGAATCGGAGAGAAAAGAAGACATAAAACTACATGCTTATCTAACTCTAGGCCTGAGTATGAGTGCGAGTATTCAAATGGATGGAAATGCATAAACATGACCTCATTCTACATCACAATGCAGAGTTCGAATATTACAGCGGATGGTGCAATGAAATATGCATACACTTCAATCACTGACTAGCACATACGATTACATAAGTACAGAATAAATATAGGGAGAGAAGAGCATGTTTTTTATGTATTCAATATCAATTAAATCAAATTACTATGAAAAAGCTGGAAAAAGAAACATGAATTAAGAATTGTTAATAATTAAGTATCATCATCTTCACACAGTTAATAGTGCACGCATATAAACGCACATCACTTCAAACAAGATGAAAGCAAAGAAACAAAAAAGGGAAATAACAACTAGGATTTAAAAATTATTATGTATAAATAACAAAAAAAAAAAAAAAAATTTTTAGTTCGCTCAGTCAAGGAAAAAAAACGCTTTTGTTGAATTTTTAATAAAATTTGTTTATAAATTAATTAAGTATAACAAAAAAATTATATATAAAAAAAAAAAAATCTTGGTGCTGCATTTTGGTTTTTTTGTTTGAGTATTTTGTTTTTTTTTGGGTTTCTTTTGATTAAATAAAAAAGTAAACAAATTTATAGAATTACATAATGAGAAATTCAATAATACTCGTATTTCGTTTATTTTCAAAATTGAAATTATAATCAACGTTTTATTAGTTTCTGGAGTAAACATTAATGAGTTAATGAGCGCTAAAGTATATATTTTTTTGATTTTCTGTGGAAAATTACTTGAATTACTTTAATTTTCATTGCATTGTCATTGCACCACTTTACTTCAATCATTGTATTTTTTATTTATTTTAAATTCTTTTTTTAATGTTTTCTAATCAAGCTAAATAGTTGTTGCATAATAAGTTTGGGAATTTTATTATTTTTTGCTTTTTTTTTATTACTATATGAGAATATGTCACCTTATCAACAATAATATTTTTTTTATACACTACGTCGTAACAGGGTTGCCAGGTTTTGGGGAATTCCCTACATTGCGGGGAATATTTCCTATTGTGGGGCGATGAGAAAACTTTAATATATGCGTTGAATTCTTTACTCTGAAAAGTGCAAAAAAGAGTAAATATCATATCAAGGGGAAATTTGTTGTACCCTTTGCACACTTTTCCTGAACTACTAGACATTTTTGTTAAAAGTATCACGCAAAAAAAACAATTGATGCCGACCGAAACTGTTCTGGCTGTGGACTCAAAAAAACTTTGAAACATATTCCTGGCTTGAAAATGTAAAGAGTGCATTGATTCGTTCGCTAAATAACACATTTAGTTTAAACCTTGTTCATTTGAAAACTATACGCTTGCTAAGTGTTCTTCCAAATTGGAATCAGTGCTTGAGGTAGATAGTGATTCTCTTTTACTCGAGATGTGGTAAGACTATGGATCTAAATGGTCAATATGAGGCATTCGTCACTACCTCTAAACCCTAAGCGAACATAGTCGGCCACTAAAAAGAACGGCTTCACTTAAAAATCAACTCTGTCCTGGAGTGAATATTATTGCAACGCACTGAACACTTCCTGAACAATACACACACTGAACAATACAATGGCTTAAAGTGTTAGGTGTACAATTCACGGGGCATCGTGTTAGATGTGAGAGTGAGTGAATACTCCAACTATCCTGAATTTCACGGGATATCCCATAATTCAGGTCAATTCTGCAAAACTGACCGAGGCTGGGTATGCGTACCTTTAAAAGTATTTCAGTATTTCAAACCATTTACCCTCTATGATAATTTTTAAACAATTTAATGGTACCAAAAACATTCGTATAGAGGGTGAGAAGGCTTGGTGTAAAGGAAAATATGGTAACCTTCTACAAGAAATTGTTACATTCAGGCGTGAAAACATGAGCTTAAAAATTTCCCGAATTTTCAAGCTGTATCGTGTAGTCCAGTAATCTGTGTAGTCCAGGAAACCAAATTTTTGGATTTGGTAAACCTAGTTCGGTACAACACAATTTCATGGTATGAATATACCCACGGCCTTAGAAGTTGTGCGTTTTACTAAATATTTACTACTTCCGACACTTTGTTGAAATACTATAAGATTTCAAAAAATTTAAATCTGGCAGCACGTACGTATGTAGCTACTTTTTGCAAAGGAATTTCATGCAATACCTTCAAGGTTAACTCAACTATTAGCAATCAAAATATTATATGAATTTTTATATACAATATGTATTTTATTTTACAATCTTATCAATTTCCAATATCGATGTAGCTTTCAGTATTTTTATTGTTGAAGATTGGACTTAAGTTGAGCAAACAAGCAAGTGGCATTTACAAAATTTGTCTTAGCTTATCTTTGTAGCATGAAAGGCGTTAACTGATAAGCAATCCAGATAAGGTAATGTATAGCTGGATATTTATTATATATTTTTTTAATAAAGGCTGCATTTTATTCGCCACTCGCTCCTAGTTATGTATGTATATATAACTAGCAGCGATAACTGTATGGAGAAACAACAACAATAGCTGGAGAGATAACGCGTATATGGTATTTATAGCTGATATGTACATTTAACTAGTATGTTGTTCAACCATATAATATAGAAGAGAAATACCTGTGTTCATGTTCTGGTAACTGGTAAATGACATCCAGCACCCAGATGCTATTGCGCACTTTTATGTTGTATGACAACAACACAACGAATAAGAGAATTAACAGCTTGATCGTTGTGACGAATAAAACACAACATATACTTATGTATACATTTTATTTTTTAGTAAAATGTTTGGTAAAAGCATAAAATTTAATTTTAGCTTAAAGTTATTTAAAGTTTTCATAGATTATATGGAATCTAACTGATTTATGTTTAGCAGGTTATTTATATTTTCTACAGAGAATTGAAGACTCGTCCTCAGACTCCGAATCCAAGGTAACAAAATTGTAGCAGATACCCATCAGGATAAAAGTACATATGTTGTATTTCTCGCTAGTGCTCTTTTGCATACCATCCAGACTTATTTAGTTATTTGGTAATTTTTAGTTACTCATACAATAAATAACTCCGGATTTTTCCAATAATTAATGAAATATTATTTTTCATATCTTCACATACCAAAATCTAAAGGAACCAACACACAGTTAGGAAAGAATTAACTGAGCTCACACACATGTAAACAAAAAAGTTGAGCACAACACAATAACCGCAACCGTTTACGAGATTGAGCAATGTGCAGTGAAGCGGCCTGTAGTGATTACTTATGAGTAACATGTGACACCCTCCGGACAAATTTGTGACACTCTAGACGCCATAATAAATACAGCAAATCAAAATACAAAGCATACTCGTACATCAAACAATTCAACTAATTTAAATAAACCAAACAATTTAATAATAACTATTGCAATAACTTTTATTATGAATATTCCACATATGATTGCATGTTATTTTTATTTATTAAAGAAGCGTGTCTCTAATAAAGAGTTATAAATATGAGTACGAGTATGTATGTACCATATATTAAAAGCAACGTTTATTCAACATAAGTAACCATTTACTATAAAATTGTTTGTCATGTATTTGGCGTCTAAAATCGTTTGCCGTTTGTTGTCTTTTCAATGAAACAACTTTTTAGTAAAGTGCGAACGATAAAATTCCTTGACCATGCCAAATTCATTTGATTATATTAAAAGTTTATATCGTAGTCATTTACAAATTTATATTCATTATTTTGAAGGCGTTCAATTGCATGAGTCATGCAGCTTATTTAGACAGTGAGCTAATTTTTATTTTATTTAATATTTAGTCGCCAATTTTCAAGTTTTTCAGTTTATACATTAGAGTGGATCGCTATACAGGGAACTTTTGTAACCCTCCCACAAGATGTCTGACACTTTTTGTAACGTACCTACACAGTCTTTTTTTTTAGTAACTTTTGCTCTGGACCTTCCTCAGGTATAATTTCAAGTTGAAATCTAAATGAAAAATGGATTCCTTAGCTAAAGAAACCCTGGGACACAACATTTCTAATGGCTAGTGCAAGAAAAAAAATGGTCGCTGTGGCGTAGTGGTAATGCGTTGGACTGCTACGCAGAGTGTCCGCGGTTCGAATCTCGGCACAGGCAAAATCAAAAAAAATAAAAATTAAAAAAAATATTTTTCAGGCAATGTCAAACCTACAAGAGTAAAAATTGCTATGAAAAGCTTTTCACTTCGCCGTTCGGATTCGGCATTAAACTGTAGGTCCCTTCCATTCATGTACAAATATAACACGCACAACATGAGTGGATGCGAAAAGCTCAGCCTAGGCCCTCCATGGGCTGTTGTGCCAATAAAAGTAAGTAAGTAAAGTAAAGTGCAAGAGAAAATTCAACTTCGATCTAATTTTACTAACTTTTGCTCCGGAACCCCCTCAGAAGTAAGTTTTAGATAATGAGCAAGGCCAAAAATGTGTTCCCTGTTAGGGTTAAAAAACCCTAACACAGCACATTCAAAATGAATGGATGCGAGAAGCTCGGCCTAGGTCTTCCATGGGCTGTTGTGCCATTAGAGAAAAAGAAGAATATATAAAAAAAATCAATAAAATGGATCAGTCCATACAAGTATATGACGTTCGAATTCACCCAGATTTTATTAACTTTTACACAGGAGCCGCCACAGGAAAAATTTTAAAATCAAGATGATCTTTGGCTCAAAACTCCCCGGTACTCAAAATTTCAACAAAATCGTTCGGTCCGGGATGGCGATCCAGTACAAGTAAAAGAAACGAAAATTTATTGCTTTTAAAAATATCACTGTCCGAAATTTTCCTAAGACGTCAGGGACCAAAAATCACCTTTTTTTTTGCCATATTCATGATATTTTTGTGGAATGCTCAAATGCTTTTTTCAAGTTACTTTATGACCGTAGTCAAAATCATTTGAAAGAAACTCTTGTCTAATTTATGAGCAATGCTTTGGAGATTCATTATTCTGCCATGCAATTAAGCAAGCACTAGTTCTGTTCAAAAATTATTGATTTTTCTGGAGAGCGAACCTTTTTTTTTTTTGTAATATAAGTAATCAACACACAGGGGGTACCCCTATAAATGCAGAGCATTGTGTTGATTGGAAGGAAGGTTGATTAGTGGGAGGAAAAAGAAGGGAGAAGTGTTTATGAACGTTTGCTTTAAACTTGCAAGGGTCATAATAATTGGGAAAAATTGTTGCAGGGAGCTTATTCCAAATACGCGCGGTACGACAGATGAACGAACTTTCTCTGTTATGCGTAGTGCGTTGGAACACAGTGTCTACGTGGAAGGCGTGAGTTTCGCTTGCTGACCGTGTAGTTCTGTTGAACGAACTGGCGGCATCAGCTTCCGCATCTCAGAAGAACACGTTTCGACGATGTTCCAAGGAGTCAATAGAGCTGGAAACTCTACTGTCTCCTATTAGCTCGATGTTGGATACGGTCCAGGAGCTCCAGTTACGTTCGTGAAGCTCCAGCCCATAGGTGGGAATTAAACTCCAATTTAGGACGTATATAGGTGGTGTAGATCATGCGGAGATCAGTCGAAGTAAAATATTTTTTACATCGCCTAAGAAAGCCGAGACACTTGGCTGCTTCTTTCCACACGTCAAAAATGTGTTTATTCCAACGAACATTACATTGGATGGACATGCCCAGGATATCAAGAGTCGCTGTCTCCGCAATACCTACCCCACTCATATCTAGGGGGTCAACGGGGGGTTGGGAGACTCGTTTGTGAGATAACAGACAACATTGGGTCCTACGCGCATTGAACTCAACTCTATTCGTAAGACCCCACTCGGAGATTGACGGGACATCTTTATTGAGTGAGTCATTCATAACGTGCCTTTTCCTCTCGAACTCCAAAGAGTTAGGGCATATATACCTGTGAGAAAATGAGAAATGGTGCTGTCATCTGCAAACGAGTATAGAAGGTCATTAATGAAGATAACGAAAAGTGTAGGGGAGAGAACCGAACCCTGCGGCACTCCAGCATTAATGGCACGATCTTCCGAAACAATACCGTCTATCACAACATGGATAGAGCGACCGCTTAGAAAGTTCGTGATCCATCGTGTGAAGTTACTCCCGACCTCATGCGCAATTAGTTTTGACACTAGTGCTTTATGCCACACTCTGTCAAACGCCAGTCCCTCGATTTACACAGTAGATACGTTTCACAAAAAATCTTGCAAATCGAAACCGTGTAAAACGAAACATATGTAGTTTTTATGTAAAAAAGGAGGATCGGAACAAAATGTTTAGTCATGAAAATTGAATCAAAGAATATAATGAAAACTTGTAGATACGTTCACACTACTAAATCACTGTGTAGTACCGTGTAAATCAGGGGATAGGTGTACTGAATATAAAAGCAAATATTACCGCATCCATACTCTATTGTTCCCTACACTAACTCCCCTTTTCACAGTTCTTTTAACTGATTCCACATATTTTTAGTTATTTTACAACAAAAACTTCCTAATTCCTTTGCTAGACGCAATAGTTTATTATTTTTTGGATGAAAATCTGGGAATGAAAATATACATACTACATAAAATTACAGAATTTTATGATTTCACAGGAAAAAAATCAAATTAAATCTGCTTTTTTGTGAACAATCTTCAAAGTAACGTAACAACTGCTAAAGTTTTTTATTAATTGAAAGAAATTACTTTTTGAAAAGGTAAAACACAACTGCAACAATAACTAAAACTCCAAACAACAACGACGAAAGAAAAACAAACAACTGCAATTCTTGTGAATAATTGCATCAAATTAGGGGCACATCTGATTGGAGAGGAACGAGGAGAATGAGAAAAGCTAAGATATACACCGCTAAAACAAAATAAAAAATACTTTCTTGTTTTGAATTGTAAAGCATTTTTTCTCCATTTAAATTGAATGCACTTTCAATAAGAATTTCCTTTAAAAAAGTACATACAATGCAAACTATCAATCAGAGTGTTTTCTTGTGAAGTGTGTACGGTACACTATTGAAGGTAGTGTGTGTGTGGCCACCGTGATTTTTATTTATACCATAACTAAGTGCCACTGGCACAGCAGTAGTGGCAGATGTACTAGCACCATCATAAGTTCACAAAATATTCGTTTTAAGGAAGACGATTCTTAAAAAATTTAATACAGACCTAACAGTTGCTAGTGGTCGCTGTGGCGTAGTGGTAGTGCGTTGGACTGCTACGCAGAGTGTCCGGGGTTCGAATCTCGGCACAGGCAAAATCAAAAAAAAAAAGTAGAAAAAATAATTTTTCTACACGGCACCACCTCTTGTCAGGCAATGGCAAACCTACAAGAGTAAAAATTGCTATGAAAAGCTTTTCCTTCGCCGTTCGGATTCGGCTTTAAACTGTAGGTCCCTTCCATTCATGTACAAATATAACACGCACAACATGAGTGGATGCGAAAAGCTCGGCCTAGGCCCTCCATGGGCTGTTGTGCCATCAAAAGTAAGTAAAAAGTAACAGTTGCTAGAAAAGATGGTTCTAGAAAGAAATGCGGTTTCGTGTCTCCACAAAAGGCGAAGAAAAGAATCCAGCGTTGTCTAATCGAAAATTGGCGGAAAAAGCGAGTTGCAAAGAGTTTTTAGTTCGTAAAATTAAAAAAGATGCGGGCCTTAAAACATACAAAGTGCAGTCAGTACCCGACAGGAACGCTACTAAGAACTTGATAGCCCAGAGCCGAGCTAAAAAGTTGAAGACAGATTCGATTACTGTGTTATAGACGATGAAACATACGTGTTGTCTAAATTTTTTCAATTGCCTGGTAAAGAGTTTTACACCACAAAGGAACGAGGAGGAGTTGAGGAAAGATTTAGGACAAAACAAAAGTCCAAGTTACCAAAGAAGTTTCTGGTATGGTAAGCGATTTGTACTTAGTTGTGGGCTAAGGAGTAAAAGTTTCTTAACAAGTGGCACTGTTAACGCCGAAATTTATGTGAAGTGCCCTTCATTAGAAAACACAATGTATCTACTTTCTTTTGGCCTGATCTAGCCTGCCACCACTACAGGGTTACTACAAAGTAACCCTTCAATGGTTCGAAGACCAAACCATCAAATTGGTACCAAAAATCGCCAAGCCACCAAATTGCCCAGAACTTCGGCCTATCGAGAGATATTGGGCTCTAGTGAAAAGAACATTAAAGGCAACAAACAAAGAATCTAAATCCATGGAAGATTTTAGAAATAAGTGGAATGCTGCCGCTGTCTCAGAAATGACAGAAAAGGCGCTGATGGCAGACATACCGGAAAAGCTGTCCGAATTCTGTAAAAAAACTACAAACAAATAAGTTTTATTGATCATTTTATCAGAAATTAAATTTACTTTTCAAAAATGTTTACTTACTTACTTACTTACTTAGCTGGCGCTACAACCGATGATCGGTCTTGGCCGCCTCTCAAAAATGTTTACATTTTTTTATTTGCATAAGGGATTTCAATGCTAGGACAATTTAAAGTTATCCAATTTTTTCGATCTCCCACCTTAATTGCTAAAGTTGTTGATTCTGGGAAGTTTAATCAATGGTACGAGTATTTCTAGGAAATATTCGAATCTTTTTTTATAAGTATTTCATTATCATAAAAATACATACTTATTTAAATATCAATTTGGTTTGTCCTCGAAAAGGATAATATTGGTACAGTTTAAAGGTTGTAAAATGAGCTGATAGCTAAGTACTGAACCTTAGTTAAACCAATTTTGAGTTGTCAGGTAATGACAGAGAATCTCCGGAACAAATTCTGGGAAATTTTTTCTAACGACTCCCAACTTGGTAACCGATTCAGATAACTTGTGGAATGTCCTGAAAACTTTCAAAATTGATTAAATAAATCCAAGTTTTATTTCTTCTAGGGTTAGAATAAGATGCACACTTAAATTTCAAAGAGCAATCGGTATTGGCTCATTTATAATTAGAATACTTAGTTGTTAAAAAACAAAATAAACTTTATAACAATTTTAAAATCAAATTATTTGTTCATAAAGTTTCAGAAGAAGGAAAAATGATAAGAAAAAATTGAGCATTCGCACAATTCGGATGCAGAGTTAATCGATGCACTGCTGTGATGGATTGCATTATGTGAATTGATTTGTAGACGAGTTTGTGAAAGATTTATGTATTTCATTGAAGCTAGAGCTTCTTTCACAGATTTGGTTTGTTTCTATTTAGTTTTTCTTGACTTTATATTTTCTTTTCATTTCATTGTTTTGTTTTTCTCTTTGCTGAGTGGGAGTGGGAACCTGTTTGGGACTTTTGTGTGTTTCGGAAACTTAGTGGGTGCGTTGTTGCTGTTCCTCCAGTGTATGCATATACATAAATATGACGCCATCAACCGGTTTCAATACATATTTTGTATTTTATTTTTTATTTATATACATTTTGGATTTACTTTTGTATTCGTTCATGTTGTGCGGCTGAATGATTCACAGCGGCAGTAGTCAACACAAGAAATATACAAAATGCACTCGTAAATTCAATGCAATGCGTATTTATTTAATGGCAAACATCGCCTCGTCTTCGCCCTCACCACCACCACTATCATCTCATCATCATCATCATCATTGCCAAGCAAGCAGTGCCAACTTTTTCTCCTGCTTCACCAGCAAATAATCACCGCGTATCTTATGTGTGAATGTGTGTGTGGATTAAAGTTGTCTGTCTTTGCTTTTGGGGAGAATTCATTGCATTTTTATTTATAAATTAATTTTTTGATTCTGCTCGTTCGTCATTTTCCTTGGAAGATCTTTTCAATGTACATTGAAAATTAAGAGTAATACAAAAATTTTTCCGATAAGTTTTAAACTTTTCGATTTCGATTCAAAATTCAGTGTACGTTTTGGCATTCCATTTCATTTGGGTAAACATAAATGCCACGAATGCGAACGTTAAGCTTTTTTTCTTTTTTGGGAACTTGCCACATATTTTGCCACTTTTTATGTGTGTATCATTGCACAGAGGATAGACGCGCATATTTTTCCATTTCAATTTGTCTATTTGAGTCGGGGCTGTTACTATATTCATAGATGAGCGAATCGATCAGGCTACTTAGGGCTCTACAACTTAATTTAATAATCACATACATACAAGGTGGGGCAAAAGTAATGTCATAATGTGAATTGGCTGCCATTTTGTTAGAAATGAAAGAAATTGGGCTGGCTCTGTTGTCTCGGAAAGTTTATTTGAAGGTGTAAAATTGATGACATTAAGTCGAAAAAAATATATCGTTGAAATGACCACCTCCTGAGTTGATTTCTTCTTCAATGTTGGCAATGTCGGTAAACGCGAAATATAAAAACGCCCCAAACGAAGAAATCAGATCTGGCGATCTGGCCGGCCAGTTCAAATCTCCAAAACGGGAAACCACAGTGTCAGGAAATTGGTGTTTCAAAATCTCCATCGTTCCCCGAGCTGTGTATTGCTCCATTGCTTGTTCTCAACTAAATGTCAAGGCATAATGACATTTGAAGCCATTTCTATCTTGTAAATAATTTCCGTCACAGGGATCGCCAGACTTCAGAATTACATATTTAGAAATTATTATCGGCGTTCGGTTAAAAAATATTGAGAAATAATATTTATAATTTTGTCGTTATATCTTCCCATAAAGTTAAATGGTGAACACGTTTGATTCATTAAAAGAACATTGGTTCACTTGCATAAGAATACAGACGTATAGAAGGCCTACTGCCAACAAGCACCGGAAACGGTCCTGTTACCTTCTGTTATGTCCATTTCTCTTAGTTTACGAGGAATAGATTTCCACATTGCATTATTATGTTTCTGTTTCTTTTTATGTAGTTAATTTGTATGCCATAAAATTTATACACTCTGGCAGTTCCCCCAGTTGCCGGTTGTTGTTTATGCATTGGCATTTAAAAACTTTTATTTTATTTTGTTTCTGTTGTTTTCCTTTTCCTAAACAAAAAAAAATTAATTTCAATTACAGTAGCTGCATTTGGTTTAACATATCAACAAACAACATGATGTCAGAGACTTTTCTTTCGTAGTTTTTCCTTCTGTTAAAAGTGCAATTTATCTGTTTCTCTTTCTTGTAGTAGTTTCCATTTATTTCTATTATGAAACACAATAGCAACAAAAAGGAGTGCGAGTGAGAGTGACAAAGTAGCAATTTTCATTTTGGCGCGTTTTTGACCCCCAATCGCATTTTCCTCATTTTTATATGGCGTAACTTTCGATTTCGAATCAAGTTTTCCTGGTTTTCAATTTCATTTCATTGCATTTGCAGTTACGAGTTGTTGTAACATTTCCATTATTTTGTTATGTTTTGTTTATTTTTCATAATAACAATAAAAGAAAACTTAAGCTCACTGTAGCTGTAGGCTTTTCATTGGTAGTATATAATTAGTTAATGCTAAGCCGTGCGTAAACTTGCCTTTCAGCAGTAAAAATAAAAAATTGTAAAATATTCGTGCTAAGATTTTTTTTTGCGTTACAAATTAAAGTAGCTCGCTATTTAAGCTTTAAAAACACAAGAATATGTACATAGCATTCATTAATATATTTTAAGCGTCTTAGAATGTGGAATTTAATATTCACATACAAACAAATTGTAGTCATAATTAATCATAAAGTTGAATGGAAAGAAGTTGGAAGTAAATTATTAAAACTGAAACAGATGTAAACAATCTAGCTTCATAATTAAGAAACAGCTGTTCAGATTTGGCATAGAACAACTGTAGGCCCCGTCCATTCGCTGTGGCTGTAGTTGGCAGTGCTTTGGCCTGCTACGCAGAGTGTCCGAGGTTCAAATCTCGGCCCAGGCAAAATGGATAAGTGAAAAACAATATTTATCTACACGGTACCACCTCTTGGCAGGCAATGGCAAACCTACAAGAGTAAAAATTGCCTATGAAAAGCTTATGCACTTCACATTTCGGATACGGCATAAAATTGTAGGTCCCATCCACATGAGTGTATAAGCTAAGCTGTATGAGCTAAAGGCTCAGCCTAGGCCCTCCAATGGCTGTTGTGCCATTAAAAGAAAGAAAGATGAAGGCTCTTCCATTAATCTACAAAGATAACTCCATGAACATGAATGGATGCGAAAAGCACGATGGCCTAGGAGTTCTATGGGCTGTTGTTCTACTAAAGAAGAAGAATATTGATACATTTGAAGTCTAGCACCGTAGCCTTAATTTTTTTTCAAATATCGCAAAGTTTGTGATGCCAATCAGTATATCTCACCGTGGGACCCTTTCAACAAGTCCTATTCAGATGAAAAAAATATCATGTCAGAAATTACATATTTATTTTTCTTGAAGCTCAGTTTATGAAATTAGAATGATGCAGTACCTCATATTTTTTGATGCTCTTTTAATTGAAACTTACAATGGGATGAAACCAACTACAAAATTTTCCAATTTTCCAAATGTTTGCAATCGAAAAACGATAGACTCCCAGTAACCCAATGTATAAATCACGGGGACAAAAACATGAACTTTTTTCCCGCCCACTTTAAAGTACAACCTTCTTTATAACTATACTTAAAAATATTATATGTAAAAATACTTCATTTATTTAAAAAAAATTGGGGTAAAGCAAAGCACGACCTCGATATTCTAGTGGTTCTAATGACTTTCATTCGGGAAATTAGTCCGGGTGGATAATTTTCATAAATTTCACCCGATATGAAGTGAATGAGAATTCTAAGAATTGTAAAATGGCAAAATCTTTAAGAGATAACAAATTGCTACCTCGCAGTTCGGAACCGGCGCTGAACTGTTACTCCAACCAGCCATGTGACCTCGTTGCCCTAACGTTATCAACTTTACTCTTTTTCTATCCCTGTTGACCAACGGCTTGAAAGCTATGGAAGGTGTATCATCTATAGGAAAGCATTAAATTTGTAAACCTTTTTAATAATTTATAACAGCAGCAACAATATTGCAACATTGTGATTTGACATTATCAACAAGGCATTGTAAATATGAGTACAAAAAAAAAAAAAAAAGTAAGAAATAATATTCTTTTTAATGAATAGAACATTGTAAATACATAAAATGTAAATATAAACAAATGCCTACAAAACGAAACATTAGCGACACAGAATGCTGCATGTGAAAAAACAAATACGAATGCTAGACGAAATACGACGACCAGTTACTACATAACAACAAATAAACGGCTGAAAGAAATAACAATAACTGATGACAAATTAAAAGCTAAAACCAAACCATTGAAGAAATAAAAGAACAAACCTCATTACAAAAACAGAACGTTTTGCTATATTAAAATAAGAAGAAATAAAAAAAACAGTGTCACTCGTTGTTACAAAACAAAAAAAACACAAAGTGTAAACAAAAAAAATGTAAAAAGACAAACAAAATGCAAACAAAGCGTGGAGGTGGCATTAGTTAATGTTACCTAAATAGTGTTATTGCTGCTGCTGCTGCTGCATGCAACAAGTTGTTGACACTACATAGTCGTATGTAATACTTATAGGTAAATAATGGCTGGGCTGATGTTGACTGGTGGCTGCTGAAATGACGATGGCATTGTGCACGATGACATGGAAAATCAACCCAAACAACAGCAGCAACAATAATAGCCTTTAGCTTTTAGTTGCTGCAACATTGTGATTTGACATTATCAACAACGCATTGTAAATAAATGAGTACAAAAAAAAAAAACACCAAAAAAAAAATAAGTATATTCAATGTTGGCGGTTAAGTAAATGTTTCACGAGTGTGTTAAAATACCGGTGAAATAAATGTAATGTATAGAAACAACCGAACGTAATTTGGTCAATTTTAATTTTTGACTGGCCGGCATTAAAGCGAGCTTGGGCGCGCGCGCTTGAATGCATTTCGCTGCTGGTTGGCGTTTCTGTTGTTTTCTGTTCGACATTAATGTAAGGGAATAACAAACAAACAAATAAAATCAGAAAAACCCATATAGTTTTTAAAGAATTACATCAGCAACACATATTGATGGTTACTTTACGTCGTTCACTCGCATTAATATCAACCTCTTTTAAATGTTAATGCAACTATTAGTTAATTGTTATTGTGTAACAACACAATTTCGCCTGCAGCTATGCAACATGCAATCAATGCCCCGTCGCCGTCTTACTTGTCCCTAAGTTTCTACTCGTATTTCTTTCACTTTAAATGTTATTTGTTTAATTTTCTACATGCTAATTAATTCACTGTTATGTAGTAAAAGTTAACTATAAAATATAAAATAAATGTTGCATGCAGTTCTGTTTGTTATTAATTAATTAAGCAATGAGATGAATTCATCACTGGGGTACGAATAAGCTCTGACTAATTAAGCTCAACATAATTGATCGAGCGCATTACGTAAATAGTCACTAGTTATCTGCGCAAAAATGTGTGCCTGACGAAACATGATTCATATTTCTTTTTCCGCTCAAACTTCAACTTAAAGCAGACTCGAACTTTAAATACATCATTCAGAAATTAGTGTTGAAATATGGAACTTTGATGTGCGATATCTTCTATTATCTAATATAGAATCAGAATGTTGAGCTCTGTTTTTAGCCAAACAGATGAGTTGCGTTATTTTGCAAATTTTATAAAGAAATCTGTTTGAGAAAAATTGTTTGTCAACAGAATATGGCGAATATTGTAAAATTTATTTTACTATCTGATTCAATAAGGTTCCAAATATAATCGTAATCTTCATATAATTCTGCATCAGAGATGTCATTACCATCTGAAACTTGCTTGAACGTCGCATATCCTTTTCTAGCCTAGAACTACATACTTAGAGCATTTGAGGAAGTAACACCCATAGTCCATAACATGCGTTCTACACTCGAACGTTATACAATATGACTCGAAGAACGCGTAGAAAAAATTTAAACTTTCAACGCGTAGAACGCGAATTATGAAGTGTAGCTTTAAATCAGTGATGGACAAAGAGCCCATCACTTGTCTTTAGAATGGTCAGAAATCGCTATGTATGCGTTCCACGGACTGCCTTACAAAAGTCTTGATTATGCAAACGTAATGCAACTAACCACAAAGTTGTGAACTGTTATTTACGTATCGCTCTGTGATATGAATAGCGCGTTTAAGTGATTACCGAAATCGTAGAGTAGAGTTCTAGCTTCAATAGATTGATTACTCTACGTTATGCTACTATTGCATATTTGTCCAAACTTTTTTTGTATATTTAAGAAAATATCTAAAAACTTGGAAAACCAAATTGTTGAAATGACAAAAAACAATGATTCAGCACGAAAAATTGATCAATCACTAAATATTTGCCACCGTACTGTGCTTCAAGTGAGAAAAAGACGCAATATAAACCCACCTGAAACCAAAAAATCGCGACCACGATTGTTTGCCGATAAGGTAATTACTTAATTTCTTTGCAAATATCCATAGAAATTTACCCTTTTAAATGCCTTCGACGCTTAAGTACCTTAAATACTGGACATCTTCAGCAGAGGTATTTAAGCGTAGTTTACTGTATAAGTATGTAAATGATCATCGTGCATAGAGAACTAATTTAGCCATGTTCACCTGTCTGTACGTGTTCACGATAACCCGAGCAGAACTTAAACAAACAGAGTCAAACTTGATACATGGAAGAGGTTAAGTTCTGAAAGGGGAACAATCGGCCAAATAGCAGTGGTACCTCCCATACAAGTGAAATTTTCAAAAACTGATATTTGAAGGAAATTCTAAAGTAAATTAAACAAATTTTGATTCACACCATTGAAATACTTTATCTCTTTATCAGCTTTTATAAAATTCTCAACATTGGGCCAAAGCAACAAAATGAAAGGAGCTACGATAAAAATGCAACAAAATTATTGAACAAATTTGATATACTGTAAATAATAAATTCTGATTTCTTTTTTTAATTTGGAAAAATTGTTTTTTTTTTCCAAATTTGGCAAGTATATCATATCTTATTATTTAGTGTATTTAAACAGGCTTAATGAACATTAGGTTTGCCATAGGGAGAATAACAACAATTTATATAGAACAGGCTGATTAGATGATCGTTTCGGATCCGCGGTCATGTTCCTTAATCAGTTATCTTTGTGGTAAATCTATGTGATTCAATAATCCATACAAGCTACTCATATTCGAAAAGGTAACCAAAAATTACTATTACAAGAATTCTTCAAATATTTTCACTAAATGATATTATTGAAATAAACATAACACCCTGTTAATAAATATTCATAATATGAATATATAATATATAAAATTGATATCTCATGCAAAAACCATAGAAATTTAACCAATCGCTGAATGGAAAAATGTGTTTTATTTCAGAGGGTGTGTAGGGTATAAAAACTTCGGCTGCGCCCGACTCTTTCTTCGGTTTTTTCGGGTTACCTAGAGTTCGATTCAAAAGAGTACATGTTTGCTATCAAAGACCGATAGAAGTAACTGATGGCATGCTCTCTCAATTGTGTAATGTTATTTACCTATAAAATAATAGCATTGTTGTCATTCATATTCCTTGTTGTTATTTTTTTTTTCTTTATTAACGAAATGCATATTTCAATGAAAATTTGCAACTCTCATAAGAGCAAGTAACTATGTATGTATGTATGTATAAAAAAAAACCAGATTATCAATGGAGCCTTGTGTGTTCTGTTGCTGTTTCAATACAATCACAGATGCGAGTACAGTGGCGCACATACATAATAAAACCTGTTTATTTTGTAGTATTATGTGCCTTTGATATAAAGTGGATGTGAACAACTTTAGCCACAAAACTAACCTTGAACTAGACCAACACATAAAGCACACAACATGCAATTTAATAGTTTATAAATAAATAAAAATATATACAAAAATTAGATTATTTTTAAATGCTTACCGTCTCTTTAAATTGTCCATAAACTTTTCAATGGTGATTTGGTCCAGGAGCACAAAGTCCCGAACGCCAACCTCGCGTTGTTGCATTGCCATTTTTGCTTGTTTGTTGTTGTTGTTGTTGTTGTTGGTGAAATGTTGGTTTCCAGTAAATTGTGTACAAAAATAAATACAGGTTTTCTTTTTTGGAGAAATGTCAGAAATAAACTAAAATTGTTCAGAAATAAAACTAATAGTTAAAGAAAAAAGATAAACAAAAACTTATCCTACATACAAAAAACAAAAAAAAAAAATACAAAAAATATAGGAATGAGATAAATTTCACTCTGTCACCGTTTTGAATTTGTTGTTGTTGTTGTTGCAATTTCACTGAATACGAAATATGGTCAAAGTGATTGAAAACATATTTTTATTTATCAAGCGGCCTTTAAAAATCTATTTAAAGACAAAATTATGTTCCAACTAAATAATATTGATTGATGGACTCAAATTTTTAGTTAGATTAGTTAATTTTCAGATATTTCAAATTGGCCATAAGAATAATTCATTAAATATTTAACACAAAAAGAATAATAACTTGAAAATTTTAAATTATGCTTAATTTGTGAATTTTAACACTTTTTCTATGGAATGTTTTTTTTTTTTTGCAATTCTTTAAATTTCGATGACGAAAGTATTTTGCAATTTTTCTTTAGTGTTTCTTTGCGCTGCTGGTGCGGTGTTTATTTATAATTTGGTACTTCTCGGTAGCTTATTTTTATGTTTTTCTTTCTTTCTTAAAGCTTCTATCAGTTCGTTACTAGTTCTGTAGCACACTTTTATTTTTGTTTTGTTTTTGTGGGTTATTCATAATTTGGAAATACACCACACACTAAAAATATGTACATATAAAAGATTTAATGAACCCAAGTATTTTGTTTTTATTTAATGAAAACTATGCAAAATAATAAGCCGAAAAGTGAATAATATTCACGCTTCACCTTTTATTCTTCTACTTTTTAGTGCCCACTTGTATTCCACTGATCAAATTTGTACTTGTATAATTTTCGGTTCTTTTACCGCGCGATAACAGTGAAAGAAAAATAATGGGAGAAAAAAATCACAACACAACCATCCAATTGTAAAAATTAAATTCAACTGAAGCGAATTTAACCGCACACGCCAACTATCAGCTGCTTTTAGCTCTCTCCATACAGTGTTGTATGTGCGCGTAGTAATAATTCTAAAGTTGTGTTTGATAACATGTAGTTTTCAAATATAATTAAATGATTCAATTGTTTGTGCACATCATTATTAAATGAAGAAGATTTTATAATGTAGGTTTACATTTTGGTATTATTGCATAAATATAAACGTATACTACGTCGAATGCAATACTGCAGCGAAGAGGTGTTCTTTGTGGTAGTGGAAAATTTAGTTTGATTTAAAACAGGGATGCTAGTAAATGGTTCGCACTAAATTAAATAAAATATTTTGCAAATGCAAGGAACATTGTATTTTATAAACATCTTCCAAGGGATTTATCAGGGCATAACTAAATATATTTCGCACAGAATATTTAGATGATTCACACAGTTTTACATTAGTTGAATGTTCATATAAAAATATTATCACATAATACAACTAAGCCAAGTAGGTACATATGGTACCCGAGTGTCTTTACTTTACTTACTTTTAATGGCACAACAGCCCATGGAGGGCCTAGGCCGAGCTTTTCGCGAGTGTCCTGCGAAAGCAAATTAATCACTTTCCGATCAACCAGAATTATTACGAGCTTACTTTACTTTTAATGGCACAACAGCCCATGGAGGGCCTAGGCCGAACTTTTCGCATCCACTCATGTTGTGCGTGTTATATTTGTACATGAATGGAAGGGACCTACAGTTTAATGCCGAATCCGAACGGCGAAGTGAAAAGCTTTTCATAGCAATTTATACTCTTGTAGGTTTGCCATTGCCTGCCAAGAGGTGGTGTCGTGTAGAAAAAATATTTTTTCTTTTTGATTTTGCCTGTGCCGAGATTCGAACCCCGGACACTCTGCGTAGCAGTCCAACGCACTACCACTACGCCACAGCGACCACTATTACGAGCAGTTGCCATTAAATTAAACGAATCTTTACACTGAGACTTGAGGTTAACATGTTCTTCGTCTTCTGGATTACCTGATTGCATCCAGATCACAGCTGCCAACCAAAACCAGTAAAAACCAAGATGGGGAACTAATTTCGGCACTTAATCCCGAATTCTTTTTATTCTAAATTAGGTTAATTTTATTAGATACTAGCGGACCCCATGCACGTTTCACTCTGCATAATTAAAAAAGTAATTCAAAGCAGTTTAAATTTAAACTTTAAGTCAAATTACCGGCATTGGAGCCACCTCCAGAACCATTACGCTCATTGGTTTTAGGTGGTGCACCTGAATCAAAGCTTTTTTGGGCAAACATTCAATCTTACAATTCATGTTTCCAAATGACTTCATTCGTTGCAACGAATATTATTCGTGACAATTTTGTGACCACCAATTTGCATGGACAACATGCTATTGGTCTCGAAATGATTTTCACAACGTTTTTCCCGCTTCTGATTGTTTTTTTTTTCTAGATCCAAGGACAAACATATCACAGCTTGGGTTCTTTATTGCCCTTTCCTGATTCCGAGTATCAGTTTTAACAAATTTATTTCCTTGGTAATGGTAATTCTGATCAGCAAGTTGATCTTCGATGTTCAATTAGTTCAAATTTGAAGCGAGATGTTATTGAACGAATCCAAACTCTTCTTCAACAGAATAATGAAATGGTTCGACTTTTCCGTACTGCTCTCGACCAAATGCCTACTGATAATCACAAAATTTTAATAAAATAACCATGTGGAGAGCATGCCAGAAGATTTATTGCTCCAACAATGGATGAAGTTGCAATAGTAATACTTATTTGGTGATGAATTTAATTCTTGAGATATTGTGCTGCATCGAAGAGATAATGGCTCTGGAGGTGGTGGCTCCAATGCCGGTAATTTTTTTCCATTAGCACAACAAAAACCTGGTGGCTCATTTTTGAATTTGTGCGTTTTGCAATGATTACATACATCATCCATAGCACCAATAACTTCAGTTCGATGTAAAGTGTAAACAATGGTCGAATCATAATTGAACGCAGCTCGCTTAAGTGAATGCGTTAAGGGGTTCAGAAGTTGTAGGCATTTTACTCTTTGTGTGGGCGTGGCACTGGGCGGATAAATAGCCTATATCCGTCAGAAAAGCATGTACTTTAACATGAAAGTTGAATTTTTGAAAAAAATCTAACCGTTTCCGAGATCATTCATCACACACATAACATATCTACATTTATATATATATAGATTTTGGGGCTATTTACGTATGGTTATTAAAGGGGATTGCCTTACTGGGGAATTCTATAACCTTCCTCTTAACGACACTATTTGACAAGAGGGGGTATATTCAAAATGACTGACATTTTTTTAAACGTTCTATTTTTAATAAATCTTGCTCCGGGAATAACTTTTAAGTTTAAAATATGATAAGAAATGGATTAAGAAACCCTGGTATACAAAATTCTAACCAAATAAGGCTATCCAGTACAAATCTTTCCAAGTTTAGCTCCGGCGACCCTTCAAATGTAATTTTTTTTAGAAAAACTTATGTAGTTAACAAAAATTTAACATAATCGATATTGGAATAAAATGGCAACAAAACAATAAACGGGAAATGCAGCTAAGCTAGTGTCAATTAAATAGAGATTACTGCCCTGGTCACTGAAATTAGATACCTTACTGCTCACCCTCTAACCCTCTAACAAAAACCACTCGTTTCCTTTAATAGTTAGTGGTTATATTACGATGGGCGTGGTTATTATTCGAATATCCGAAAATATACTCGACTGATTTCTTCACAATGAATACCAACCATCCGTTTTCCCATTTTCAGCAATACATTCGATTTATTGAACATGTAACATGTAAATTCGTTTATTAAAATACATATATACATGCTACAACATAACAATCGATATGAATCCGTTTACTTCTTAGTCTGAAGTACTTTTTCGACATAGTCTTTCGCCGTGTACGTTGTGTGAGAACCGCCCGCATGCCGCGGCACACACGCCTTGATCTTCACGTTTTGCCGATTCATCCATGCATTCGGTGCATGCGGGAATTCATCTTTGCGATAATAGCCCATGATACCTGATTTGCGTATCGAGCCGAGCTCATATGTTATTAACGGACTCAGAAGCGACGTGGCATGTGCATTTGGCAATCTGCCCACTTTAGCCTTCTCCATGGTACGCATAACACACGTTGTGTCACACGACAAGCACGCTAGATCCTGCAACACTTTCATACGTGCACCCGCCGCCGCGCATTCATCATCGGTCGCTTCAATATACTTTTTCAGTGTATCCTGTAGAAAGTGAATATCACCATCGATTTTTTCCTTAAACTTTCGGAGGACTTCATCGACCGATGCGAGACCAAGCGACGTACGCATATTCTCCATCATTTGTATGCTATTCTTTTCGTTGATGCTAATGAGTTTCCGTATTTCGCAGAACTGCTTATCCAGGCGACACTGCATCTCTTGGACAAATTCAATGGACACTTTGCGCTGTAATTGACTATAGTTCGTTTTATCGGCAAGCAGTATTTCCACCGCGGTCGTATCGATTTTCTCTTCGGAAAGTTCTCTGACTCTGTTTGATAATTGCAAAATATTGCCTACGCTTTGTTGTTCTCTTAGCTCCAAAGAATCTTGTTTTTCTTTCAGGGTTGACATGAAGAATTTCCCCTCATGCATCTGTTTCTGCAGCTCAGTTAACAGTAACGTTGTACGTTGGCAGTCTTGTTCCAGTATTGTTGCGGTTATTTCATTGATTTTATTTGTGAGTATACAGAATTCAGACTTCAGTTCCATCAATTGGTCGAGTATCTTCTCCGGTGAGTAACACAAATGCAAATCGAGCTCATATTGATCTTCTTTTGTGTCACGCACCGGCAAAACTCCAGTGTACGAGGGCTGACTTTGTACATCAATTGACTCTGATGGTTCATGTTCTTCGCCATGTTCTTCCTCTGCTGAGAGGTCTGATTGCTCGGACAGAGCGGTGAAGAATACAGTTTCAATATAAACGTTTCGCCTTTGTATGTTAACGAGTTTCTTCGAGAGACTGGTCAAGCGATCAATTCTTCGTGGAATCACTTTATTGTCGGTTAACACATTGATGATGATACGCAATTCTTCCATTGCCAGTTCGAGTTGATCTTTCATTATCGAAATACCTTTAATAATGTCAGGGCTTCGTTTAATATCAGATTGCAAATTCACTTCAAGATGTGAGAGACGCTCATCAATGTCTTGTATCGAAGATTTCAGCTCGACATTTCCATCCTCTATTTCTTTGTGGGATGAAACTATCGGGGATACATCTGCTTTTGGCGGTACCGGTACCGTTGGTGGTGCTTCTGTTGCCTCTGGTGAGGGCTCTTCTGCTGGTGACGATGGTGGAGGTGCAGCCACCTCTGCGGTCTCTTCCGGTGCGGCGGCAACTTCAGTCTCTGCTGTTGGAGCTTCAGCTTCTTTAACTGGCTCTTCAGGCGCATCTTCCTCATTCGACTCGGCACCACCAGTCAAACGATTTTTATTACTCGCACCACCTTTCGATAACCCTCTTGCAGTATTTCTCGCTGATTTATTAGTAGAATAACTGGTTGAAGCTCCATATTTGTCAAGCCTCTCAGTGTCCCTCATTGACTCGAGTTTTCGCGGTATGCCTACAAAGAATCTCTCTTGATTATTATTCTTTCAATTGCAACACATTACATGACTCGATCGATCACTCACTTTTATCACTGACCTGCTGCTTTACGCTTGGGTTCAAAATTAATGACGCTTCATCATAGTTATCGCAGTCCACGGGATCATCAATTATATTTAACTTATCCGCAAACGAATAAAGTAATACATGCAACGCATAAAAATTCACATGTCCTGGCTCTGGGGAACCGATAGCCAAATCTATAAGTTGTCTAAATTTCAGTTGAGACATTATTTCCAGAAAATTGGTTGCTGAATTGGCAGATGGTTCAAATACATAGAAGAATATTACAAAATATAAATTAATGTTAAATTTTGTCTTGGTTGGCTTCCAAAAAAAAAAAATAGAAATATTGCTAATATAATTTATAAAAATTTTTGTTTTTGTATTGATTATTTGAATCGAAAATATTTTTTTTTATTTGAGTGAACACGAAGATAACTTAAAAACTTATATTTCTTTTGTGACAGTAAAAACTTATAGAGTTTTTAGCGATTTGAAGGGGAAAATATGTTGAAGGGCTTAAAATGTTTCAAGTTTTGATTAGATCGTGCCATAAAAGCCTACATAGGTCGTTTTGGAAAAGAGACATACTCAGAGAGAAATTATTGTATCTAACGTTGTAATTATTGTATCAATTGGTCAACGAGACACACGACACACGACAGCAATTGTGTTCAAAAAAACAAGTTTCGCACACTTGTTCAAAGCCTCACGACCATAATTAAGCAAACATAAAACCCTTGTATACGTACATTACATTAATATACATAGGTCCATTTTAAAAAAAAATTTTTAATTCGACAAAAAAAAAACCAAAAAACTCTTACAAGTCCATCGTTGCCTGGAATTGCTTGCATTATTCTTCCTGGGCGCCACTTGAGCGGTGGGAGGTTGTTGTCTTTGAGTAACATCAACGTGCCTGGTATGACGTTTGGCATGTCGTTCTCCATTTGTATCGATGTTGAAGCTCACTTCAGTACTCCGTACTTAATCACTGCCAAAAGTCATTTTTGAGTTTCGTGACAAAGTTCCATCGTCGCGTGAAATTTCCTTTGAACTCCTCCGCCCCGTTTTTTATCATACTTGTGAGCGGTGTTCCTGTCAAGAAATGACCTGGTGTCAATACTGAAAGGTCATTGGGGTCATCAGATAAAGGCGTTAATGGCCTGGAGTTTAGAATCGCTTCGATTTCAATCATCACGGTCTCCAACTCTTCGTATGTTAATGACGCACTTAAAACACTTCTGATGAATAGATGCTTTGCGGATTTTACTGCCGCCTCCCATAATCCTCCAAAGTCAGGCGATCGTGGGGTATGAAGTGAAATGCAATGCCTTTGTCGCTACAAGTCCGCAATATCGCTTTTCGTGCTTGATCTGCGTAAATCAGCTCCTTGAGTTCTTCCAGTCGATTCTTTACTCCAACAAAATTTGTTGCATTGTCACAATACAAATTCTGACAACGTCCTCTTCGAAACGCTTCAGGCATCCGAGAAATGCTTCTGTTGTTAGATCGCTTACTATCTCCATATGAACAGCTTTAGTGGCGAAACAGCAGAATACTGCGACATAAGCCTTCTATTTCTTTGCCTAGTATAAAATATTTCACACACCTAAGGAATTCAGTTTTGCGCATAGCAAGTACTCTCGTGTGTCCAGGCTTATTGGCAATCACAGTACTTTCTCCTAAATTCAAATCAAATTAAAATCCTCCTTAAAAACCAATAAAACTGCTACACTATCCAGCGAATGAAAAAATGAAAGGTCAATCTTCAATATCTAGGGAATATACGAGTGGGACCATTTATAATTTGGAATTTGATTTCGGTGTGAATAAAAAACGAATAACTTTTTATTTTTGTAGTCGAAAGTACAATCTTCCCGGTTAATTGTAGAACACTATTTCATTCAAATGAGTTGATACGATCCACGCTATTTTTCATTACATTTTCGACTTTATGGAGCTGTACTTGACCGATGGTTGCACGAATTTCGTCCGTAAGAGCCTCAATCGTTAGTGGATGGTTAGAGTAACTCTTATCTTTAACGGATCCTCTCAAATAATAATCTAATGGAGTCAAATCGCAACTGCGTGGTGACCAATTGTTAAACTTCCCACGTAAAAGATTGATTTTTGCACGACCTGTGTGACACGGTGCGCCATCCTGCCAATTTGGTTCCAAATGTTGTCTAAATCCATACGCAACTTCCTGCCACACTCAAAATACCCAGTAGTTCAAATTCCAAATTTTAGATGGACCACCCGTTATGTTCATAGCAAAATTGGTTGGCTCGAATTTTATGTATGGTACTTTAGTAAAAAAAAATTCTTGACAAATGAACAGAAAAGGAAAAGTGAAAAAGAAACATAAAACAGTTGCAGCTAGTGTTTTTTGTCTCTACCTCGTCTGGTTAACCCAATGCACAAGCTTCTTTCTCTCGCACTGATATCTACCGAATTAGTCGTTAAGAAAATATTTTGAAAATTATTCGAATTCAAAAGTGCAATTACTTCGATCCACTGTATAAACGTGCTCTTAAAATATTGATTTCTCTTAATTTGTAAAGCTTTAAGAAGCTCATACACACTCGTACCATAAAGAAATCTCAAGTTTAGTCATAACTGAGATATGAGAAGCTTTTCGCACACATTGCTCCCGCCACCACATATTCATTCAACAACTGTTGCTGGTAGTAAATACCGGCAGTTCTCCTAAACTACGAAAACAACGCTTAGAAGAATTAAAGTGTGCCAGACGTTATACTGGTCTTGTGTGTGACAGGCACACACACATAAGTGCGCATCGTATTTACAGCAACCAACGCGGAAACGGAAATAAAATTACAAATGTCGCGTCATTTCTGATATGAGACTTCTTCGGATTGAGTTAAAAGAAAACTTTAACTACGACTCCAGTAAATGTAATCATATAGAGACTACTTACTTATGAAAACTTATTAAGGATATTTGTGTATGCAATTAAATAATTAAATTTAATAATATTCGTATGTACATATAAGTATTAATTGTGCATAATTTTGTGCTAAATATATTTCTGTAAAATATTTTTAATATATGTAAATATGTATGTAGGTAATGAAGTAAATGTGTTAATTGATTGTGCAAACAAAAAATAAAATTAAAGTAGTCGTCGTCTTCGTCGTCGTCTGAAAATCATATTGAGCAAATTATTCAAGTGTATGTATTTATTTGTTTGTTGATTTGCTGGTGATAAGTGCGATATTTTTCCCATTTCAAGTTTAAAATAATTGCAAAATATTTAGTACATCATATAGTAAAGTAACAAACAAACAATAACAGAAAATTAAATGAAATAAACAAATATTAAAAACAAATACCAAATATAAGGTTCAAAATAAACTAAAAATAGTATTACTTAAATAAATATGAACAAGTAAGTACGTATTATATGTTATTATTGTTAAATTATGGAAAAACAATACCTACAATAATAATTGATGATTTTTTAAGTACAAAAAAGTCAAAAAACATTTGTTTTATTTACTCCTCCAAACTTCACTTAATTTGACTTAAATTGTCAACAAGAAAATCTAAAATACTAAATACATACATTTTACACTCACCCACACACACACATAGAAAGGCATAACAATGCAGTGTAACCAACTAGCCCAACAGCTAGTGAATTAGCTAGGTCAAACAAAAAAAAAAAAACAAAATATTCTGTGATATATTATTTACTTGATGTCTTACATAAAGACAATTTTCCACCATCCTTGACAAACTTTTGAGCTAGCCTTTTCAGAATCAGATAATAGTACAACAAAAACTTTAATACATGGTGACAATTAATAAGTGTATACAACAGTTTTGGACATAACAAACATTATTGTAATTAAAAGCGAAAAACAGACTCAATGCATTAGTTCCGAAGTGGCCATCATTGGCAAGAAACACAGCTTCAAATGATTGGAAAAATTTTTGCTTATGGTTATGGTTATGCTTATTCTCCATCTTTACTAGGTCCCATTCACGACGCAACGACTCTTACAGGGACTGCAAATTTTTATGATGTTTAGCACAGACACTGGGCTCAAAAATGGGACATCGGATTGAGATCCGGCGACTATGGTGGCCATTCTTGAGATGTGATAAAATCAGTAAAATAAGTCCTGCACCATTCTTGGATGCAGGCACAGAGTCTTCCTGAAACGTTCAATCATCACTCCCCTGCTGTCGGGCCCAGGGGTGGTACTCCCAGCCTCCAAATTTCAGTCCTTAACTCCTTGTTCCACAAAAATCAAGGGTGTCTTATCATTTGCGCAAATCCCACCCCATAACATGATGGATAGCGGATTTTGGCGATGCTGAATGACGAATGATGGTCCAGGAGCATCTGTTGACCAGCTTCTGTCATTTTGTCGGTTATGCGCTTGTTCAACAGTAAACAGCTTTTCATTTATGAAGAAGATTTTTTCCTGTGCAATTCCTGCGCCCCGACGTTGAAGTAGGCGACATCTTTGTAGACGTACGCATATAACTTACCTTTTTGGGGCATGTAAGCATTGAGTCCTAGTTCGTTTTTTGATCTGAGTTGAACTGATTCAGGATAGATGCCTGTTTCGTGAGCAATTTTTCTCATGGAAACCGTTGCACCTGCCCACCCTTGAACGATTTTGCAATTTCTGGGAGTTGCAATTTGACAGTTGGTTTTCTGTCTTTTCTTGGACGATCACCTTCATGGGCCAGCTCCTTAAACCGATTAGCTGTATGCATATATAAATACATACATCAATGGCTACTTATGCATAACCACAAAATAGGAAAAAATTCTAAAAAGCAGATAACTACTCTGCTTCTTCTTTTATCTCTATCATCTCTGTCCTGGTTTCAAAATTTCATATACGTAGTAAGTACATAAGTGAAATATATTGTAAGGTATTGCTCCACGCACAATGACGACAGTAATGTGAAAAAATAGTAGAAAATAAGTTTCTGCCTCCTGGTGTTATTAATCTCGAGCCCCAGTGAGTATGCTTCGCGTTGTAATCTCCTGCGTCTATAAATCTATTACCTAGAGTATTGAAAAAATGTTGAGACTTGGTGGACAGTACACAGTTGAAATTGTAATCCTTTGGAAACATTCGATACAAATTGATGTTGCGCGTGAATGTGTTCTTTTGCATAATCTTCTAATGCATAGCCCTTGATTACTCTTTTTACGAGTACAGCTGTGCCACCTCGTGCTTTCCCATCGGGATGCGTAGTCTCATAGACTTCATACCCTTTTATTATAAAGTTATTAAATCTTGTGAGATGAGTCTCTGCTTCTACTAACATAACATCAATTCGATTTCTATTAAGCAAACTTTAAATTTCATTCTTATGTTTGCACACGCCATTTTTTCATTAATATAGCCTGTAACAGCAATGTTTGACTTTTTAGAAGCTGCTGCACCATTTGTTGCATTGACTGCATAAATTGCATCATAAGTTGAGTAAAGTTATGCATAGTTTGTTCTAAGGGACTACATATTTTCGGTTGATTGGTTATTTGCAGCATACGGTATGGTATCAGCTTTAACAACATATGCGTAGGTGATTTTTTGTGTGTTGTTGTGAATCGCCGGTTGAATTATCTTGTTATGTTGTTTTGGTACGCATGTGGAAATATTGGTCATATCAGTATTCCGCGGTGTTCTCTGTACAATTTTGTTTTATTTATCTCAATGTATATCGGGTATATACTAACCCTCTGTAGTTAGCTGTATGGTTGCCTCCGCAGTTACTACATTGCTTTGCATTTGGGTCTGATTTATTGGCTAAGCAGGAGGATGTATTGTGGAAATCACCACAAGTAACCGCATAACAACCGCAATGTGCAATATGTGTTTGATAACGACAAAATAACTCACACAGGACTGTGCTCTTTGAAGGGTATTGAAGATTGAGAAGAAGAAGAAGAGATTTCCCTGTTCTGAATCCTCATTTAAAAGCTTTAATTTCGTAGACTCTGCAATCTTTTTTTTCTATTCATATTTGGAATTTGGGAAATTCGATTGCATAATTTTTCGGTAATATCAATTGTAATCTGATTTCTGTATTCGTCACTTGAGAGACGCAGTTTTGAAGGAAGAAGGGGCACTCCATAAATATTACTGCAATTTTTACAAAACTAATGTATTGAATGTAGTAATAATTTGCTGAAATGGAAATACTTATATATGCCGCGTAAATGAACACACTCCCAAACACACAAACACACACACACACACAGTAGCAGATGATTAGATAAGGGAATACAACAACAAAACTTAGTTAAACACACAACAAAAATCACATATCAATAATAACAAAATGCCAATTGTACTTGAACCTAAATAAATTAACCAAAGAGAAAAAAATTTAGTACACGAAAATTTTAATTGAAGAACAGAAAAGAAAAAAGAAAAAAAATACAAAAATAATATTAGAATGGGAAAAATTCCAAATACCAAAACCAAATATACCAGAATTAAATAATGGAATTATTCGTCATAACAATTGACACATCAAATTGTATTGCAATCGAGAAATCATCAATCACTATTTAAAGCAGCCTTGAAGGAAAGAAAGTGGAAAGCTATAATTTTAAAAAATATATTAGCTCAAATAATACATAGCACATACCTTCACAGAAGAAGCTGCCAGCTTGCACACGCTTAAGTGATGAATTTCTGAGCTTATTCAAGTGAAACATACTAGTTAGCAAAGTGAAACCACCTTTTTGCGGGTTTCCGGTAAAACTTGAGCTTATAAAATTTGTTTGGATGCTGAATAATGACAGTCGCGTGGCAAATTTGATTTCTGTATAACTGAACTGGGACTTAACTAACGCATAGATTGAAAACTTATGACTTTATCTACACCACATTAAAAAAAACAGAAACCCCCCCTGAAGGTAGCTGGGTCACCTAAAACTAATATTTGAGTGAAATGAAAAAATTTAAATATTTCATTTATTTTTTTGTCATCCTAAAAGTATGCCTAAATATCGAAGCTTGTTGTACAGTGTAATCGGTTAGAAAGCCATGTGTTAGAAAAAGAAAGAAATGGAAAAGAAAAAGTAAGCGTAGAAAAAATTCTTGCAAAGCGCTTTATCATCTTCGACATTTGTTATCGCATGCGACATACACACACACACACACACACACACACACACACACACACACACAGACACACACGCACATCCACTTACAGAGCCACACCAACTCACATATCAGACGTCAATTAAATGATAAATGATTTTCAATAAATATTCGCCAAAGACATTAACAACGACAGGCAACAACTAACAGCAACACAAAACGAAAAGCAACAAGCTGCAGCAACTAACTACAAAACCAAAATACACGCACAATTAAATGAAACATTGTACGAGCAAGTGTAGAGTGTTATAAGTAGAGAGAGTAAAACAAACTATTACAATAAATTTTGACACCCACTGCCAGTTGGCGACGAGGAATTCTAATTTCGATACATTGACCTAACACACTGAGAACAGAAACAGCAACAGTGCCATCTACAACTTCATCATATTCAACTATCACTCTACAAATTATTCGTGCATACGTTTTCTCAAACACAACAATTGACTTTATTGGACACATTTGAGTGGATTAAAAGGGCTAATTGTCGTGGTTGCCAATATTGTTTGGTGCGATGTATATTGTGCAAATTAATATGTCTTTCTCTTATGTACATACATATATACTCGTACATAGTACATACATATATACTCGTACATAGTAGGTACAATCATGCACAATAATAATAAAGATATTTTTCTTCAAATGCCAATCATAATTGATAAGCAATGCAAAAAATGTTGAAATATTGCAGTAGTAATTTTGTGGTGAAAAAAGAGTTAAGTGGAGTAGAGAGGAAACTGAAGCGAGCAGCCCAGATGAGGGAACGGTAAAGTGATGGTGTTGCCAGGTGAAGTCGAAAAGTCTTCGTGTTAGTTCCACTTGCTTGGTAATATAATTCAATTTTGTACTGGTATACTAGAATACTGGCAAAAAGCTCGGCCTAGACCTAAAAGAAATAAGAAAGAATTCGTATGTATCGACGACTTTTTATATTTTCCTTTTTTTTGTTTTTTTTGGTTATTCTGACAATCAAAATTCGTTTAAAGTGCAACGGAAAAAAACTAAATATATTTACAAACAAGAAGAATAATGCATGTCGTATGAGTGATATTTAATTCAATTTAATCAAATAACCTTTGTTAGGGTATTCTTCTTTTTTTTTGAATAAAATATTCTATTAATTAAACCAACAGAAGAATTAATCTACATACTCCGAGTAATGTAGTACTGTAATGAATTTTGAAAATAATAATTGGTTGACTTACTTAATTACTTAACTGGCACTACAACCGATGATCGGTCTTGGCCGTCTCTACAAAGCTTCGCCAGTCGCCTCTGCTATGCGCGCGCTGCCGCCAGTTGATAAGGCCAAGCGTAGTCAGGCTTCCCTGCACCTGGTCTTTCCAACGGAGATTAGGACGTCCCCTTCTGCGTGTTCCTCCACCGTGGTTCGAATAAAACACCCTTCTAGCCGAAGCGTTTTCTTCCACTCGCTCAACATGACCCAGCCAGCGAAGCCGCTGGAGTTTTATACACTTGACTATATCAGTGTCGGCGTACAGCTCATACAGCTCATCGTTCCATCTTATTCGATACACGTCGTCCACGCGTACTGGATTGTAGATCTTACGGAGTAATTGGTTGAACCAGAATTTATTAGTTAGGGAAATATTAATCAAAGGAATGTAGGCAGACTGAAGAACCAAAAGAGATAGCAAAGAAATATAAAAGCCAAAAGTGACTAAAGTGATGATAGGGGATGGATAGAAGTGGTGATTGAGAGTGTAGTGTATCTAGAATATCACTATTGCCACATCCCACTCTATTCTTACAAGTGACTATTGCCGAAAGCAATAAGTGTAAGGTATGTTTGAGTCAGTGACCTACATATGTGCCTATGTAATATGTGTATTCGTCATCGCCTTCCAATAGACAGCAAGCTCAAACATATCAAAAAGTCACTCAATATAATTTTAAGCAATATGAATGTGTTATAAGCATAAGTAGCGACCTTCAATTTCACTTATGCACATGAATCCTTATAAATTACAGTATAATTAGTATATTTATTGTATGTTAGTACATAGTATAATAGCTCTAAAAATAGGGTATATAAACCCATGGCAAGTAGAGACTAGTGTTCTTTGAACTATACTCTGTAGAGATTTTAACACCGCTTTCTAATAAAAAACAGCAAAGGTAAGTGAACTAGTAGCAGTCTTTGCTAGTGTCATTCAATGACAATAGTTACATTCCTCACTCATTACAAGAGTGACGAAAAGGGTAGCAGAGAGAAAAGAGAAATAAGAGTATCATTCTTCTTTTAATGACCATTTTTACGCCATTAATTTTGTGCAATTTGGGGCCCTACCGGTAACAGGTAGTGCCGTGTAGAAAATATATTTTCTTTCATTTTCAGATTTTTTATTGCGCCTAGTCTCGAATCCAGACCAGACACTACATTCTATTAATTGCTTCCCTTATTTCATTTACAGAAGTTTCAGTGATATAAAATATATATATTTAACTATATGACCGCTGTGGCATAGTGGTAGTGCGTTGGGCTGCTACGCAGAATGTCCGGGGTTCGAAACTCGGCACAGGTAAAATCAAAAAGTAGAAAAAATAATTTTTCTACACGGCACCACCTCTTGGCAGGCAATGGCCAAGCCTACAAGAGTAAAAATTGCTATGAAAAGCTTTTCACTTCGCCGTTCGGATTCGGCATTAAACTGTAGGCATCTTCCATTCATGTACAAATATAACACGCACAACATGAGTGGATGCGAAAAGCTCGGCCTAGGCCCTCCATGGGCTGTTGTGCCATTAAAAGTAAGTAAAGTAACTATATGGTACTCGATCCTATGAAATGAAGGAATGACAGTATTTCAGTTGTTGCAACCACTTTTCATACTGAAAACCATCAAAGCGAAAGAAAATGCAAACAATGACAAAAAAATACAGTTATACCCGGTTAATTGCATCCATGAGAATGTATAATTTACAATTTCAATTAAACGGGGTACAAACACATAATATTTCTGGCGCAACTAAACGGGAAATGCAATTCAACGTGGTTCAATTAACCGTGAATTATTGTACAATGTGGGGCAAAAGTAATGTCATAATGTTAATTAGCTGATAGTTTTGTTAGAAATCAAAAAAAAAATTCAGATCTGTTTTCATGGAAGTTGAAAAAATAACGACATCGGTCAAACGAACACCTCCAGAGGTGATGCACATTTGTGCTTGTTTTACTGCATTTTGCCTCCAAATTGGTGATTTGAAGGTGTGTATCACTCCATTAATAATTCACTATCTGTCTACCACATAAATGTCAAAGCACAATAACTTTTGACGCAGTTTGGAAAAATTATGGCACATTTACATTGACATTTCTTTTGCCTACTTCTCCAAAAAAAACGGGAGATCGCCGGGCACAGAAGCTTGTTGTCAACTAATTCTTTACCTACAACATCAAATGACAAAGCACTTTTGCAAAAATTATGGCACATTCACATTACGACATTACATACTTTTGCCACGCCCACGTAACTAGAAATACACAATTCTTATGTACGCATAGAAAGAGGTAATAATTTCACGTTGAAAAATAATATTGACAGATGGACTAATGCCGTGATTGTGATCATTTGTCATGGCGAAAATGATAAACTAAAATAAATAAAACGAGTTCAATGAAAATATAATGGGTGGTAATGCTAAAGTTACGTATACTCACCTTTGAGAGGAAAATTACAATTCGGATTGTGTTTTTTGTTTTTTTGTAACCTATGAGAACATGTTCTGAACAAGTAAAATTTATTTTCTATTATTGTTAGTATTATTTATATTTTTATGGCTCAATGCTTTATTTTAATGTCTTTTTTCGGTATTTTTGTGGGTGATTTTTATTATTATTTATGAGAGCGTAAAATGCGGACACAAGTCAAGTTAGAAAAACTCAGTACAACATTCATAGATAAACTGCGTACTGGATTCATGGAAGAAAGATTAAAATGGCTTGTGACTACGGGCGCTGTCCACCGCACAACAAACCATCGATGACGGATATATGTACTAAACTCACGCATTTACGAGATTGTGTATGTATGTGTGTGTGCGTGTGTGTGTGCGTAGGAAGGTTTATTGTTGTAGGTAGTAGTATTAATTGTTTTATGATCAATAATTTTCTTTTATAACGATATGATAGCTGCCAAAAACAATAAATAATGTGCAATGTATACACATTGAAACATAGCATTGAAGCAAACTCATAAATTCTTACACAAATATCATATATATTGAATGCACAGTATGGCAAACTTTCGAAATTCTTGATAGCCATTATACATACCACTTAGTTTTGCATTGTAAATAAAACTTCATGATTACAAGCTCGCTGTGGCGTAGTGGTAATGCGTTGGACTGCCACGCAGAGTGTCCGGGGCTCAAATCTCGGCACAGGCAAAATCAAAAAAAATTAAAATTAAAAAAATTATTTTTCAGGCAATGGCAAACCTACAAGAGTAAAAATTGCTATGAAAAGCTTTTCACTTCGCCGTTCGGATTCGGCATTAAACTGCAGGTCCCCTCCATTCATGTACAAATTCTTATGCTGTAAGCCTTACTTTATGAAGGAGGAGGAGGAAAAAGAGTAGGAGGAGAAGGACGCGAGGAGTGGGTAATAAAGAAAGAAGCTGAATCCGAACCCTGCAGCAGAATTTTTCTATTCACTGTACATGTATGCTACAAGACGTACATACATACATACATACATACGTTGACCGCTACATGCGACATTTCGACATCTACCTTATTGCGATCTAATCGAATTATTTGACAGTTTGTTCATGCCATTGACAGTTTGACAAACGTAGACCATACACATACGAGTACAAGCATGCACACATAAAAGCCCGCAGCGCAGCAGCAAGGCAAAGAGTCTTATATCAAAATGTGATGTATGATGTGATTAAAATTTGAAGTATCAACATTTCTTTTGAAGGCGGAGGAAGTATGTAAAAGTTTGTGGAGTAAGTGGAGTATAAAGGGACTGAAATTTAAATAAATCTTCTTTTAAGACACGAAGGCACGTGCTGTTTAGTATAAAGCCATTTGCTAGTCAGGAAAATTTTTTTTTTAGAGTCAACACAAAGGGTGTACTACCCCTATGAATGCAGAACATTGTGTTGATTGGAAGGAAGATTGATGTGTGGGAAGAAGGAGGGAAAATGAGAGAGGAAATGCAATCACAGCACACACATCTGACTATAGATAACTACATACATACGTTGAGATTCTGATTGTTTGTTCCTTTTTTTATGCTCCTCCTTCACTCTAATTAGGAGATTGCCAAATCGAGTACATAAAAACATGTGCATTTCTCAATCAATCACTTCATTGGAGTTTATGTAGATAATAATTCGTGTTAATTTGTTAATTTATACTGATTTATAATACAGCAACTAATAATTTTTTGTGACGTGTCTTGTTATACTTTTGACATACATGCTATGCTTTACTACATTAACCATACACATGAAGCAAAAAAATTCTACCAAGAAATGAACGAATCTATGAAATAGTTTTTAGAAGGGAATGAAACCGAATCACTAAAATGTTACGGTTTCGTTTTTGTCAAGTAATTCGGTTTCGGTGTCGTTCTTCAACATTCATTCGGGTTTCGTTCCGGTTATGGTTGGAAGGAAAGAGATAAAAATTAGTCTGACAAACACACATGAGATTAATTATGTAGAAAATAAACTTTTCAGTGTTGCTAGACGTTCTGGATAAAAGATTGCCGATAAGCGGCGATTAAATCGGCTACAATCGCCATCATACATAAATTGAATAAATTTTTAAATATAGCAAAAACTGATCTTTTTATAACAATGATCAAGAAAATTTTTCTCAAAACTGATTTGAACCGGTTCCAGTGTTTTAACCGGTTTCGGTTTCGTTCTTTTTCAGATGAAAATAACGGTGTCGGTTTCGAAAAATTAAACACGGTTTTTTTCGTGAGGCTCTTTAACGTATATACGAGGTATGATCAAAAAATAACCGTTATTTTCAAAAAGTATTTATTTATTCATCTTGTCCCCTTTAAAGTAATCCCCCTCAGATATAATACACTTATGCCAGCGTTTTTTCCAATCCTCGAAACACTTCTGAAACGTGCTTTTTGGTATCGCCAACAGCTCCTGTTTCGATTTTTCTTTTATCTTCTCAATCGTAGCAAAACGCTTTCCTTTCATCGGTGTCTTCAGTTTTGGGAAGAGGAAAAAGTCAGCGGGGGCCAAGTTCGGTGAATACGGTGGCTGAGGCATGATAACGGTTTTGTTTTTGCCCAAAAACTTACGCACAAGCGACGTTGTTTTTGCTCAAAATTTAGCAATTTTGGAACAATCTTCGCTGCCGCACGTTTCATGCCTAAAACATCCGTAAAAATTGCTTGGCATGAGCCGAGCGATGTGCCAACATCATCAGCAACCTCTCTGATAGTTATTCGACGATTATCCAAAATCATTTTCTTCACTGCGTCAATGTTTTCATCGATTGTTGATGTGCTCGGGTGACCAGGACGAGAATCGTCATTGACATCTTCTCGGCAATCCTTAAACCGGTTATACCACAATTGAACTTGTGTTCTGCTCATAATAGACTCGCCAAAGGCCACAGTCAACATTTCAAATGTCCTTGCGCATTTAATTTCATTTTTCACACAAAACTGAATACAGTTTCTTAGATCCATTTTTTCGAATAGTAAAAAATCGAAGAGCACACCAAAACACGACTAACCTTTTTACCTGTCAAAAACAAACTGACAATCCAAAATGGTTGGTATTGCCAACATATATAACAGACATGTGTACCAACATAACAGAAAAAAAATGCGAAAATCGAACATACGTAACTCACGAAAATAACGGTTATTTTTTGATCACACCTCGTATAACATAGTTCAATGATTGTTTCTAATTTTACGCGTAAAATTATGGAAAAAATTAAAATTATAGAAATCTAGATGGGAGAAATATGACAAAAAATAGTTTATAATGTTTTCATTCTAAGTAGTAATTTATAAAACGCTATTTGCACTTAAGCTATTGTACGTAAGCATTAAAAACCGAAATCCAAGTTAAATACTTAAATGTGAAAACTTTTTATTTGTTTTACAAAATATAACTGAAAGTGAGCTAATACCGGCATTTACCGGCTTTCAGCGCTCTTCCTTAAATTGAATAAGAAATGCGAAAGAGAGAGAAACAAAAGCAACAAGTGTCACTGACAGAAAAGCTTTTATGTGTGCTCTTTCACTAAACACAAGCACAAAAATCTATTAGTCTCTCTTTATTGCAACACATTTAAAGCTCTCGTGGGCACAAATGCCATAAATTTATTACCAAAAAAAAAAGAAAAAAATCTTATCAATTGGTTTAGTTAAGTACGTGCATTTTACTGTTATCAACACGAAATGGTAACAGCTGTTTGATGATGTCACAAGTGAATAGCTAAAGTACTTAAATGTGTGTAGAATATGTACTACAGCACATACACACTTTCATACACATATTCGTAGTATATAGTACATATATAATCAAACCGAAAAAAAGAATATTGATGGTATAATGGTAACGCTGCTGTTGTTGTTGTTGCTGCTCGCTTACTTAGTTGACGCTTGTGATAATGATTATGATATTAACGGCGCCATTACCAAAACGCGCTCATATCTAAAGAAACGACTGCAGCAACAGTTTAATGACATTTTTTCTTATATTTCGTTTCTTTATTTCTTTTTTTTAGCTTCAGTCGATGATTGTACTTTAACAAAGTACGTGCGCTGCGGACGGATGGATGCGTTAGTTATGAGGGTAATGGAAATAATACGAAGCATAAAACAATGAAAGCAGTGAATGAAATATTACAAAATAACGTCTACAGTTCCAAATAGTAAACGCAACCGAGTAAAGTGTGAATTAAGTCAAATAATAATTCACAAAATAAATAAACAAAGAAAAACATAATAAAATATTACGTATACGCTGTGGCATAAGTGCTGACAAATACTAACGAAATGCTTGTGCATGTGTGTACCTAAGAATATCGTATCAATTTTGAATTGTACACAACTACCAAGAAAGCAAGAACTATTGGAATTAATAGTTTCCACATATAAATGCAAACAAAAAAACATTAACTTTGTATTGAAATCAATCAAATGATTATGTATACGTAGTGTGGCGCCTACATGAATAAAACTGCGAGTGCTTGGAACAAAAGAAAAAATTTAATATAAAAATATTTAACAGAAATATTCATAGAAAATTCTTGCAGCATACATTTCTTATAAATATTTAGTTATTTAATTATACATTTTCGTGAAAAATGACTTTTCCATCTATCGCCTGGTGGTAATGAATGAAAAGCTGAATGAAAATATTCATCAAATATACAACAATTGGCAACCAAAAACATTCAAAAAAAACAATAAATAAACGCAACTTTTATTACCCCTGGTAAGTAAAAACAAAACTAGAGAAAAAAACTTGTTTAAAATAAAACTTTGTGTCCAAAATCCATTCCCTTTTCCTCTCACACTCTACCGCTCCCTCTCTCTCTCTCTCTCTCTCTATGTGTGTGAAAAAAGTTAACAATAAAGCTGAAACTAATAAAAGGCGTCAATAAAACGCTGACAAAAAAAAAAAAACAAAATAAGTAATTAAAAAAAATATAAAAAATGTGATGTTTTTAACTTTATTTTCATATATTATTATTTTCGTAAGTTCAATTGCACGCGTGAATGTACTATTTGTAAAACAAACAATTAGATAAGGTTATGATAGTGTACCATATATGTAAATACGCAAACTTACACATGTACTCGTGTGTGTGTCGTAACGAAATCCTTAACTTTAGCCATTTGGCCTAAAATTTCATTACTCTTGATGTGAACTTAAATTCTTATAGTAAAGCCTTCTATGGTCACACAAGCAAAAAAAAACCGGAATTTGGTGTAAATTTGTAGAGTAGCGAGAGTAGGTGAATAATAAATAGAGGTTTTTAATTGTCAAAGTAGTACTTGGCAGAACAACTTAGATTTATTTTTCAGATACACTAATTTGGTGGTCTTTGCAAAAGGAGTCGATCAAGAAATCCTTAATGGAAAGTGGGTAGAAGAACACAGAATTTTTTAATATATGAAGTTAGTAGTTAAGTAAAATAGATTTATTTTTAACGAGGAGGAAGCTTAGTCAGTGCGAGATATTCTCACGCTAAAACCACCTCTTGTCTGTATGTATATTCCTCCCGGAACCACCATTAGGGATTACGTCGGAAGGCCATAATGAGCGTAATCGTTAGTTATTCTGAACACATCAGTCCAGTTGCATCGTCAGTAAAATAGGTCTGGAACAGATTCTAGGTAAGCATATGTGTTTCGAGGCATTAGGTTGAGGTCTGGAACCGAGGAGCAATCTGTTATTGAATTTTTCCAGAAATCATCCATTTCCAATATCTAATCCAACTTGTGTGGTCGCTGTGGCATAGATGGGAGTGTCCGGGGTTCAAATCTCGGCACAGGCAAAAGCTAAAAGTAGAAAATGCTATTTTTCTACACGGCACCACCTCTGGGCAGGCAATGGCAAACCTACAAGAGTAAAAATTGCTATGAAAAGCTTTTCACTTCGCCGTTGTGATTCGGCATTAAACTTTAGGTCCCTTCCATTCATGAACAAATATAACCCGCACAACATGAGTGGATGCGAAAAGCTCGGCCTAGGCCCTTCATGGGCTGTTGTGCTATTGAAAGTAAAGTAAGGAAATTTATTGATTTGGTATCATCATTTAGGTTGGATTTTTAAATAATTTTTGGAATTATATACATACATATAATTTCAAGTTCTCAATCGGAAGACAGAGCTTTCTGAAACATTGCTATATGCAGTTTCTATCCTTGCCCAACAAAATAATATACTTAAGTTAGGTTAGGTTTAGTGGTTGTCCGGCAGGACACACTTAGGCCAAATATGACGCCCTTTGTCATATCACTTGGGTTTCTCTCAGGGAAAACCCTTTCTTATAACCGAACCTATTTGGCAAACCATTTGGACCTTGTTATATAATCAATGGCTTGTGGATTATGATCACTTGAAATGCGACAATTTTGCTTATTAACGTACCCATTCAACCAAAAGTGAGCTTCATCGCTGAACAAAATTTTCTTGTGAAAATCGTTTTATTTTAGTAATAAATTAGCACGATTTGCAAACGTTGTTCAGGAGTAAGTCTATTCATTATGAAATGGCAAACCAAACTGAGCATAAATCAAGTGACAGCTGTCTATAAGACCAACTCCGAGAAAAGTATTGCTAGATTGAAAACCACACTCCTCAAAAAAACACCCTTTATCTCCAAAAGTTTCTCATTTTGCAACAACCGAGAAAGCTAATTACGAGTATCTTTAGATAAATTTTATTGTTCAAGTGGATATACGAGGTTGAAGAACTGGCTCTAAAATTTGTTTTTTTTAACAAACTCGCTGTGGACTCAATCTATCTGCATTCCTAGGTGACTGATTTTCGTCCAAAATGGAGTTACGTGGTTGAAGAACAGAGATAGCGATATGTACTTTGTACTTAATTGTAGTGTCAAAAACATTAAATCCTGATTTATTAAACAACATATGTATTCAATCTAAAGCAAAAGGCTTTACAATAAATTAGAAATCTACAATATATACCTTTTTATATTGAAAAAATTAAATGTATGAATTAATATGTGAGTGATCACGAAGGCAGCAGGTGCTCAGCTCAAAAAAATGCCGAAAAACATTATTTAAATAAACAACAAAAATAAAAAAATAAAAAATTTTGAATCGTTTTGGTTTTGTTGTTTTTTATTTTCTTACAACAAAATTTAATTGCGATTTTCTTAAAAAAAAAGAAAGAAGAAATTCAATAAAAAAAAAGGTTTATCAAAAATCGAATTCAATGATAACGATAACAATGTGGCTGGCTGGCACCTCTGGCATACATCACTACCCATTGCCACCACCAACACCCATTTCCACCACCACCCACTTCCACCAACACCCATTTCCACCACCACCAAGTTAGCGGCGCTCAAATAAAAACAATCGAAATAAAAACTTAAATTTTGAACACAAAACATCAGAACATATAAACACATTCACTGAACGATAAGACCCATTCCAATATCATTCATTACAACAACAAAAATCGATGAAGCAAAAGAAGAAGTATAAGGAATAAAAGTAAAATTATCAATTGATTAAAAAAAATTGCCGTTCCAGTTTTACCTATAACAAAAGAAGAAGGTGTTAATATTTGAAAGTAGCAGCACAACAAGTGCTAAAAATAATACAAAATAAATCGAATGCATGTGTACTCGTACTAGCAAGTACATATGTACTAAATACAGTAAAAGTTGATTTCTTATACATTTTTAGGGTGCTTCCCCATAAAAATATGCAAACACAAATATGTAGATGTTGTTAAGTCCAACTGAACGATAGAAATCACTTATATCACTCGTTTTTTTAAGAGATTTTACTTTCATATCAAAGATTGAAACCACAATCAGGCATAAGGCAATTACTAGCACTTTTAGAATGTCGAGAAAGGATAGAAAGTATTATTAGTCTTAGTATATAAATAACTAATTAATTTTATTATTCGAAAACCCTTGATAGAATTTATCATTGCTTTTAATTTTGCGTTTCAAATGCCATTTCTCTTACAGTGCATTTGGTATTTCATGTGATTCAGTAATCGAAGTTACATCACTGCTACTTTTTCAAATGATACTCCAGAAACCATACGTTTTAAAATAATGCAAAATAATGAAGTGCAGAATGGAAAGTAATCAATCTCTTCACCACTCTTTGTTTTGAGGTTTTTCATACTTTCAGCATTATTAAACTTTACATCTTTAAAACTTTTTTTTATATTTACGACGGGAGTAAAAGGTGACCGGCGCAGCGAAAATTGTCACGGAAATGATGATCAGCGCGATCTATCAATCGATTATGAAAAAAACTTAATTGATAGATAAATTCCTAGGAAAATTTAAAATTTAAAAAAAAAACATTGACATTTTAGAAGTAAAACATTTAGAAATTTCTAGAGCTGAAAGAATGAGCGCGAGTATACATAGACTGAAAACGAAATTCAGATTCTGCTATCGTGGAAAAACCAAAAACCAGAACCGAGAGTTCGCGAGAGTGTAGACTTCCCAAGCAACTTGAGACATAACAGAAATCGAATTTCATTTAAAAACAACTCGCAAAGACTAATGCGGTTAGGCAACATGAATGGCAAATGAGTTCATTAGAGCCAATAATTGCATCAACACTCATGTGTCATTGAGTCCCGACGAAGGTCCTCAGATTATGCAGCACCAGGCAGTCATTGAGGTGGCCGAATTCCCAGCTTCTCACCGAAAGAGAAGGGCAAAAGCTTTAGTTGATAATTTGCCTGAAAATCTTTCCTCCGTGAAACCAAAAAATTAACTCGCATCAGCACAACAACACATATACGAGATTTGCCAAGTTTCTAGTCAACCTCACAACATTCGCGACTTCTCAGACCGGCAAGTGGAATATTTTCCACCTGTTGAAATCATACAACCTGAATATTTCGATGATGATGAATACCATGGCTACAAGTATTAACCCGGTAATGACATAGCTGTGTCGCTAGGTAAAACTATACACTCTGTCAAACCAAATCATTGGCGCCATTTCTTCGCATTTAGTTCTGTCCACAATATTCATCTTATAAACAATCAAGTTTCATACAACAACATTTTTTTTTGTCGTTCGTAAAAATGTCGAATTTTGTGCCTACAAACTACAATTGATTGATTGATTTTCTGTTTCCAATTGAAGAAATCTACTTTGGAATCTCATCGAATGCTTGTGGAAGCTTACGGCCAGCCCGCTCTAGGCAAAACACCAGAACACAGTGCAATGAGTGGTTCAATAAGTTTAAAAGTGGCGATTTTCAGGTGAGAAACAAAGAACGTGGAAGACCACCGCAAAAGTTTGATGATGCCGAATTGGAAGCTTTACTCGATGAGGATGATGGTCAAACGCAAGAACAACTTGCAGAACAATTATGGTAAATGTAACCCAACAATGCATTTCTCAACGTTTAAAAGCCATGGAATTGATTTTGAAGGTGGGAAGATGGGTGCCACATGAATTGACTGAAAGGCAGCAAGAAAATCGAAAAACCACCAGTGAAATGTTGCTCGCCAGGTACAAAAGAAAGTCATATCTTCATCGAATTGTTACTGGCGATTACAAATGGATCTATTTCGAGAATTCCAAACGTGAACGATTATATGTTAAGCCCGGTACACCGGCCAAATCGGCAGCAAAGCCAAATCGCTTCGGAAAGAAGACAGAAGCCAATGCTCTGTGTTTTCTGGGATCAGCGAGGTGTTATCTGGTTTGATCTTCTGAAACCAGGTGAAACAGTTACTGGTCAACAACAATTCGCCGATTTGAACCATGCTTTACGCCAAAAACGTCCAGAATATCAAGCTAGGCAACACAAAGTGATTTTTCTTGATGACAATGCACCATCACATCGAACAAAACAGGCTCGGGAATTGGTAGATTCGTACAGCTGGGAAGCCCTCCCCCTACAAATATTTTTCCCGATTGTTATGACCCTTTCAATCATAATCAAATGTTCACTCATATTTCTCACTCCTATTTCCTCCCATCTATCAATCTTCTTTCCAATCGGGGCGGGGTAACCCCTGTGTGTTGATTATAACAAAAAATAAACTTATTTATAGAATATAATTGGAGTATACTTGTATCATGGGGTAATAATCTCAAATTGAAATAATCTCAAAATCAGACACCTTCGATCATTTTGGATCCACTCTTGCTCTAAGTCTGATCCCAGCAGTACGAAGATAATGGTGAAGCAAAGCTTAATTCCACTTAGAAAGGGTTAAGAGTAAATGCTTTTCTATTCACTTAAAAGTTCATAAATACATCGCAGTCGTATACTTCAACTGAACTGAAAGAAAGTTATAAAAGCACTATCTGTAACTTTGTACTTTTAGAAATAAATCTCCCTTTTCGTTGTCAAAGTCTGCGTTGAGCTACACGTACAATTTTAATTTTTTTCATGCAAATCTAAACTTCTTGCTTACTTGTTTTATTTTGTTGTTGGCATATTTACTTGAAATTGTATTGTATTTGTTTGTCAATAATAAATAAAACACAGAATTTAGAAACATATTCCAAATAATAAAAAGAAGAAAGAGCAATTTTAAGAAAGAAGCTTTTAAAACTTTGTTAGATGCGGCTGAGTTGGAAACGAGAAAATGAATCGTCAGCTATTGTTTTATTTGCATAGAAATCCACAACTATTTATACTTAAAATTTATTTACTTAACTAATGCAGCTAAGGTGTTGAAACTTAAATTAAAGTGCATAAAAAAAATGTAAACAAAATCTAATTGGTATGCTTTGATATTTGTTTTGGTTAAAATTTTGATTTTTAAGAAATCCTGGCCTGACACAAAGCTTACCAAAAAAGTGACATACATACATACACTTACCAATTTATAAAAATCCCTCTATTTATTTTTTTGTATTTTCTTTTGAATAAAAATGTACAACAATACAATAAACATTTCGCATTTTAGCGACATTTTTATGGTTCAGCTGATGCTATGATGTCGTAGTCGTGTTGCCTGCTCCCGTATGTTGTTCTATGGAATATTAACAACAAAGTCAACTACAAGAAATTCATCACAGCAGAAGTTTTCGAGACGGTCTAGGCTGTTCATTATAAACCCTATAGAATGTTTGAGTGTAAGTTTAGGTGAAGTACAGTAGTACAAGAAATTCATTACAGTCGAATTTTTCGAGACGGTCTAGGCTATCCATAGAATGTTTGAGTCTATATAAGTTTAGGCGTAGACGTTGTTTGGTTGTTTGGTTGGGTTGGCTATCCAAAGAACTCACTTAGACCAGAACAGCCCATTGTGATATCATATAGTTGGACCTATAGTTTAACGCCGGTTCCGAACGGCGGGGGTGACAATTTCTTATCACTTGCTGGTTTTGCCATTGCCTATCAAGTTATAATTTATCAGAAGCGTGATATGGCATTCAAACTAAGTCCAGATAGGACAATTATATATGAAAGATATATATTATTTAAGAGCCCCGACCCTATAAGGACTCTGATCGAATACGTAACTACAACTAGCCACCAGGAAAATATCAAAACTTTTTAGCTACAGTAGTTGGCTGTAAAATGAATATACCCTTTATGTGCAGTGTACGGAGAAAAAAAAAACAACAACAACAACAACAAATATTTACTTTGTAAGTTTATAACTGTTATAAAATATATCAAGATAACTTAACTACTCTAAAGCTATTTGCGAGTCACATGTGTTATAAATTTTTTCGGTTTAACAAAAATCATCTTGGCAAATCAACACAAACTCAAATGAAAGATCGTACCGTATCTAAAAGTACATATTTTTGTGGCAAAGTTGTTACTACTAGCATAACAAAAGTTCTCAGTTTGTTGCAGCAAGTGATGGAGCCCACAAGGATAAATTCAAATCAAGATATTACAAAATTAATAACCTGAAGACACATAAAAGTTTCGTTTAAATATTCTACCAAACTGTGATGGTTTTTTTTTTTTTTTTGTATTATTATAAAATATTTTAAAAATTTCTTCGTTAAAATGTTTTTAAATTTATTCAAAAATTCTGAGGGTGTTTTTAAATACGAATTTCGAAAGCAATTGTTGGCGGCGTTAAGTGGTAAAAAGGAAATAAATATTGAAATTTAATGCGAAAGTGTGTGCGTGTGTGTGTGTGTGTGTGTGTGGCATGTGAGTGTGAGGTGCTATTTAAATTACGCCTTAAGAAATTAGTGAATAGTCGCAAGTAAATTGTGAAAAATGTGATATTACTTAGAAAGGCAAAAAATACTTCATTTATACAAATCTCCAATAGTGTTTAAATTTCCAACAAAAATGGTCAAGTTGAAGAATAAAAGTCTGTTCCCTGTTCGACCCCAACGGTCAGGCCGAGTATAATTTTTTCACATAATCTGAATAAAACTAATGTAATTAATTGGATTTAAGTAGGGCATCAGGATTTTTTCCCGGAAGAAGATGTATTTCTTTTAAATATAAATTTAGTATTTGTGTAGGTTCCCTCCCTCTACCAACTGGCTGAGATTTTTCGTACATTAGCAAAAAAAAAAAAAAAAAAAAAAAATAACTTAAAACCAAAACACGATGGAAAGAAAAGCTTATTATTTCGAGTTGTCACATTTTATGATGCAGCCTAAAATCCATGAAAGCAGATGCTTAAAAATGTAATAAATGATGGATAAAAAAAGATAATAGCAAAAGAAAAACACTTAGGTATACAGAGCTTCAATCATTATGATACTTACACATTTAAAACTGTTTTGCCTACAACACAAGTGCGCAATTTAAAGCAATCAATCTAGAAAACAGCTTACATAATAATGCTCTATTTTAGGTAACATTTTTGCGAATTTATCTACAAGGAAAAAATGCCTACCCACGAGTATTGTAAGAATTCATGTCTACGTAGAAAGTATAGAAGGATTAGAAAAACAAATCGACGGGAAAATTTTGAGTTCTTACCAAACTAGCAATTTAAGAGCTTTTCAGGATGCTTTTAGAATACACTCAATAGTTTTCAGACAGTGAGCAAACAGTTTTTATTAAGCCAAGGGTCAGGTGAGCGCTCTTCTTATGCTCGTTAGAAGCACTTCCGGGAAGTCTGATATCTCCGCTCCCTTCCTATGACATACAATGTAAAAAATATAAGAGTTGTACTATGAAGAGGGAACATTTACTGCTTAAAAGGAGAACTAAAGTGTAGGTGAAGTAACACTTCTGCAGAGCTTCCTTTTCCTTCTGGGTACAAATGCTTAGACTCACCTACGCACTTACACGCACACAATTTCATGCATTTCATTCACGAGTACTTTTACCACCCTTCTGCCTCTTCTTTATTATAGTGACGGTAATAACATTTTGCCATGGCATCGGAATCGGATGGTTATCACCAATGATAGCAAAATTGCAATCTGTTGAAGATACACCATTGAATTTTGTGATTAGCGTTGAGGAAGCATCTTGGGTTGGGGCATTCGTTTGTATTGGCGGTCTTATCGGCAATGCCATATTTGGCTTCCTCATAGATCGTATTGGACGTAAACCATCTATTTACTGCTTAGCAATCCCACACATCGTGAGTGTGCAGCGCTAACTATAATTTAATTGAAATTAATTAACTTGGATCTACTTTTTCAGTGTCTTTGGCTTTTGCTCTATTTTGCGACTTCGATTGAATTCCTGTATGCAGCACGAGTATGTGGCGGCATCACTGGAGGCGGAGTTTATGTTGTAGTACCCATTTATATTGGGGAAATCGCTGACCACACGTTAGTATTGGTATAAATGCGAGGAACAAAGATGGAAAAATGATAGTGTTACGATACAGCGATGAGTGATCGAACGAATCAATTGCACTGCTCGTAGATTGATATTTTCGTTGGCTAACTAAAGTTCGTATTTACTTTACGTTCAAAGCAACCGCAAATTCTAGAATTTTGTTTCGCATGTAAAGAATACGAACGATAAGAAAACTTTATCAATTACACTGTGCCAAATTCAAAATCTGGGAAAAGGTTCTGATGGCTGAACTCTTCTAATTGGGTCGCCCAAGGAACTCTAAATGGTACCAAGCTTTTTGTCAGATTGGTTTGAATTTTCGAGATAACGGTATATTGAACCTTTACCTTGAAGGTAATAATCTTTATGGGTACATTAGAGGCGTATATGGTAGATAGGCGTGGATAAAGGAGAAATATTTTTCATATTTATCGACTTTGACTTTGACAAGCAGTGCATGGAACCAGAAAAAATATCCCTCAATTTCAAAATCCCATCTACGCGATTGGTATACATAAGATTCGATGTTTTTTATTTGGATTCCCTGGATCCAATTTAAAAACGTATTCACTATTTGGTGCTACTGGTCTTGCATCATTGCAAATGCAAAATATTTCCGCTATCACAACAACAAATGTATGTAATAATTCATGTACAAATATAACACGCACAACATGAGTGGATGCGAAAAGCTCGGCCTTTGGTCATAGCTCGCTACATGCGGTCATAGTCGTCATTGATAAACTCAGGTTCATTGTGGTAAAGGCATAACACTTGCCACAATGGCTGTCTATCTCTTTATCGGAGTCCAGTGTGATTGCATTCCCTCTCTCATTCTCCCTCCTTCTTCCTCCCACCTATCAATCTTCCTTTCAATCAACACGATGCTCTGCATTCATAAGGTTACACCCTGTGTGTCGAATGATTCAAAAACAAAAATATGCTGTTAAATTTTCCATTTGCAATGATGTAACACAATTTGCAATACATCGTGAATGGATGCACTACTAACGTTATTAGATTTGTAGTAGGCACAAGGTGAGGCAAAAGTAAAGTCATAATGTGAATTGGCTGCCATCATGTTAAAAAATAACAAAAATTAGGCTCTGTTTTCATGGAAAGTTTATTTGATAAATCGCTACCGGTCAAATAACCACCTCTTTATTTGATGTGTTCGTCGATTATAAAGCCACCTTCGAGAGCACGATTAGGGATCACTTGTACGCCGCAATGTCTGATTTTGGTATCCCGTCAAAGCTCATTCGTCTTTGCAAAATGATACTGACCGACACCACCAGCGCAGTGAAAATTGGGACAGACCTCTCCGCACCATTTGATACCAAAAGAAGTTTCAGACAAGGTGACTCCCTATCGTGCGACTTCTTTAACCTTATGCTGGATAAAATAATTCGAGCTGCGAACATCGACATCTCTGGCACTATTTTCTACAAGAATGTCATGTTGCTAACATACCCTGATGATATTAACATCATTGGCACCAACGCGCGAGCAGTCAGCGCAGCATTCTCCAATCTGGAAAGGAAGTCTCGTCGAGTGGGTCTAGTGGTGAACGAGGGCAACACGAAATACCTTGTGTCAACAAACAAAGAGTCACAGCGTCTTGGACAAAATGTTACTGTTGACAATTATAATTTTCAAGTCGCCAAGGATTTCGTCTACCTAGGATCCAGCATAAGCATCAACAATAATGTCAGCCTTGAGATCAAGCGGAGATTAGCTTTTGCCAACAGATGTTACTGCGGGCTCAGTAGGCAATTGAGAAGCAGGGCCCTCTCTCGACCGACGAAAATAACGCTCTATAAGTCACTCATCTTTCCCGTACTAATGTATGGCGCCGAGACGTGTACATTGACAATCAATGGTGAGAGGCTGTTAGGAGAGTTCGAGCGTAAGATACTCCGTAAGATCTACGGTCCAATATACGTGGACGACGTGTATCGAATAAGATGGAAAGAAGAGCTGTATGAGCTGTACGCCGCCACTGACGTAGTCAAGCGTATGAAATACCAGCGGCTTCGCTGGCTGGGTCATGTTGAGCTAATAGAAGAAAGCGGCGAGAAGGGTATTTTATTCGAGCCACTTTGGAGGAACACGCAGAAGAGGACGTCCTTATCTCCACAGCTTTATAAAGGCGGCCAAGACCGATCATCGGTTGTAGTGCCAGCTAAGTAAGTAAGTTAGTTGATATACATTTGTGCTCGTTTTACGGCAATTTGGCACCAAATAGGACATTTGGAGATGTTTATCGCTCCATTACTTCTTTTTAACTAATTCTCCATCTGTCTACAACATAAATGTCAAAGCACAATGACATTTGTCGCCGTTTGCCTAAAATTATGGCGCATTCACATTAAGACATTACTTTTTCCCAGCTCTCCAAAAGGGGAGATCACACGGCCCGGAAACTGGTATCCCATTGCTGAGTTGTAAACTAATTCTCTATCAGACATTTGACGCCATTTGCAAAAATTATGCCATATAAACATGATGACATAACTTTTGCCCCACCTTGTATTATAAGCAATTCAAATGTAATGTATTCACTTTTTGTTCCTACTCTACTGAATCCTGTAGCATTCGAGGCCGCCTCACATCACTGTTCACGCTCACCATGAACACTGGCATACTAGTGGGCTACATAATATCATCGCATATACCATATCATCTGATACCATGGCTGGTGATGGTACTGCCATTGCTATACTTGCTTTTCAAAACATTTTTCCCAGAAACACCACAGCATCTACTGCGCCTAGGAAGAGATACGAAAGCTGAACAATCATTGAAATTCTATAGAAATTACAAGGGAACTAACAAGGAGGAAATTGAGGAATTTACAAAATGTTATACGGAATTGAGGGTTGCAATAATGCAACAGAAATCAGAGAGTAATGTTGTTGGCTTACGAGATTTTTGTAAGTTGTACCTGTTTCTATGTTCATGTTAACTATTTAAATACTTACATACATACATACTCGTAGATAAATGTTGCTGTAGCTAGTCACTTGTTCAATTACATGTTTGTGCTGTGAGTGTATTAAATAATAGTAATAGTAAAATACTACTGGGTAAGCGTTTAAGTCTTAATAACTTGATGATGTTCTGGTATGCGGTGCAACACGTGGATGCCTTGAAACTGTCTGATTACCTTTTCACTCATCTCAGTTGAGATGAGTGTAGTTTTCATTTCGTTTTAGCAGTATGTCTTGAGCTGCAGAATCGTAGATTCACTATTGGTAGCAGCTGCATGAAGTGGTTTATGCTGTAGCTGAAATTTTTGCCTTTCTTTCTTTCTTTTCTGTAGTTGAGTTTCTCATGTTTCATCTATCAATCTTACTAACCAGTGTGCAAAGGTCTATTTTAACCCATTTTTAATGAATTGGTAATGTAATAATGTTCTTGAGCTTTTGGCATTTATCACACGTTGCATTGCCATTCTTCACAACGCGCTTAAAATAACTGCATAATATTGCATTTCCCCTTCTATTTCTCCCTTTAACGAAATATGTAGTTACCAAACGTTCGCTAAAAGCACTCTGCACCGGCACCATTCTAATGCTGGTTTACAATTATACCGGTTCTTTTGCCATCATTAATTACATGTCCAGCATATTTATAGCCACTGGTGCTGACTTAGATCCGAATACCAATACCATCATAATTGGTGTTGTACAAATTTTTGGTACATACATGGCCACCATTTTGGTTGATCGTTGTGGCCGTAAAATACTATTGATGACCTCAACCGCAGCGATGGGTCTATCAATGGCCATCTTTGGCATGTATGCCTTCGTTGCCGAAGAAACGGATATCGATTTGACGGCATACAGTTCATGGCTGCCCTTATGTTTGGTGGCGTTTATAATATTCTCAGCAAACATTGGCATTATACCGGTGCCATTTGTGGTAATAGTAGAAATAATGCCGCCGAAGGTGTGTCAGTTCTTTTAGCTCCAGCTCGAATAAATTGTAATCAATTCTTATACTCACTCTTTTTAGATACGCGCAAGGGCTGCAGCATTCTGCGTGTTCATGTTGAGTATTTTCGCTTTTACATTGCTGAAGGGTTTTCCGGTATTTATGCACGTTTTCGGCTTGTCAGCAACAATGTGGTTTTGTGCCACTGTCGCCGCCATCGGATTATTCTACATTACAGTTTTTCTGAAAGAGACGAAAGGAAAATCTGTCGATAAAGTGGAGGAAGCTGATGATTAGTTTAGTTGTGGTTTTTCGTTGTTTTATGTACAATCTGAGAAAATAAATTAATGAGAAAATAAAGTTTTAATTTCACACACATACACTCATACATACCTACATACATAGTACCTATGTACGAGTATGTAGTGTCCCAAAAAGAGTGTACGATTTAATTTAGAATAAAACGCATATATTTTGTGGGAGGGAGAGAGTGATGCCTTTTTTATTCCACTGTAAAGTAGATATGTTTCGATTAAATATGGAATAAAATATCCGTCCGGCAAAATCCCCAGCGGCTCTAGTCAGAGAAACTTGCTCTTTGAATGAAATTTTCTATGATCTAATTATTGAGAAAGATGTGGCTCTATATCACCGATGACGCGTTGATTCTCGGCCTTGAGCCCAAGGAATTGTTTGTTGTTTATTCGCATAAACCTAGGCTTTTACAAAACCCCAAGAAAGAAATAGTACGGCGTTAAATAGAACGATCTTGGTGACCAGTTGACATCGGAATTTCGGGAGATGATTCGGTCTGATTCATGCGCGTGTAGTACGTGGCGCCGTCCTGTTAAATCACATTTTGTCCAGATCCATACCGTCCAGTAAAGAAATCCACTCACAGTCACTGCATTTCCGGGCCTCATTTTCACAATGATAACGCGGTCTTCCTTTGTATAACGCTCCATTTTTAATAATCGAAACAATCGTAGAACACAGCTGTAAAATTTCAGAGCTTCTTTCTTTTAATGGCACCACAGCCATGGATTGAGAATGATTTTAACAAGAACATAACTCCTGAGACAAAACAAATATTAGTTTAGACTCAACTAAATGAATAAAAAATAGATTTTATGGTGGATGTTTCTTGTGGTCGCCGTGGTGTACCCATAGGTGCTCGTAACACGCACAACATAAATGGATGCGAAAAGCTCGGCCTAGGCTCTCCATGGTCTGCTGTTCAATCAAAGAAGAAGAAAGAATAATTTGGCTAGAATAAGAAATAAAATTTGTTTATTCTTGAACGATCAAAAGTTTTGATCGAAATTTTTCCTCGAAACGATTGGGTTTGATTCACAAGATGCTTTATTCTGTCGTATTGCTATAATGTTGTAAAAAATTGAGAGGATGCGACACCTTATGTCTTCTTCCATAAGAAGAAGATAAATTTCGCATGAGTGAGTGAATTAAATGTATGCATTTTTTTAAACAATTTTATAGTAAAACGCATTCACAATATGGTCTTTTTTCAAATACAGTAAAAGAAACTTGTCAAATTTGCACTCTGGGTCATCAATCAATTTGTCCAGTTAAATCAAAATTGTAATAGATTTTGCATATGGTAAGGAAACAGTCAAGAGGGATTAAATATTCTACATTAACCTAAAAGTTTAAACTTTGGTAATTAGTACCTAAACATTTTGAATAAATATTATGATTTAGAATATCTCATGTAAATGGTCTACGTCAAACTTTCAGCGCTGAGTCTGAGGCAGCAAGCGAGCAAGTTCGCGGTGCTCAATTAATTGAAAGCACTTCGCTATAATTAGCAGGATGAATTATATAAAATCCTAATTTACATTGTATTAAATGACATAACAAATTAATTAATCATTGTTGACTTTAGACATACACACACACACACATAAAAATTCAAGCTACTGGAAAAATGTACTCGTATGTAAACACACACTTACAAGGTGCGCATAAATGGCGCTCATGTCTCTTAAAATCCAATTAAACTTAAACATATTAATTTTTTAAAGTGTTGCTTATTAATTAATAAGTATAAAGCTGGCCAATGTGGGTTACCAAAATGTTTTATTTCGAAGAGCACTTCAATACATCAATTTACTTCACACATCTTTCATAATACCAAGGTAATCAATCAATCTACTTACATAATATTTCCTAGTACATATTTATATTTTCAAATAACAAAAGCTTACATTTTTGTTCAGAAATCTTATTAAAAATTATAATAAAAATATTTAATAAATTTCGTTGGATTTACAAAAGCCATAAGGGAATTCAATTTATTATTCATATTTGTGTCAACATAAGTATGTCGCATATGAATGAATGGGTATGGTTATTGATTTGAAATCCTACACCACAAGGAATGCAATTATTACATAATTTTTAAATATAAGTAGTTACTTCTTCAACTTTCAGTTATACGCGCTTGTGAAGAAGAGAGTCTTATCGATAAATGTTGTTATTTCATTATGTTTACCACTCAAAAAACAAATTAATTTCTCTCACTCTCTTTGTCTTCTCAAGCAACGTTGTTATTAGTATTATTGTTATTATTGTTAGTAGTAGTTACGATGGAGGAAAGAGAGTGGCCGCAAGTGATTGAGAATTATGAGTGCAGATTGGAGTGTGGAGTATGTGAGAGTGAGAGAGTGATGGCCTTTTGAAATATTTTAAATATGTACAACTATTAGCAAAGCGATTTAATAGGTGTAGCGAATAGTAGCAACAAATACATGAGAGTACACATTCATAGATGTCTATATATATACATACACATGCATATATACATATATTTTTCATTAAAATAAGTACTTTTCAATCAACTTTAGTCTTACGCTTAATTAAATTTGTAATTGCAGTAGTAATTACTTAATTCGAGATGAGTGAGTTGATTTGATTAATGTCACATTTCGATGAGATTTAATCATAATGATGAATTAATAAATATTTTTACCTTTTCTTGATTAAAATTCCTAGCTTGTTTTCGCATAGTGCCTCGAGTCCTTTTATTTTGAATAAATACCATTTTTAAGTAATTGGAATGTTTCCTTTGGTCGCTGTGGCGCAGTGGTAGTGCGTTGGACTGCTACGCAGAGTGTCCGGGGTTCGAATCTCGGTACAGGCAAAATCAAAAAGTAGAAAAAAATAATTTTTCTACACGGCCCCACCTCTTGGCAGGTAATAGCAAACCTACAAGAGTAGAAATTGCTATGAAAAGCTTTTCACTTCGCCGTTCGGACTCGGCATTAAAACTGTAGGTCTCTTCCATTCATGTACAAATATAACACGCACAACATGAGTGGATGCGAAAAGCTCGGCCTAGGCCCTCCATGGGTTGTTGTGCCATTAAAAGAAAAGTATGTAATGTTTCCTTTCCATTCAAATAAAAAAATTTAAATTATTTTTCAACTACAGCCATGAAGTTTCACTTCTGTCGCGTGCCTTCGTCACACCCTCTGTTATTTGTTTTAAGCAGTTTGGAAGCCACTTGAGGTCCGAGTGGAAGAATACATTTTTAATATACCAGGAGCTTTTGAGTTTATTTTACTTTTAAGCTAAGGAAAATCCGTAGCCCAACACGACCGAAACAGTAACAGTCCAGACTGCTATGCTTTCCGCGAATCAGGTGGGAATGTCAATTGGACAGCTACAAAAAAGACAGCAAAGATTGTTTTAAGGTATCAACGAGGATACAACAATTCATCAGCACATAAAGATTATTGAAATCATTGCACATACAACGCGCAGGGTCAAACAGTGCATAATTTGTTTTACACAGGCTTAACTTAATAGGTATGAGGTTTTTAGAAACGCGACTAGGAATTTTAATGCATAATTCATTTACGAGATACGGAGAATCGGTCAATCTATTCAACAATTTGAAAATAAAACATACGTTCAACATAACTCTTCGGCTTTCAAGTGAAAGCAAATTGAGTAATTTTAAATTATCTGTTTAAGGAGGAAGCTTCATCAAGGGGTTCCAGTTTAAACTTCGAAAAGCAAATAAATATTGAATTAAACTTTTTAGTTTAAATGTGTTTTTAAAAAATGTGCAATATTAAATTTTGTAGGGAAGTTCTCATTCTTCTCCTGCCCCCTAGAATAGATAAGGTTAGAAGTGGCGGCGGATGCCTCACATAGACGGCACAATGTTACCACAATCTCTCTAGAGTCAATTAGAATTCCGAGCTAGATCCATCACTGTTTTCAGTTTGAAAGTACCCGTAGTGGTTAAGTCATTTAGGGAAAGAAAGAACGCGTTCCCTAACGTGTGTAATCTTCCTCTTCTTCTTTTAATGGCACAACAGCCCATGGAGGGCTCAGGCCGAGCTTTCGCATCCAGTCATGTTGTGCGTGATATATTTGTACATGAAAGCGAATTTGAAAAACTTTTCATAACCAATTTTTACTCTTGTAGGTTTGCCATTGCCTGTTAAAAGGTGGGTGCCGTGTGGAAAATGTTTTTTTGCAGCTCTTTGATTTTGCCTATGCCAAGATTTGAACCTCGGACACTCTCGAGTATCTAGCCAATACTCACTACAAACTACGCCACAGCGACGTAGTTAATATTGAATTGTGGCAAATATTGTGTTCCAAAGTTTCCCTAGTCACAGGGTCGTATACAGTTCCTGCATACTTATGTGTTTTTCCACCAAAACAAGCTTTGTGGCATGACCCTTCCTCCTAAAGTTTGATGTTACTGTACCCAGCTTTGTCGCTATGTCTAGTAACTAAGTATATTTAATGATTTCATAAGAATATAATTTAACTTAGCCTCCCTTTCCTTCCTAACAATTCGATTAGGAATTTTTAATAAATAAATTTCATTCAATAAAAATTCCAATATTTTCAATTACAATTGCAGGGAACAGAAGAAACTATATGCCACCTATATGAGGTGCAGCCAGCAACCCTACCAAACGGAAACAGAAACAGGCGCTACAGCTCAACATATTTCCATACGATATGAAAGCGAAAAAAGATAAAAATGTCTATAAAATTTACGCTCTTTGCAATATATGCAGTTTTGTTGTCAACATTAACAACAGCGCCAACGTTTACAATGGCAATTGCAGTATCAAAAGTAAGCGCTGCAATATATTCGCTCGGTTAAACAAATTTATATATTGTACTATGCTTCTTTTTTCCCCCCCAGCAGCAACAAACGCAGCATGCAGGTGAAATTAATGGTAAATTTTCGAAACGTTATACTCGTAGAGGTGGAAATGAGCTTCTCTGTACATTTTTATTTTGCTTGTTTTTTGCTTTAGATATAAACACCAATGTTACATTGTTCGATGGTAAAGTGCTGCAACTGCTATTAAATTGGAAGGATAATTTGCCAAAAGGTAGTAAATGACATATGCTTAATCAATTCATATGCAAATTCAATAATAACAAATTAATATTTTGTACAAACAGAGACTTCATACAATGTAATTGTCAGTACATTGAATCAAACTAAATGCCCAGAACCTCCTTGCAGTCTCTATGGCATTTCGAAGGTAGCCCCACAAGCAGATAATTATGTATTAGTAGTTCATTATTTAATACTTTCCCTTTAGCCCAAAGGACATTTAATCATACCTGAGAATCCTATGATTTATGTTGAAGAGAAGGAGTGCAATTATATACCGGGCTGCAATTACACATTAACTGTTGAAACATCAAATGCCATGGTGGGGAAGAAAACAATAATTACAATACCCGGTAATGTGAGATTCTACATACTCGTATGTATAGAATCAACTCAACAAACATATTATTTTTGTTTCCCTTAAAGATTGTGTCATGGATTTGTGTTCGTGTCAGCATGCCGACTCATTGCCAAAGGTGTTAACTGTCGCTAATATACCCAGTAATGACACCATTATATTTAATTGGTCTATAAAATTGAATGACGATGCGAATGAGAAGGCGACACAGAAGACACATAATCACGATGTTTTGGCCGCAAATAAACTATCGAAAATTTATTTAGAGTAAGTAATGAATCGAAGTGAATCATCTGAATAAATTGGCCAAAAAAAAAAAAAACAGTGGAGCTGATGGCATCACTAGCTGTGATGTACAACGAATTCTACAGGGTGACAATTAATATTGGCAAGACACTTTTGTTTTTGTGGAACAAGGAGTGAAAATCAACCAAGAAGTGTACAGCCGTGAAATCTTGTAGGCAGTGGTACTCCCCTGGGCCAGACAGCACTTTGGCGATAATGACTGAACGTTCCAGCAAGACTCTGCGCCAGCTCAAAGAGCCAAAAAAATGGTGCAGGACTCATTTTCCTGATTGTGCCATATAACATCTAAAGAATGGCCACCATATTCGTCGGTTTTCAGTCCGATGGATTATAGCGTATGGTCCATTTTAGAGGACAGGGTCTGTGTTAAACGCGATAAAAATGTAAAGTCCTTACAAACAGTCGATGCTTCGTGAATGGTATATAGACGGACCATGGCCAAAAGCTATATTTGAACATGTTTATTCGTGCCAAGGGTGGCCACTTCGAAACCTAAATATATTTTTCTTTTTCTTCGGTCTGATTTTCGTTTTTAATTACAGTAATTTTTGTATGTCCAAAGCTATTGCATACACTTATTAATTGTCAGCCTGTACTGCTGCGTTCAATTAACTACCCACTAGTTTCCACTTATGTTGCTATATTGTACAAGGTGGCGCAAAAGTAATCACCCGATTGGTAGATGCTCTAATTCTTGCATGCGGCATCTGTCATCGTGACTTTGTAACAGTTGTAAAGAAGAAACCTGTTTAATACACACCAAGAACGGGGAATAATTGTATCTATGTTTATCATCTATCATCATTCCAATCTATGCGAATACGTTAATAAGCAAATTTTACATACCCTTCTGTGGCACCAATAATTCTCAAATAATGCCCGAAGAGCCACTGTTTGGTCCGGTATTTACGGAGAACATGTTATTGACCCATATTTTTGTTTTGGACTTTTGATTACTTTTGCGCCACCTTGCACAAATGTACATACTTACTTAGTTTAAACAAATTTTAATGAAAACAAAATTAATTACTTTCCCTTTACTAAGTATTTTAAAAAGCCTTAATCGTCATCATCCATTACAGAATCAGTGCACAAGCAAACCCCTCACTGTCGTGGGGTGGGAAACTTATTCCAATTATTGAAAATGTTTATTCACTAAAAAATATTTCATATACCGCGACGAAAAGCTCGCTGCAGGGTAATTTTAAAATCAAATTGCAAAAACAATTAACGCCCAAGGCCGTTTTGAATCTTCATTCGTATATTATTGATGAGTTGCATTGTTCGGGCCCGGACAGTTTAATAAAAGCTCAAGGTGTGTAACGGTGAAAATAAGTATATACTTTCCGATTTATTTTTAACAAATAATTGATATTTTTATTCAGTTCCAGCATTTTATGAAACCGAGACGACATTAGTGCAAAATAGTTTTGATTTGGTAAGTGGAGAAGTATAATTGTCATTCAAGGATTAATTATTTAACAAAAAAAAAAAAACAATAAAGACTAAATTGCTTTGGTTGTTTGCTGTTCCTAACTAAAAAAAAAAAAAAAAAAAATGCGGTTTATGGGCAGGCGGCGTACTAGATACTTCTTCAAAGACGATGAATGCCGCAACGTTACGGTCAATGGAGAATGGGGAAAGGTATCGTTCGATGATAACAGACTTTTTTTTTGCCGAAAATGCAAGAATTGGACTCAGCCGACATGTGGTTCCAACAGTACGGTGCCACATGCCACACTGCACACGAATTTGGTGAGCAGTTAATCTCACGTTTCGGTGCAGTTAATTGGCCACCAAGACCGTGTGATTTGGCCCCGTTAGACTATTTTGTGTGGGACTATGTTAAGTCTCTTGTCTATAGGGAAAAGCCAAACACGATTGCTGCTTTGGAAGCCAACATTGAACGCGTCATTGGTGAGATTCCGGACGAAATATGAAAAAGTAAGAAAAGTGTGTGCCAAAATTGGACCTTCAGAATGGGCCACTTGAAGCGTAGCCGCGGGCAACACTTAGGTGAAATTATCTTTAAAAAGTAAATGACAGGAATCATCCAAATAAAAATTTCATTCACTTTTGTAAAATTTCTGTGTTTTTATGAGTTTTCAAAAACCAAGCTTTAAAAAAATCACCCTTTATTAGTACATGAATGGAAGGGACCAACAGTGTTATGCTGAATCCGAACAATGAAATGAAAATCCTCCTTTTTCATATGCAATTTTTAGGTTTGCCTGCCAAGAGCTGGTAACTGAAATTGTGTAGAAAAATTATTTTTTCTACTTTTTGATTTTTGCCTGTGCCAAGATTTGAACCTCGGACAACGTGCTACCAACTACGCCTTTGGCTTCAACGATATCAGATAGACGAGACGAATGGACAAATCCAGTTTTCAAGTAGTTTTCTGAGATTTTAATTTACGGGGATTTCAAATTTTCTTCTTTTTTATGCTCAAATGCTCACATTTTAATTATTATGTTAAACGAAAAATTATACTGTACGAACACTTTTGTACCTGATTGTGCAGGAGGCGGTAGGAGGGTGGGTGGCTGATATTTGTTTCTCCCCTTTTCTTTCTAATCAAATTTCTCTTAGGCAAGTAGTAAAATAAAAAACATGGTATATTGCACCGAACCCAAAATTATGAGTTTTCGATTGGATAAAGAAACGATAAAGAAAATCTGAGTTTAAAGTCAGAATCAGAGCCAACGAATTACTCTTGCAATGTTGTAGCTCAAACGAGAGTTGATAATTTCCTTTTGATGTTGCGCTAATTTGCCAAAAGTAAGCAAATCATTTGTGTCAACCGTTACGAGTGGAATTCAACTACTTAAATTTATCAGAAAGAATAACAATATTCGAATAAACGAAAGCAATGCTGAAATACAGAAAATACTACCCTCAAGCATTTGTGTATGTGAATTAGAGAATATTTACAATAAATTCACTTACTTTATTAACAGTTTTCATGTTGTCATTTTCATTTTCAGCGCCTCGCTTTGACTATTGTTTGTGTAGTTTTCCTGTTCGCAATTATAATGTCGTTGGTGTTTTGCCTATGGCAACGGCGAAAGGAGGAGTCCAATGCTGAAATGAATAGAGACGGAAAATATTTGTCACCATTTGCTACAGTTGTAGAGTAAGTAGTATACAATGAATAATAAATTAACTGCTACATACTACTAGTTTATCACAATCATTATCACTTTAAGCAATCATTTCATTACAGAATGGAGGATAATATTAATTACATTGATAAGTATGTAGAGGTAAGTTACATTTTGGACATTCAATTAACATTAATTTGGCTTATTGCAATTAGAATTGATTGATATTGATAATACAGGAAGCACAAGCCAAAGGATTGGCCGATGTCTTTGAGGTACCCCATCACTCGATTCGTTTGGGTTCGGAGATAGGTGAAGGGGCCTTTGGGCGCGTTTACAAAGCGATTGCGGTTAATTTGCGACGTATGCGTGGCACAACTGTGGTGGCAGTGAAACAATTAAAAAGTAATTTTCAATATCATTCCTATCATAGTCCTTTTAACAAGTTGGCTTCCTTTGATTGCAGACAATCCCTCGACCGAAGAGATCGGCGAATTTTTAAATGAAATCGAAATGTTGAAAGGTGTCGGCACACACAACAATATTGTGTGCTTCCTCGGCTGCTGTACGATACAGTCGCCATATTTGATGATAATGGAGTTTGTGGGGCGTGGTGATTTGGTATTGACTTCTACAGCATTTTTTTATATGTATATATTTTTTTAAATTAATTAAATCATTCAATTTTCTTTCATCGCAGTTAACATATCTGCGCACAGTTCGCTATGAGTCCGCAAAATGTAAAACCAAGGATGCAAATTATGTTAGCTGTAGGCCAGCAGCGGCAGCACCTCCATCTTCGATGCCTGTTAAATATATAGAATTGAAAATGTCTACACAGTCGGTGGACAGTGATGCTGCTGATGATTTACGGCAGCCAAAAACGTCATTCGCTGAAAGTGAGTAGCAATACAAATCAGATATAGTTACACTTTTCATAATTGCAGTGGCGTTTTTGTTTTAGCCACTTACACCATCATCGATGACGAAGAGTACAATGAACCATTTGAGTATATTTTGGATCATAAAGAGTTGCATAATTTTGCTATGCAAATTGCAAATGGTATGCGATTTCTGGAGGAGCAGGAAATTACGCATCGGTAATACAATTTGCTTCTTTTACATTCTAAGTTGTTATAGAATTATTTTTCGATTTGTAGCGATTTGGCTGCACGCAATGTGCTCATAGACGATCGTAAGACATTGAAAATATCTGATTTTGGGCTATCACGTCATGGCGTCTACACGAATACTAAAACCAGAAAAGTATGTTTTATAATTTAAAATTGTGCTGCTATATCACGAATTTTACTCGTCCACAGCTTCCACTGCGATGGCTCTCCCTCGAAGCAATACGTGACAATATTTACTCCAGTCGCAGTGATGTTTGGGCCTATGGTGTTGTGCTGTGGGAAATTGGTACCCTGGGTGCATCACCATATCCAACAATCAGCAATCATGAATTAATACCATACCTTTTAGAGGGTAAACGTCTAGAAAAACCCGAAATATGTACAGAACAAATGTATGCAATAATGTTGCAATGTTGGGATGAAAATCCCGATAGCCGACCAACATTTGAGGTATTATACAATGCTCTGAATCCAAAGACAACATATGTTGATATTAACAGTCTGAGTGATGACTATGTATTTCCACCAATTAAAGACAAGGATAACAATTAAAATAGAAAAATAGCAGTAGCGATTGGATATGAATAAACCATGAATAGGATTAGGTTTAAGTGAACACAAAATGTATTTTCTCATAGGAAACGATCAGTTGAGTTTATGTAGTAAGGAGTGAGATCGAAAAAATCTTAACATATATAAAACTCAATCATTTTTAAACGATTGATCTTAGAGTTTCGATTTTTTTTTTATTTAATTGATAATATTTTACAAATTACAGAAAAATAGAACTTTTATAGTTCTAACCACTATTTATGAACTTGTGGACCTTTTTGGTAAGCCTTCCATTAGAGATTTGATAGTTGTTTCAGACACCTTTTTTTTTGCCCATCTCCTTTTAAAATCTTCGATATTTGGGGACACCTTTTTTGTGCTCTTTAAGTTTCTTTTGACAAGATGTAATTAATATTATCCTCCATTCTGTAATGAAATGATTGCTTAAAGTGATATCTCTCCACTGGTCTTAGCTCCGGCAATTTGGAGGATTGGATTCCCTTGGTACAAAAACTATGTTATTACTTTGGTACCACTCCAGAGCTTGCTTTCTTGCCGTAGTGACATGATGCCAAATCGGGCCAAAAATATGTGGACACATTGTGCTCTCTTATGAGAAGAAGAAGCCTTTTTTTTCAAACATTCTTTGATGTCTATTTCGGTATTTATAGAGCCCACTGTAACAAATGACTTGCTTTTTTTGCCGCAACTACATATAGCTTGCCATACCAGGAATTTTTTAGAAAATGTTGTCTGATTTTGGATTCTAAATTATTCTTCGACATTTCCTCGAGCATCAGCAACATACAAATTTTGACCCGGAAGCTGCGTAAAACCTGCCAGTACATTTCGTCGTCCATTATGCAACATGAATATTTTTCCATGAAATTCGCTTTTAATTTCAGAGCCCTACTTTGGGCGTCTAAAATTCTTGCAGCATTCCTGTCTGGAGCTTTTTGGACTTTGTATGATTTCAAACCTGCATTGGCTTTAAATTTTCGCACCAAATAGTCAGAGCACTGGGCTAACCGGGCAGCTTTTCTAGCAGATGTGTGTGTAGATCTTTTCAATATGCTTTCTATTTTCTTGGCTTTCCCAATATCATGTTGTCCTTGTTTTCTTCCCGAACCAGGTTTCATATCTATGGTCAAATTCTCCTGAAACTGTTTAATAACATTGGAAACAGTTTGACGGCAGACCTTCAATTCTTTGGCCAATTTTTTGTAGGACCAATTTGGATTTTTTTTGCAAAATTTTTAATAATTTTAAGACCTACTTCTTTTTCTTCACTCATTTTGATCAAACCCACAATAAATCAACATGTTTGTCATTAAAAATAATAACTGACATACGAGTATTTTTCAAAGCTAACTAGATCAAAGAAATATTTGAATTTTGCACCCAAAAAAAATTATTAGGTAAAACGTGTGTTAAGATTTTTTCAATCTCACTCCTTAATGACCCATAGTGAAACACTTTTATAAAGTGAACACAGGCATACATACTTAGTATGTATATACCATATGTATGTAGTATAATATTTATATAAGAATTTGTATACCATATTTAAGTAAAATAACGATTTGTCTTTAGCAATTGTAGTAAAATATTTTAAAGAGTTTTTATTGCATTTCTATGTATGCATTTCTAAACAAAAATAAGCATGTAATATTAAATGTAATAAGCTAAAAAATGTATAATTGTGAAAACTCAAGTTGTTTATGTTTGCACGAGTATAGGTGAAACGTTTTAAGGATACGCAAACAAACATAGTAATCTTTAGAATTGATATCTAAAAATAAAAGTTTATTTTGATGTACATAAAAACTTATGTGAACAAATTTGTATTCAATTAACCAATGGCAGAAGACGTTACCATAAGTTCAGAGAAGAAGTACTGAATTAACATTGAATGAAAGTAAGTAAGTAGAACAATATTCCAGTATTTGTGACCTTTCAAACTCGATATAAGTGAAAAATATTATAAAGTAGATGAGAATTACAAGACAATATTTTCACTGAAAAGTATCTATATTATTAAAGTGGTTGATCACTGTTTGTGTTCAAACACTTAAAAAATAGATATTGCATAAAAAATTTAAAAAAAGAACTAGTGAATTTAGGGGACTAGATTAGTTTGGCCCTACAAGGAGTATAGAAAAGTGCAAGGCTGGTATTTGTTTTTTTTATGCTTCTGTTTTACCAACTCCGATTGCGAAATATCTAAATGCGATTTGAGTATTATGTTTAAAAAATTACCTTTGTGTTGTTGTTACACCAAATTTTAACTCATCCTTTGATATACATATGTACTTCCAGGTATACTCCTCGTTCATGTAATATTTAGCGCACTTTCTAGCGTACACATCATTTGAAAGCTTACAGCAGTTATAAAGAGTTCAAAGCATCATCCAAAAGATATAGAATTTCATTATAGCTTATTATTACAAACATTATGATCAAAGAATACATACAAACATAAAGTACATTCCATAAGATTATATTCAATGGTAATCTGTATATTTCGCTTACGCTTAAAATGAAGAGAAATTCAGCTCATATCTTTGACTTAATTCTTATTGATTTATATGTGATGAAATTCACACCAACGCGTTGTGGTTATGGTATACGAGTATGCTGTTATTCGTCAAATGAGCTCTTGCTTAGCAATATAGCTTTTAATCTTTAAAGTACAACAAAATAATTCTCTACTTTTTTCGTATATGAAATTACTTTTAGGTACATATTAAGATTTTTATTCAAAATTTTAATCAAATGTTATTAATTCATTAAAGAAAAAAGCAAATGAACAATTTTTGTATGTTAATAAGTACTTTCAAAGGATACATGTACATTCACTTTAAAGGTATTAAGCTCACACACATATTTGAATGGGAATAAGTGCCAAGCTGACGTAGCCTTGGTTTATTTTTAACGTAAAGCTCCATAGATACTGTTCCATTCAACATATTGTTTCAAATCTTTTTGCGAAACACTGGGGCGTACTTTTTGTAAAGCGGTATGAAAATCCTGCACATTTATTGCACGTATCTGTTAAAAAAAAATTAATAATGATATTTTTCTAATAGATGTGATAATTTACATTATCTTTATCGAAATTGGCAAATTCAGCTAGCGGAATTGCACGTACTGGCTCCATTGAAGCCTCCACACATAAGGATTTCATATCGGCACATGAGTAGCCCTCAGTAAATGCTCCACCCATTTCTTTTATCTCACCAGCGCTTAAATTGTGTTGTACCTTCTGCAATAAATTTGTAATAATTTGTATACGCGCTCGTTCTTCCGGTAACGGTATATAGAGACGTTTCTCAAAACGACGTCGTGCTGCATCATCCAGTTCCTGTGGACGATTAGTGGCTGCGATGAATAATATGCGATCGTCATCAGAAGTTGCAGCACCATCGAATTGTATAAGAAATTCGGTCTGGCGAAGTGATGCAAATGTTTATACATAAAATGTGATTCAAGTATTAATATAAACAAAATATGTATGTACAATGTACAACATACCTTTAATCTACGAGAGCTATCATGTTCGGTTTCTGAGCGCTGTGAGAGTAATGAATCAATTTCATCAATAAAAATTACCTAAGTTTAAAGAAATCACTGGGTTTTGTACAAAGATTCTGATTTTAAATTCTGATAACTCACTGATGGCTGCATTGTTGTAGCCACTGCAAATAATGCCCGCACCATTTTTTCCCCTTCTCCTACATATTTCGATGTCAAAATCGATGGACTAATGCTGAAGAATGTTGATTTCGATTGAGAGGCAATACATTTGGCAATTAATGTTTTGCCAGTACCCGGTGGCCCAAACAATAAAATGCCACGTCTTGGTGCGCGCAAACCAGTATAGATATCTGGACGTAGCAACGGGCAAATTATGGTTTCAATAATTATAGATTTGGCATATTCGAGTCCAGCGATATCATCCCAATCTAAAAAACGGTATATGTGGTTATTATTTTTTTTTTTTTTCTATTAGGTATTGTAAGATTTTGATTTGACTTACCTACAGCTTGAACGTTACACATAATTTCTTTTGTAATTATATCAATCATTTTTGGATCTATATTAGAAAGACGTTCATCGATCATTTCAGGTGAGCTACCGATTGACGGTGGAGATGGACTTATAACTTCCGCTGCTGTATTGCATATCATAACTGGCCTATGTGTTTAAGAAACGTAGATTATTACTTATCCAGGTTACTAACAGAAATACGAAAAAGTTTGTAATTACTTCTCTTTTGTGGGCAATATAAAATCTGAACGAACAGTACGACGCCCGCCAAGTGTTCGCTTTAAAGTCCCAAGTCCGGCAGCAGATGTAGAAGGTGCATTCTTAAAGAAACTTTCTTTCTGCAAAATTGTGAAGAAATTTAGCTTCAATATAGAAATATTCTTTTTTTTATTGTCCATAAACGGAATACCTTTAAATTCTGTAGTGCAAGTTCTTCTCGTGCTGTGCGGAAGCTACCAAGTGCTGTTGTATAATTACTAGCACCACCAGCAGCAGCGCCAGCAGCATTTGCCTTAGGTAAAGCTGATGAGCTGCTAGCTGCTCCTGCAGAATTACCCATACTCCACTTTTGTTTATTTCGCCAGAAATTCATTATAGGACTTGAAGATGGTGTAACGCCACCAGCGCCAGACACCTTGCTCTCAATGTTTTTGTGAGTATAAATATCTACAGGAGGCGGAGATTTTGGAGATTCTGGTTTTAACAATGATTTTAAATCTTCTGCAGTGATTTCGTCGTGAATACAACTTTCGTATTTTCCATGACAAGGTGGTTCAAAAAGATTATCATCAATTTTGAGGAATTCATCTAGTGATTCTTTTTTAGCTTTTGTTTGATTAGGAAATGCTTTCAAAAGCATTTTAACCGATTCAACACGCTCTTGCATATACTCATTATGGGCTTTGGAATTCAGTTTGGAATAATGTTGCGTCATAAGTGCGGAACTTGTAATATGCGGTAGATCACTGTATGAATATACATCAATCAAATATTAAATGTGCAATTATTACTATGTACAATAAAATGGCAGGAGAGGATGTACCTTGATATACTATGTATAATTAACGCTTGTCGCCTCCATGCCGCCGCTTTTTCATTGGGAGTTGCATCCTCAGAGTTTAAAATTGCTTCATTTGCCGCACATGTTTGTACATATTCATCATGTAAATCCATTTAATCTAGATATGTTTATGTCTTTTAAAAACAAATTCAAATCCCGATTTCAGCCAAAAATTATTGCGCGATTTCAGTCATATGTCTGGTGGAAGTGTTCAGAAAGTCAACATCGTTGATGAATATACCATACAGGGTTGCATTTCGACGGTATTGTTGTATTTATTTGGAATAGGATAGTGACAAAGGTTTTCTTACGTTATAGTGTAAAATTTATTTTTAAACTGACAAGTGGACACGTTTAAGGGCTGAACAGAATGCAAAGCCACAGCTACAAGACCTTTAGCAGCGAAAACAGCTGCTCATCATTTTTAGTGCACACACACAAAAAAAAAATGCCAGATGGTTGTTTGTTTTAAAAAAAATTCCCTCTACGTATCTAATTTATATTCTGAATATGAGCTAAATCGGGTCTAGGAAAAGCTTTTCACTTTGCCGTTCGAATTCGGCATAAAGCTTTAGGTCCCTTCCATTCATGTACAAATAAATATAACACGCACAGGATGAATGGATACGCGAAGCTCGGCCTAGGCCCAACCTGGGCTGTTTGTTGTGCAATTAATTGAAAATAGGAAGGGTAAAGGGTAAAAATCTGGTTAAGCATTAAAACAGAAATTTAAGTATAAGATAAAGAACGAATTTATATTGAAGCATCAGAATAACCGGTATATAAATGACATTTAATATTCCACATGAAAATTAACCATAACCCATCCCCCAAAAAAGGGTATAGTTTTAATTTAGAAACAATTTCAATTAATCTGTTAGAAATTCGTTAGCCAAATTAGATAAATAATCCCAAACTTTAACTGATTGTAGTGAATGAGTGAAGATGGTGTTCCTAGAATGCTTAGCTAGACTTAATCAATGTCTATAATATTGTACAATACTATGTAATTCTTCTTTTAATGGCACAACAGCCCATGGTGACCCTAGGCCAAGCTTTTAGCATCAACTGATGTTGTGCGTGTTATATTTGTACATGAATGGAAATATGTAATTCCAATCCTAAAACAATCCACATTATTGTCTAAATTACCCTGTTTATCACAAAAATATTATAGAAAAAGAGACTAATTCTTAAAGCTTCTCACTTAGTTTTACTTCCCTTGCCACTATGCAATCTGATGATAACTAAGCATCGATTAAATGGACACTTTTTTTAAGCTATACGTTTAAATTACCTATACTGCTTTAACCCTGTTTATCAAAAGCTATGCGTGTGTACACAACAGTCAAAGTACCTACTATAATATTTTTACATACTATGTAGATATGTAATAGAAAATTTCACTTCTATGAGTAAATGCAAAGAAATATTCAATTTTAAATTGAACAGCATGAAAGCAACATAAAATTGCCAACCAATGATGTCGCTCTTCAATTAAAGCAGCGATGAAACAGGGTGAATGAGAAAATCATTTGAGTTTAAAGAGGAACCGAACCCGATAACTATGAGGGAGCTCTGCGTTGATCCCAGTATGAGTTTTTTAAATTAATTGCCAATTCATCGTTTCAATAAATGAAATCGATGGCGACAGCAAGCTGACTGAGCAGTTATGACTTTTTATATTTGTATATGTAATCAGTAGTTAAAATCGAACTAGCAAACCGAGTAATAACTTTTTCTTTTTTAAATATTTTTTCAGTGTGTTTTTCGTTGTTTATTGATTTTAGTATCGTACTAATTTAAGAAGCGTACGCGCTGATTCATAGCATTACAAAATCATCAGGCACCGTTCTTATTTGATGCTTATCAGGAGAGCCACTGTAGACTCACGTTAGGCAAATATCAATAGAGATCAAGGCAACAACAATCGTACTCGTCTTCCTTGGTTGAAGTGATTTATCTGCAGCAGGCACTAACAAAAACCAAATCTAACTAGCAAATGTCATTTAGCAGAATTAAAAAACAATAAAAAGTAAACTAAAATTGTGAGATACATTTTGTTTTGCTTTTTGAGTTAATTACATTTCAAAAAAATTATCATTCAAAATCTAATAGCTGAGCTACTCGGACTGAAATCTGAATTCTTGTTTTTGTACACACACACACACCTTGAAGACAGACTCACGCGCATGCGTGCATCTTGATATAATTTTTAACGGACTTCAATTTATGAACTAAATTGTGTCGAGTTCATAGTCGTAATAATAAACCTACTCGAGATGTGCTTACCAAAAGAGTTAAAGGGCACCACGGTGCAGTATATAGTGGCAGTTATCGGTAATTCACCAAATGAGAATGAATTGTATAATGCTGACTGCTATATCGTTTCGCTTTTTCAGGCAATATATTATGTTTGAACTTTGGCTTGTTGCTGGGCGTGACACCCGCACATGTTGCCCTGTATCAGACTGAAGGAACACCATTGAATCGACCCATTAGTGATAGCTCGGCCACATGGATTTATGGCAATATATTTCTAGGCGCTGCTTTTGGCTCGCTTCTTTTCGGATTGCTAGTGTTGAAAATGGGGCCGAAGGCGGTGCTGCTTGTGAATGGTTTACTTCAAATTGTAAGTAATTGTAACTGATGAATGCCCGATTTGGCGCAATACTAATTATTTATTTATTCTCAGGCTAGCTGGTGTTGCATTCATTTCGCATACGATGTTTTACACATTCATTCCTCGCGTGCATTTGCTGGCGTTGCAGCTGGTGCTTCTCTTACCGTACTTCCAATATTCCTCAGAGAAATCTCGCAGGATTGCAATTGTGGCGCCCTCACCGCCTCAACCGATTTATGGCGCACGCTGGGCATATTTGTCGGTCTAATATTGGGCGATTATGTGAAATATGATTATGTGATAATAGTGTCCGCTTCCATTTCCGTTGCATTCACAATGATATTTCCGTTTAGTCAGGAAAGCCCCTACTATTACTTGCGCACGCATAACATTCCCGGTCTAGAGAAATCATTGCGCTGGTTTCGTGGCATACGGCACCTTACCGACCGAAATAAACCGGAATTCATACGTGAATTGAACGATATTAAAGAAGATATGAATAAACCAAGCACTGCTGAGACGAATATGCCAACAATTTACGTAGTCAAGGCTAGCATTTATGTGGCGGTTCTAGTCTTGGGGGCACAATTAACTGGAATCTATATAATTTGGTGTTATTACACGGAAATATTTAATGCATGCCACATTGCAGTGCTCACTGATAATGCGAATATCTTAATTTTAACTGGCATGAATTTAATTGGAGCCATAATCTTGGTTTGGACTTGCAAGAAAATTAACAGAAAAGTAAGTAGCTATAGTTAATCTCGTCAAATAAATAACATATTATAGGAATTTTTATGTACGTGAACTACTTTCCAATTCTCAGATACTTCTCTGCATTACGTCATTCATCTGCTGTTTATCGCTAGCATCACTGGCACTGTATTTAATGTATGGCATACATATAAAAGGCGACCCATTATACAAATCCTGGATACCCCTAAGTTTACTTAGCATTCACATGCTATCGTCGAACTTTGGCATGTATCCTATGGCTATTCTTATACCAAGTGAAATGTTTGCTTCTAAGGTTGGCACTCTATTATTTTCGCATTAAAATTGAATGAATCTAATTACCTTGTCTTAAGTTACAGTTACGCACTATACTCTCAAGTGTTGCCTGGTCACTGACGTGGCTTGTGCTCTTTGGACTCATACTGGTTATACATAAAGATTTGATATAATTCCATAAACAAAATAATTACACTTCTTTTTCTTCTTCTCTTATTTTTAATAGTATTTCCATCAGATAGTTGCAGCTATCAAACTGTCTGGCCTATTTTTCATACTCGCTGGCAATTGTTTATTTTTGACAATATTCTCATTGTTTTTTATAAAAGAAACATGTAGTAAGCCTTTGGAAGAAGTCCAACAGCAGATGGGATATTATACCAATGGTTTGGGTCCTACGGCTAAGGCAGCAACAAAGCAATAAATAATATCTATTGTATTAATTTTTTAAATTATATTTAACATATAGTCGTAAGTAATTAGAGTAATTTCATATATAAATTAAAGCATCAAGAATAAAAATGGAAGCATGTATTTGTTAAAGAACAAGCAGGTAAGATATGAATGAATACAATATAATGAGTATCTTATAAAGGTTGCTTTTTTCAGAAGTATGGTTTTCAACTTGGCAATACTTTTTTCAGAGTTGCTCTTTTTGACAGCTGTCACTTGATTTATGCTCAGTTTGGTTTGCCATTTCATAATGAATAGACTCACTCCTGAACAACGTTTGCAAATCGTTGAAAATTTTATTCAGCGATGAAGCTCACTTTTGGTTGAATGGGTACGTTAATAAGCAAAATTGTCGCATTTGGAATGATCATAATCCACAAGCCATTGTTGAGACGCCGTTACATCCTCAAAAAGTCACTGTTTGGTGTGCTTTATGGGCAGAGGGAATCATAACACTTGCCACAATGGCTGCCTATCTCTTTATCGGTGTCCTGTGTGATCACAAAAAAAAACAGCAACTGCAATGGTGTTTACATGAGCGACACACCCTTACTTTACTTACTTTTAATGGCACAACAGCCCATGGAGGGCTTAGGCCGAACTTTTCGCATCCACTCATGTTGTGCGTGTTATATTTGTACATGAATGGAGGGGACGGGACCTACAGTTTAATGCCGAATCCGAACGGCGAAGTGAAAAGCTTTTCATAGCAATTTTTACTCTTGTTGGTTTGCCATTGCCTGCCAAGAGGTGGTGCCGTGTAGCAAAATTATTTTTCTACTTTTTATTTGTTTGATTTTGTCTGTGCCGAGATTCGAACCCCGGCCACTCTGCGTAGCAGTCCAACGCATTACCACTACGCCACAGCGACCACACCCTAACAAACTTTAAACAATTTTATCAAGATGGAGAGTGAAGTTAATAAAGTTAAAACCATTTGCAGCACATCGTGAATACCGCTAATATGATGAATAAATACTTTTCAAAATTTTATAAAGAAAATAATAACCAGTTTCAAACCATAAAACTACTTATTTGCAGACTTTTCTGCAAATGAAAACAATTGCTTGCATGTTTTCGTACTACTTTACATATATTTTTGTTCCTTTTTTGTAGAATAACTAACTCATTGTCACCCTGAATACTCGGCGTGCTCGGTGTACATTTCACCCAGTATATTGTGTTCGCTGTGAGAGTGAGTAAAAGCTCTCTCCTCGTGTTCGGTGTAACAACACGAGCACGCCAAGCAAAATCTGACTTAACGATCACGTGTTCATGTGAGAGTGAGCAAAGGCTCTCTCTCTCTTTCTCTCTTCGTGTTCGCTGCAACAATAATTTCATGGTTTTAGCCGAGCTAAATGTGAACATAACCACGGCCTTATTGTAGTTTATATCCACTTTTAAAGGAGGATATTAGCCTTCGAATTAATAGACAATAAAACCAAGTGAAATGGAAGCTCTCGATTAGGGAGCACAAAACGAAAAATGTTATAAATTAATGTTAAATGTTAAATGCACATACCACAGGCTAGAAAGTTTAATTAATTGAAATTTTTATTGACATTAACATTATTGACATTGGCATTATTAACGCTGTATGTAGATACATTGTACGAAAAATACTTCTCAATAATTCCAACTAAATCAACAAATTTACCTAATATATACTACATACTATAAGTACGTACAATAAATAGTAAATAATTAAAAACGATAGCGAAATTTGAGAAAATATTTTTCTTCTAATTAACCAAAATAGCGAATTACATACACTACAATTCTAAAGTAAGTACAACCTATTTAACCCTCTACTGCATGCCTTAGTAACCTAATGGCACAGCACAGCAGATTTCAGTTTATGCGGTACATTTTGATTTCGGAAATTAAATTCAAAAACTACTGTTTTCAAGATTTTTAAGAAGTTTTTTTTTTTAAAAAAATTATAAAATTCCTCAAAATCTATTGTAATAAAAGAAATCATTTACCATTTTTATCTTAAAATTTTTAATTTTTAACCAAAACTAGTTGTTGATAGTGGTCGCTGCGTTGACTTGCTAAGTAGAGTGCCCGGCGTTTAAATCCCGCCACAGGCAAACTCAATATGTAGAAAAATCAATTGCCCCTTGGCAGGCAATGACAAACCTACAAGAGTAATAAATAGCCTAGGAAAAGCTTTTCACTTCGCCATTCGGATTCCGCATTAGACAGTAGGTCCCTTCCATTCATACACAAATCAAATATAACACGCACAACATGAGTTGATGCAAATATCTCGACCTAGGACCTCCCTCCATGGGCTGTTGTGCCATTTAAAGAAGAAAAAGAAGAACCTCTTGAACTACAATTTAAATATTCACCTCATTTAAAAACAATTTTCAAACCATGACCATTAGTTTTTGCCAACTTGTTGTCAACTTTTTGCTAACTTTTTGTAGAGCAGTACAAGTATATGCCGACGAATCTCAGCAATTTTTAGTTTTCTTTAGTAATATAAGAAATACCTAAAATATCATTACCTTCCGATCCTTTCACAAAAGTCTAGGCGATCAAAAAATAACCAAGAAAAGGTTATGGCATAAATATATGAAAAGTCATATAGTATATGGCTTTGTAGAGGGTAATTAGAGTAGAGGGTTAATTATTTTATAGGTAAATATAAATATGTTGTTATGCTGTTATATAAATTTATTATTTTAACTTTTTGTTTAAGTATCTAATTATGTAGAATTAGGTATTACATCGAAATGAATATCGGTAACGGTAACGAATTGATATCGGTAACGGTATAGCGGTATATTTATTACCAATAACGAGGTGAAAACTAAATTTTTTTATTGAACAATTGATACCTATAGTGTCACACTTAGCATAAGCTAACCCTCTAGTTCCCAAGCAGGTCTCTAGGCGGCTGCCACCAGAACGGGTGTAATAACCACTAGAACAGTAGTCTGGAGATACATATACTTTCTCATAGGGTATAGTCTCCCCAATGCTTCAGCTATGAGCTGTAATGTGTACTACTGCCGCTGGAAGCAATCAAAGTGAAAAACGTTCGAAAATGTGGAAGATTTATTATTTTGATTGAGATTGAAAATTTTGGTTAAAAAAAAAATAAAAACAAATATATAAAATACATTCCGTGATACTATGGTATATAAATCCGCCTCTGCCTAGCTAAAAATAGAAACATTTCATATAAAATGTTTAATTATTCAATATAATTATAAAGGGTATTTTTTTTTTTTAGAAGTGTGGTTTTCAACCTGGCAATACTTTTTTCAGAGTTGGTCTTTTTGACAGCTGTCACTTGATTTATGCTCAGTTTGGTTTGCCATTTCATAATGAATAGACTTACTCCTTAACAACGTTTGCAAGTCGTGGAAATTTATTACCAAAATAATGGTTCGGCTCGCGAGACGCCTTTTGTTCAGCTATGAAGCTCACTTTTGGTTGAATGGGTACGTTAATAAGCAAAATTGTTGCATTTGGAGTGATCATAATCCACAAGCCATTGTTGAGACGCCGTTACATCCTCAAAAAGTCACTGTTTGGTGTGCTTTATGGGCAGAGGGAATCATTGGTCCATATTTATTCAAAGATGAAGCCGGTCATAATGTTACACTCAATGGGAAACGCTATAGAGCCATGATTAATGACTTTTTCGTGCCTGAGTTGGAGGATGTTGATGTGGACGACTTTTGGTTCCAACAAGACGGCGCTACATGCCATACAGAAGCCAACGAAACAATCAATTTGTTGGAGGAAACTTTTGGTGAACGCATTATATCGCGTCGTGGGCCTGTGACGTGGCCTTCAAGATCGTGCGACTTAACAACGCTGGACTATTTTTTGTGGGGTTATGTGAAGTCACTTGTCTACGCAGATAAGCCCGAGACGATTGACGCTTTGGAAGAGAATATTCGGCGCGTTATTACTAACATACGGCCCCAATTGCTGCAAAAAGTGATCGAAAATTGGGCCTCTCGGCTGGAATTTATTCGAACCAGCCGCGGCGGCAACTTGCCCGAAATCGTTTTTAAAACATAATGGCAAATCCTTTATAATAAAGCTAAATTCTTGGCCATAACATTAAATTATATGCGTTTTATTTCTTCAAAAATTTGATAACTAGAGGATTAACATTTGGAGAGTGTTGAGATATATAAAATACATTCCGTGATACTACGGTATATAAAACTGTCTCCGCCTAGCTAAGAATAGAAACATTTTATATAAAATGTTTAATTATTCAATATAATTATGTGTTTTTTTTTAGAAGTCTGGTTTTCAATCTGAATGTTGAGATATTAAATTTTTCTTTTTAAGGACTTTGTTAGTATATAATATATCAATAAAGAGTTTTTACATTAGATAATTTTTTACAGTTTTCTTTTTTTTTTTTTTTTTACCGGTAACGACAGTTCGGCAGTAGAAGCGTTAATGAAAATGAATTGGTAATGAATCGGTAACGGTAACAGATTACAATATCTGATGAACAAGAAGTAGACGAGCACGTTTAATCCCATGGCAGGCAATTACAGCGCAAATTATCTCATTTCAATATTGCCAACTTTTCCATTGTATTTGTAAGCGCAGTGAAGCGTGTAGGGTATTTGCTGATGTAATTTACATACTTTTACATGATTTATTATTGCTTACAATATAATCTTGGTTGCAACACAATTTACGTTATGTGCGCTTCCGTTGACTGCTGACTGAACTGACTGTTAGGAAAGTTAGAAGGTAAATCTTCTTTCAGTGAAGAGATAACCAACCCCTCTAGCAATTACGGTGTGCACTGTTAAGTGATTTCTTTTTACTAATTTGTGGTTGATTTTGATAACGCCCCAGCAAGATATAAAATAATATATTATAATGATTCACTATTCTTAAGTTGTATGTATAGTAGTAGACTACACAAATTTTGACACAAATCAGCGGGCAACATCAAAAATGCTAATCAAGTGCGGATCAAATTCGCTCTACTGCTTGACGAAAGAAGTTCGGTTCAGTTCTCATTAGAGAATAATTTAAAAGAAAAATATTAAATTTTATTAAATGTATATGAATCACATGTGAGAATATTGGGTGTTAAAAAGTGAATCCTGATTTGTTTTTTTTTTTTATAATTTGGATACAATTCTGTAACGCTTTTGTAACGAAAAATAAATCGGTGTATTAAAAATGGGTCTTGACAGTGAAGTGAAATACCAATATTTAGCTGGAATATGTGGTTTGTAATATTTAAGTACTTAAGTATGATTGCCAAACATTGCATAAGGAAAATTAAAAGTTATATGTATTTGTATATATATACATATGTATATATATATAGTATATATATATTGTATAAAAATAAGAGAACAAGTACATATCTACACATCTGTGTAAATATTTACTATTATTTATTCTGCTTGAAGTATAAATTTTCTACATAATAATAATAATAATAATAATAATAGAGGTATTGGGTGTACTTTGAACCCTACTTTGAAAATGAGCGATGCTTAATTGATGGTGTAACTGTACTAAATCACATCTGGCAATACCGTAACTACTTGCACGTTTCACCTACGTCATGTAACTTTTGTTTTGATTATGTATCCAAAGTGTAAACAGCTTGACCTTTTTGCGATTCAAACATGTCAGCATACGTGTCAAATAAATAGCATGTAAAGTGGAAGTTTTACTTTAAAAAACAAAAACCAAAGTGCTGCTCAAGATTTTGGCGACCAGGTAATGCTTTGTATTTGGTGGTACCAGCAGGGTGTCACCTATTATGAGCTGCTAAAACCTGTTGAACTTATTAAGGGAGAGCTGTATCGAAAGGAATTGATTCGTTTGAAGAGAGCAATGGCCGTAAAACGACCAAAGTAATTTTCCAACAATGCGACAATGCGCTTCCTCATGTTGCTAGACCGGTTAAAAATTATATGCAAAATAGTGGATGGAAAGTTTTGGCTCACTCGCTATATTCACCAGTCCTTGCTTCATCTGACTATGACTTATTTCGATCGATGCAAAATGCTCTTAATGGAATACGCTCTACTTCTGTTGAAAGTCTCAAAAATTGGACTGATTCGTTCATAGCTTCAAAAGATGGACGGTTTTTTTTTTGCAAGGAATCCAAAAATAGCCTGAAAGATGGCAAAGAGATGGCAAGAATGTACGAGGTTAGATCAATAAGTACCCGTGTGTGAAGACAGATGGCGTTGCTGAGGGAAGTTGGCACTACTGTCGTTTAGTGCCATCGACACCACACTAACTTTCAAACTGATTCATAGGTTAGTTTTTATTTGGCAGCCATGAGTATCACACGTGTTTGGTGTTTCCCAATAAAATGGAAAAAGAACAATATCGATCCGTAATTCGGTTTTTATCTTTGGATGGAAAAACATGCGAAGAAATAAAAGCGAAGTAGGATGCTGTCTATGGGGACCCTTCACCATCTATGACAACCGAAAGATATTGGTTCAACGAATTTAAACGTGGTCGTAGATCTGTTTTTGATGAGAAGTCTCCAGGACGCCCGGTAGTTATCGAGGAAATCGTTGAAAAGGTCCACGACATGATTCTCGATGATCGCCGAACGGAAGTGCGCTATGTAGCAGATGGCTGTAGGAGTGTCATGCTGAACGGTAATTAATATTTTACATGATAGCTTAGCCATGAGAAAGGTGTCGGCTCGATGGGTGCCGCGATTGCTTACGGTGGACAGCAAGCGGGTACGGAATTGTCGCGGCCACATTGCATGAATTGAACTACGAATTGCTGCCGCAACCACCGTACTCGCCCAACTTGGATCCCTGCGACTTCTTTCAGTTCCCCAACATGAAAATGTGGCTCCGGGGGAAAAAATTAAGCTCAAACAAGGAGGTTATCGTCGAGACAGAAGCGTATTTTGAAGAGTTTGGTAAATCGTATTTTTTGGAGGTGTTAAAGAAATGGCAGAAACGTTGGGAAAAGTGTATTGTACTAAAAGGAGATTACGTTAAAAAATAAAAATAAAAATTTGTGAACAACTTGCCTCTTCATTCCTAACGCGGGTACTTATTGATCTACCCTCATAATGCAATTCATTCGATTGTTATTAAAACAAACCTATATTTGTGAAAAAATCGCATGTTCAAGTTATACATACCCAATATGCATACTATTTTTATACAACTTTAATTGTTTTTTTTAATAATCTATATTAATCAATCTAAACTTAAAGGTTTAGATGGTGTAAAATTGGCTGCATCTCAGTACGCCTCAAAAACTAATTTCATTCAATTCTAGCTAATCTTTGATGTAGGTACTTAACCCTCTAGTCCACAGGCAGGGCTCCAGACAACCTTCAACAAAATGGTTGTAATCATCCACCAGAACAGCTATCTCGAGGTTCATATAACATCGCATAGTGAACACTCCAAATTTTCATAAAAACTATTCGACTGTAAGTTGCGAAAGAGTGTTAGGTACGAGTAAGAACAGGGTGCGTCAGATATTGACTTTAAAACTAAGGCTATTTAATTATTCGATAAAAACAGCTTCCATTCTCTGCCGGAAACGATTGCATACCCGAATCAAATGATCCTCATCCAATAATAGCTGCTCTTAGGGAATCAAGCGTGTTATGGGAATGTTTAGTGATCTCGCATTCAACAACACCCCATGCGTAGTAGTCCAGAGGATTAAGATTCGGTAAGCTAGGTGGCCACATGTTTAGGGTTATGTGATCTTGCAGATTCATGGATATCCAATCTTGCTTTTTAATAGTTTTGTGAGAATGAGCAGAGTCCTGTTGGAATACGTATGGCCTCTTAAAACGCACGACATTTATTCAGGGTTTTGCAACTGCTTCCGAAACCTCAATGTAGGCAAAAGCATTGACCCGAAGTCCTTGAGGAAAGAAGTGGGCTGGTATAACGAGTCCTTCATTGCCCACTACTTCTAAAATCATCACAATTGCTGTAATGGGGAACATCTGAACAATCCGAACATAGCGACCTGTCATTTTATGGGTTTAAATTTTTTTCTTCAGAATTAAACCAGAGGATGATTTAACTTGTTTAAAAGTCATTGTTATTTTTCTCTCGTTGGTTTCGAGTTTGTGCCAACATAAAATGTCCTCGGCGCATTACGTATGATTTGCACCGGATATTTTCGTGCAAGGACTTATGTACTTTGAAGGGCCCTGGGCTCGCTGCATAAACTGTGATGTTCTGTCTGACAGTCTGAGCGTGTCTCATGTTTTTTCTTACGCTTTTACACTTTCCATGTTGCCATCAGATGCTTACAGCTCTCGTCGATCTTGATGAACAAACTATGGAGCGACATTAAAAAATTGGGAGATTTCAACATCCCTCTGAAAAGCATCGATAACAGCGTGTCTTTTCATTTTCTGAGTCAGCTCAAAGAACAAAAGATGAAAACGTGTTGCTGAGAAGTGGGAGGGATATATGTGCCGCACCCTGTATATGCAATGCAATAGACTTAAATTGAGAAACCTTAGATAAGATACCATTTCATCTTGTCAGTTTAAAATCAACTTAAACAATTCTATGCACTTGAGATATGGCCTCACTTGTCTGCCACTGTTTTCCCAGATAATATCCAAATAAATCAGGAATGTCCGAGAAGCGAACATGAATCATCATGCCATTATTACAAAGATAAGGGTCACACGAGTATGTTGAGTGGTAAATTTTTGACCAAAAACTTTTCTGAATTCCGCTTCCAACTAGGACATTTTTGAATACTTATAAGTATACATAAATACTTATTCATAACAATATTGATAAATATCATAGCATAATACGAATTTAATTAAAAATACTGAAAAATTGTACATGTAAGTATTTACATAGTCAGGTGCAGGTTCAAGGGAGCAGATAAGAGGCTTGCCTTGCTTCGCATTCAATTTTTTTCTTGCCTCTTGACACTGTACGAGAACTGAAATGTTCGTTTTATCTAACAAAAATAATATAAGTACCTATAAAAAGATATTTCAAAATATTTTTATTTTAATCGTAATAATAACAACAAACTCGTAAAATAAAATAAATACCTAATGTTTGCTTATGTATGCACTCGTATGTATGTATTAATATTACAAAAAGGAATCATCAGCCAAAAGATTTATTATATAATTTATTTCAATAATCTTTATTTGTTCATATGTACATACTTATGTGCACTTATGCGAGTTTTATCATTTTTTTTTTTTTAAATACCATAAGTTCAAATCTTTGTTTTTTACGCAGTTAATATTATTACCATATCTTATGGCGGCTTCTGTGGTTGGATATCTCCCAGTTTATTCGAGCTAAAAAGAGATGACAGTCCCTTAGAGACTGGACCCATATCGAATGATGATGCCGGCTGGGTTAGTTCTATGCTGTGCGTGGGTGGTACATTGGGAACGGTTTTCTTTGCATGGTGTGCCGATAAAATTGGCCGGAAACGTTGCTTGCTGTGTATGGCATTGCCATCATTGGTGTGTTTTTTTTTTTACATACACACATACATACATACATACATACATACATACATACATAAATACATACATACATACATACATACATACATACATACATACATACATACATACATAAATACATACATACATACATACATACATACATACATACATACATACATACATACATACATACATACATACATAAATACATACATACATACATACATACATACAAACATACATAAATACATACATGCATACATACATACATACATGCATGCATACATACACACATACATACATACATACATACATACATACATACATACATACATACATACATACATACATACATACATACATACCTACATACATACATACATACATACATAAATACATACATACATACATACATACATACATACATACATACACACATACATACATACATACATACATACATACATACATACATACATACATACATACATACATACATACATACATACATACATACATACATACATACATACATACATACATACATACATACATACATACATACATAAATACATACATACATACATACATACATACATACATACATACATACATACATACATACATACATACATACATAAATACATACATACATACATACATACATACATACATACATACATACATACATACATACATACATACATACATACATACATACATACATACATACATACATACATACATACATACATACATACATACCTACATACATACATACATACATACATACATACATACATACATACATACATACATGCATACATACATACTTCAATACATACATACATACATATATGTACATATAAATTATATACATTCAATAATATATACATACATACATACATACATACATACATATATGTACATATAAATTATATACATTCAATAATATATACTTACGAGTATTTTTAGGCTTCCTGGTTAATAATACCATTTGCTAGGACTCCTATGCATTTATGCATTTCACGCATTCTTGGCGGTTTTGCTGGTGGTGGCGCTTTTACAGTAATCCCAATTTATATAACTGAGCTTGCTAATGACAGGTAAGTGAAATTAAAATCCAACACTTCGCAGTAAAAAAATTCAATAATTATAACTGCACTAAAGCTCTTGAGTTGAATCTCATGCATTTGTCTGATTTTTACATACTAAGGGTGAAATAACACACACAGGATCACTAAAAACGTTTTTGATTCATAAAACAAAATGAAATTTGCGACTTTGTTTTTAGTTTAGTAAAGAAATAAAAAAAAAAACAAAGTTCAGCCTAGGCTCTCCAATTGCTGTGGTGCCATTAAAAGCAGAAATAAAATGGAACTGAAATTATATTTTCGAAAAATAACGGCAACGAAAGATGATTTTCTGTTCCGTTTTATTTTTTTCTTCCGATGCTTGTGGTGTTGGTTGACGCCATACCGAAAGTACGCTATTATCGACAACGGCATTGGTTTGAAAGAAACTTGTTTCATCCGGTGTGTGTTGGCTGTACGCACGGACATGTATGGTATTGTCGACAACCACTCGAAAAAACACATTGAAACAAAAACATGAGTATTGTACCGTAACGTCTACTTTCGAAAAATAACGGCAACGAAAGATGATTTTCTGTTCCGTTTTGTTTTTTTCTTCCGATGCTTGCGGTGTTGGTTGACGCCATACCGAAAGTACGCTATTATCGACAACGGCATTGGTTTGAAAGAAACTTGTTTCATCCGGTGTGTGTTGGCTGTACGCACGGACATGTATGGTATTGTCGACAACCACTCGAAAAAACACATTGAAACAAAAACATGAGTATTGTACCGTAACGTCTACTTTGGTATGTGTGCTGCCTCATAAGAAACAATATACTCTTGTTTCATGAAACAAAATAAAACGTTTACACTGTTCCCGTGTGTTTTCACCCTAATTATACACAACTAATCACCAAAACCCCATTACTTACCAAATTCGAGTACTTAAGTCTTCATTAACATTTGCAGAGTTCGTGGTACCCTGGGCACATTGATAGTGCTCTCTTTTAATTTTGGTATACTCTGTGGCCTAAGTTTGGGTTATTACTTCACTTATGACACGACAGCTTGGATTATGTCCTTGACGAGTTTGGCATTTTTATTATTTTTCCCATTTCTGCCAGAGACACCGCAACATCTGATGAATAACAACAAAGAGCAGGTAAAAAATTGTAAAAAAATAATAAATAAATAAATCATTGGTATAATTCAGAAAGTGAGTGATGAAGTCATCTCATTTATTAATAATATCAATTGCAATTGCAATAATAGAAAGCTGAAATGTCGCTAAGATATTTTCGTAATATACGCTCCATGTCGAAAGAGCTGCCAGATCATATAAAAATCGAATTGGAGAAACTCAAGAACACGCAAAGTGACAAGGCACAACTGGAAGACGATAGCAACATAATAACATGGAGAGATTTTAGTAAGTTCACTAAAAAAGTGCTTTGAAGTTCTTTTACTATATAAATAACTTTTGCAACAGGTAATCGAGTCGCATGTAAAGCATTTCTGATTAGCATGGGATTATTGACCTTGCTTAACGGTTGCGGCTGTTTTGCTATGCTAAATTATAGCGCCAATATTTTTCAGCAATCCGGCTCTAGTATATCGCCAAATGTCGCTGCTATTATTGTCGGCTTCATACAGCTGGTTGGCTCATATGTAGCAACTTTTCTGGTGGATCGTGCGGGAAGAAAAGTATAAAATTATATTGAAATCTCTTCAAGCATACACTACAAGCATTCTAATAATATTTAAATTGTTATTGCAGCCTTTGCTAATCATTTCCAGTGTGGGCATTGGCATTGGACACGCTTGCTTCGGCAGCTATAGCTATCTGACAGCTCTAGGATATGATACTACGTCATATGCTTGGGTTCCTGTCGTCAGCTTCTCATTTACCATTTTCATTTCATGCTGGGGTGTGATTTCTTTGCCATATCTGGTAATGTCTGAAATAATGCCGCCAAAAATCCGTAATATCAGCAGCATGATATGCATGGTGTACATGTTTATGATGGGTTTTTTCATGTTGAAGGTAAGTTTGAGATTAACCTTTTTCTATTTTTGTTACTTTACTCATTATGAGGGTACGTTTTTGGATTTTTCCTTTTGTAACTATATTAGAATCTGCCCATGATGAGTGAGACCCTAGGTATGCATGGAATGGTGCTAGTGTTTGGTAGCTGCAGTTTTGCTGGTGCTATTTTCATTGGCATTTATTTGCCCGAAACAAAGGGAAAGGGTATCGAAGAGATTTTATCATTATTATAAAACTATATATTATATATCGAACGTTAAACGTTTAACGTTAAATTGCATTTAATATTAAATCACCTCTTAACATTTGTTTTAAATTTTGTTCTTTGAATTCAAAATGTATTAAAGTGCCTCGGTTATTTGAGCGTACCGCTTAAATGTGCATTTTTTTAAACAAAGAAAATATTCGTTTGTATATTTTGGAGAGTGTTTGGCAACTCTGTCACCGTCAACACAGTTTTATTTTAGCACCAAAGGAAAAACAAAATTAGATGTGCAAAGTGAGAAATGAAGGTGCTGATTGCATCCGCTAGATAGCGTGTAATCTACTTTTTTTTTAACATTGTGTAACCCTATGAATGCAGAGCATTCTGTTGATTGGAAGGAAGATTGATAGCTGGGTACAAGAAGGAGGGAGAATGAGAGAGGGAATGCAATCAGAGGACACCGATAAAGATTGTGGTACGAGTGCCTCTGATTCAAAGTGAGTAGACTGAGATGAAAAAAGACTAGGGTGCTGGTTATACTGGTGTTCGCTGTTCGACGAACACATCGTAATGGTGTTCGTTACAGAGTAGCTTTTTGTCGAAATTCAGTTTTTTTTTTTTGTAATACCATATTGTTCGCAACGGCAACACTAAATGGTATACCAAAAAACTTTAAGCGATTTTATCAATATGGATAGTGCAATTAATAGTATAATTGAAAAATTATGAAAATAATATGATTTTTCTTCAATAGTTTTATGAATAATATATTTAATATTCACTTTTAAAAACTAAAAACATTCGCAACTTCGCTTTTCTGCATATGAAAAAGTGATGTACAGGTCAGGTTTGCATGTTTTCCTTCTATTTTACATACATTTTTGTTCTTTTTTTGTAGAATAACTCATTGACTCCCTGAATACTCGGTGTACGCGCTCGGTGTACATTTCACCCAGCATATCTTGTTCGGTGTGAGAGTGAGTAAAAGCTCTTTTATCGTGTTCGGGCAACAACAATTGCATGATGTTCGCCGAGTAAAATTTGAATATAACCACAGCCTAAGATCAAAAAAAAATTGCATCAGATGATCAAAGCCCAAAAAAGCTTTTTCGGAAAATTCGATTTGGAAAAGTTCTTTTCGGGAAAGCTTTTTCGGAAGTATATTTAGTGAAGACACAAAATAACCCGCTTGACCCACATAAATCGCTTACAAAAGATAAAAGCTTTAACTCACATCGTATTAGTAGTTGCCACAGTTACATATTACCCTTAAGTCCCGAAAATATTATTTAATATATTCCAATCAACCCAAATTATGGGAATCAATCGAACTCCGCCACCGGGAGGTGGATCAAATAACACCAATCCTAAAAAGCCACTCCTCCCAACTACATCACGTACGATTGGTACTGCTAACAGCCGTCAACGTTCAACATTCCTAAACTAGAATCTGATATTGAATCGGCAAAACAACAACAAAAACTCCCAGCCCATCATGACACCTGAAAATGTGTAGGGTAGTTAAAAATATGGTTGTCAAAAATATGAATGTCAACAACCATAAAAGGCGAAGAGAAAACCCTCTTAAAAAAAAAACAAAATCCAAACAAGTAACTTTAGCCAACTACTTACTTGTTTTGGGAACTCAACATCTACAACTAATAGATATCGAGAACTTGAAGATGAGAAGACAGAAAATGTCGAAATTAAAACTTCTGAAGGAAATGAACAAATTTCCAAGCCACCACCAATATTTGTAGATAACGTTGAAAACATCCAACAATTGCTCGATATGTTTAAAAATTAATTCAAATCAAATTGAAATCCAACCAAACGCTCTGCGCAAGTCTATTCAGTTACTATCAAAGAATTAGATGCAGAATTCTAAACTTATAAGCTTAAGCAAGAAAGAGGGTTTAAAGTTTCTTTGAGGAATATGCGAAAAAGCCATTGCCATTATGTCTTTGTTCTAGAATTGGCCCAAAACAGTAATAATAAATCTCTGCAAAAAAACAAATACCGCACCGAAAAGTTCCATGGGCTGTTGTGCCATTAAAAGTAAAGTAAGTAAGTAAGTAATAAAGTGCAGGGTAGGAAGGGGTTAGTTTGGGGCGTTCGTAACTCGGTATTATTTTTTGCCAGTTTTTTGTTTAACGAAGCTGTGATGCTCGTTTTAAATAGAATTCGGCTGTTTATGTCTCAGTAAAGTTAAATCTAAGTGAAATACAAAAACTTGAATAAAAATATACTTAGAAGGGACTAAGAAATTGTTTCTGCTTTTAGGAGCAAATTCTGTAGTAGGAGTCTCAACATACTCCTTTTCCTATGTGCATAGCTGCACTAAGTAAAAATCTGGCTAGAGCAAGCCTTATGCTTTTTCCACATTGACGACAGCAGCTACACGATCGCATCTCTCAAATTACAAAAGGACACGTTCTTCTGGAGACGATTATTTTGGCGACGACACGACAATATGTATGATCGCCGACCACAATTGTGGCTGTCGCCAATTTAAGTCTATTTTGTGATTGGCGACATGTCTCTTTCTTTTTCAATGCGCCAAGTTTTCTTGAGAGCAAGTTTCCAATTCCCTTTTGGTCTTGGTCTTGTGCTGTTCCACACAGCAAGATTTCTTGATCAATTCTGTTTTTTTTTTTCGCAGTCTGGTACGAGCAAGTCTGTTCTCGTCCCTCTCGGCTTTCCTCTCTCTCGCCAACAAACCTAATTTGCCTTCAAGAAAACTTGCCGCATAGAAAAAGTGACCAATAAAAGGGAACCAGAGGAAAAAAAGGAAGGAGAGAGTGTGCGAAGAGAAGAGAACTGATTGCACGGATGCTGCTGCTGTCGCTTTCATTGTTATGAAGCTGCTGAGAGACTACACGACGACAACTGAAGCCTATGGCAATTCGTAGTCGTGCGATCGCATAGCTGCTGTTGGCAATGTGCCTGAAAGACTTCGTTGATAAGATTTTCACAACGTATTATAAATCGGTTTTAGTTATAGATAAAAGATCGTGGATTTTTATTAAAGATCTCTGGGTATGCTATAAGTAAAGCGAAACTATGCCCACTGTGTCTAAAACTAAGTTATTAATTATTTAATCTCGCAAATAAAGATTCTTACCATATTTACCTGTGCCTGGAAAGAAGATAAAGCCTACGAGCAGTGACAAAGCAATGAAAAGGTTATTGCAGTGTACTTTTTGTTGCTCAATGTGCTGGTCTAGTGTACTTACTTAGTTTTAGATTATTTCAGTTTTGTGTGGCACATCAAACTGGAGACGGCTCAAAATCAAAGTAACAGGCATTTCTAAAAACACCCAGAAGTGTTAGAGTAAAAATGAAATTATTTCACAATACGAGCAATATTTTTCAACGCTCAGATTGCATACTAAATCGCATCTATCGTCGGCAATTACTAGCAACATTGACAGGTACGAAGATGCAAATGCAACAGCACACCCTTTACCATAAGGTTGGGCGTCACTTGTTACCCAATATTTTGCATTTTAACATTGTTACAGTTAACATTCTGGCCATATCACATGGCATCGCTACTGGCTGGCTCTCACCGGTACTACCCAAATTGCAATCAACCGATTCACCTTTAGATTTTCCTGTCTCCATAAGTGAAGCGTCATGGATTGGCTCATTGCTCGGTTTGGGCAGCATGTTCGGTTCGCTGGCATTTGTATTGATTTTGGATAAAGTGGGACGGAAAATCTGCCTGTACATAACTGCAGTGCCACATATTGTAAGGACAAAGAAAAAAAAGAAAAAAAAAAATTACTTTGCAAATAAATAAATAGACTCATTGGTTCTAAAAAATGTTCAATTCTTCGCAGTGCCTTTGGATTTTAATTTACTGCGCTCAGAGTGTGGAGTATCTGTATGTTGGACGTTTTATGGGTGGTCTTTCTGTTGGCTGCATGTATGTTATATTGCCGCTATTCGTTAGCGAGATTGCTGATACGCGGTAAGTGTAAATAAGATCTTCTGATATTCATATTTATTCGAAAAGACTATATGGCAGTCAATCCACGTGCATATTATATTATGGTATATACCATATATAACAAAGATTACAGCGATTAAAGTATTTGTACTCGTGTGCTTGTGAAATTCAGCTAAAAATCTTTATACATATGTAAGTATGTAAAAATAAATGCGCAAATATATTTAAGAACCAGCGCTCTTCAGATTGAGATGAATCTTAATTCCATCTCGATATGAAGGTGTAATTTTTCGATTGGACGAGGCGCCGCCTCTCATACAATCTTAATGATTTTCCGGAATTACTGAATTACTTATAAAACAAAACTGAGATTTGGTACAAGAAAATTAGTTGACAATGCTATGTTACAGCGAAAATGTGGGTGGTATTTCGAAAAAAGAGGTGTGTCACATCCCATATATAATTTGAAATTTCACTGTGGGATATCTCATGAAACATTTGTAGTTTGATGCTCAGCTTTGGTATGAGGCCTTAAGTTAGAAGGCTTCTGTCTGTGGAAAAAGTATGGATAGGCGTGGTACCACCAATATAATCCTATTGGCTTATAGGGTATATCTCCACAACAATTCACTGTACAGTACTCAGATTGGTACAAGAGCGTTAGTTGAAAATGCCATGCTACAGCAGATAAAATTATAGTATACTTTCAGGGTAATCTTTTTCGAAGTGAAACTTCCTTAGCGATTGTGAATTGCTCAGTGAATTTATGAACGGCGCGCCGTGGTGGATGGTTGTTGACTTTGATGTACAGGGTTTTCATGCAGCAGGGGCGAATTTACTTTTCCAAAATTATAGTATACTTTTAAGGTAATCTCTGCACGGTGCGCTGTAGTGGGTGGTTGACTTTTATGTAGTTTTCAGGCAGCAGGGGGCGAATTTACTATTCCAAAATTATAGTATACTTTTAAGGTAATCTCTGCACGGTGCGCTGTTGTGGGTGGTTGACTTTTATGTAGTTTTCATGCAGCAGGGGGCGAATTTACTATTCCATTGATTACTACTTTTTTCATATCATTTTCTATTATCTTAGTACTACTTTAATACTATTTTTCTACTACTAATATTTTACTACTATTTTCTACTTTAACTACTACAATTCCCGCTACTGTCCTCTATTATTTTTTCTACTATTATCTTTTACTACTTGGGTATGGCTGATTTTAATGCAGTTCTCATGCAACAGGGGCACTACTACTATATAGAAGTTAAAAATATCTAAACGATTTGCATCGGTATGTTTATTATTATTAGTTTATTATTATTAGGATCTCAGTTTGCAGTCAAATCTCGGCACAGGCAAAATAATCAAAAAGTAGAAAGACCACCACCTCTTGGCAGCCAATGGCATGGCTGATTCGGCATAATAGTGTTGATCCCTTCCATTTTATTCATGTACAAAAATATAACACGCACAACACGGGTGGATGCGAAATGCTCGGCTTAGGCCCTCCATGAGCTCTTGTGCCATTAAAAGGAATGAAAGAAGAAGAATATTTAACAGGGTGGACTCATTTCAGAGATAATTTTTTAACTGTCAAATTTTGCCATTTAAATTTAGCCATTATTAAATTAAATTAAATTCCCCTTGGATATTCCATAGACTTCAATGAAGAGATTAATAGCTTTTGAGCTTCTCCCGCTTAAAGTATCGATACAAACCAAAAATCAACCCATCTGAATCTGAAACATAGACAAAAAATAAAAAAAAATAATAATAATAAAAATACCGCAAAAATCCTAATCCTAAAACCCATGAAATCATAACTTTTCCCTAAAATTAGCTTTTCTAAAAATACCATAGTTGAAATTAATGAAATTCTTTCTGTTTTGTATTCCAAGCATACGTGGAACACTTTCTTCCTTCTTCACACTTTCACTAAGTACCGGCATTTTAATTGGATATATTTTATCAACACATTTGAGCTATCATCTCCTGCCGCTCATCATAGTAGTGCTACCAATCGTCTATCTACTGGGTGTGCTAATATTACCTGAAACACCGCAGCATCTGCTGCGCGAAGGTGAAGGTGCGGCCGCATTAAAGTCATTCGAATTCTATAAGAATTATGGCCAAGAAACAACCTACAATGAGCTGCAACAATATAATGAAGAATTCGGAAAGTTGAAAGCCTTTGTTAGTGAGAAAAATCAGGGAAACGATTTATCATACACCGATTTTCGTAAGTAATCCATTAAAAGTATCTTCAATATTGCATAGAACAACGGAATTGAACTAAAAATTTGCGTAAACGATTTGAAAGTTGATCTTATATAATTAAGGTAAGCTATGGTATCAGTTTTTCTCAACATTGTTTTTTTGTTTTTTTTTTTGTTGAGGTTAAAATTTTTTATTATAATATTTTATATTAATAACTCTGTGCTACACACACAAAAAGTGATTGGGTTCGGATCACAATGTTTATGTGTTAAGCGTCTTACTCGTATAATAAAATCTTCCGTACAACATATTCTGGGAATATATTAACCCATTAGCTTCCTCCCACACAGGACTCTTCAGAACTTTCGGGGGAAAATGTATTTTGATCCCATTACTAGGGTCCACAGAGGTTTAATATTTATTTATTTATTTTATTTATTTTTCGAAAACCGGCACAACAAAGTTTAAAACCTTATTAGCAGTACCGGCAGCATGTAGCGTAAACAAGATTAAATACGACTTATAATATATATTAGTGGTCGCTGTGGCGTAGTGGTAGTGTGTTGGGCTGTTACGCAGAATGTCCGGGGTTCGAATCTCGGCACAGGCAAAATCAAAAAAAAAAAAAAGTAGAAAAAATAATTTTTCTACACGGCACCACCTCTTGGCAGGCAATGGCAAACCTACAAGAGTATAAATTGCTATGAAAAGCTTTTCACTTCGCCGTTCGGATTCGGCCTTAAACTGTAGGTCCCTTCCATTCATGTACAAATATAACACGCACAACATGAGTGGATGCGAAAAAGCTCGGCCTAGGCCCTCCATGGGCTGTTGTGCCATTAAAAGTAAAGTAAAGTATAATATATATTGCATGACATACAAATTTAAACTTTACTTTAAAATTAAACATTAAACATCTATTCATCTATTCGTAAAAAATTTAAAATAACATGATATATTTCATTATTTCCTATTACAGCGAAGAAAGGAATAAAGCTAGTTTATTTTTGAATTGCACAGCATTATTACCAGATCTTAAACTATTAGGAAGTGCATTCCAAAGACGAACAGAGTGTACAAAACACTGCCTTTCAGACGTTAAACAAGAAACACGTAAACAGTTAATCATATTAGTTCGATTAGATATAGAAAAGTTTAATCTCGAAAACAAATAACTGGGTTCTGCATTACATATAATTTTATGCAACAATAAAAGCGTTCGATAGTTCAGTAAGTTATCAAAGGTTAAGCCATGGATTCTTTTAGCATACTGGGAAACATGATCTCTTCTTTTTAGTCCAAACACATAACGAACATGTGGAAATGTCAATGATTTTCTTCGCAATTACCAAACATTTTGACTTTGCTGGATTAAGGCTTAAGCCGTTTTTTATTGCCCAATTACCAATGTTTTCAAGAACACTATTCAGATTGTTGATGCAGTCATAGAGGTTCTCACGCTTACAGTTAACGTACAACTGGACGTCATCTGCGTACATATGGATCCTACAGTTTTTCAAAACACTAGGTAGGTCATTTATGTACATAGAAAAGAAAGGGGGGGACCCAAGACAGAACCTTGAGGAACACCTCTTATAATGGGTAGAAAGACTGATGAACAGTTATTGGCGAAGACAGCTTGCGACCTATCGGAAAGATGTGACGCAATAAGATTCGTCGCAGATGGCGAGAAGTTAAATAATTTAATTAGATAATTCTCTAGAAAAATATTGGCTGGCAAAAAATTTTTATTTCATTCTACAGAACATCAGAGAGGTGTTAGCCTTGCTCTAGGACTACAAACTACGTTAACCCTAGAGTACTAACCTTATTTTTTCCCCCCTTAATACTGCAATTTTTACTTTTTAAAACCGTCAATTTAATTTAAAAAAAAGTTCCAAAACATATTTTATATGTTTCTAAATTAAGGAAATTAAATAATTCAATAACTTTTTTTTAATAATAATAAAAGTAGTTCATTTTGAAGAGGGAGAGAACACATTTTTTATCATCTTTTTGAAAGAGATCATTAAAAAAAAATATAAAAAAAATTGTAATGCAAACGAACCTAAATAATTCATATATCATTTTAGTCATTTTAAAGGTATTCGTCCTTACTTTCAAACTTAAAAATAATTAACCATTTAATTTTATATTATTACTTGTACATAAAAAGGAAATCAGTCTTTTTTTGTATCACATTGATAACAATTTGGTGATCTATGCTCCAAGCAGTAAGTTTTTTTTTACATTTTATGCAGTAAAACGTTTTTTCTTCGCTGGGCAAAAGCTGCAAAGTGAACGTTTTCCTTTTTTCATTTCCTAGCAGAAGTTCTCATTGAACTTTTTCTCGACGAAGATGGCTCCGAATGCCAAACGAAATTATTCTTGCCTCTTATAACACATGTGGAAGGATTAATGATAAGAGTCTCGCAGCAATCTGATAACTTCGCCCTCTTCGATGTGATTCCGATTGGATCTTGGTGGACAAAGCTCGACGTTGACTGAACACTAGTAGCATTTGGTTTACTTACAACTATATTGTTCGAGTCATCGTCAGATTCAGCAATATAATTAGGGTCAGCAAAACTGTCTTCCGAAGCAAAATCTTCTTCCAAATCTTCTTCAGAATAGAAAATAGCTAACAAAAAAAAAAAAAACCTTTACTACCAACATTCGCCTGCCAGGCGTCAAAAGGGCATGTAACTCAGCCGCTCAAAGGCACTGTACAATGTGCGTCTGCTCACAAGATCGTACAGCGCTAAACTGTGAGTTGGCGTAAACGCTTGCTTTGATCGCTAAAGGCGTTCGTGAAATATCGCGAGAAAACCGAATTCGTTCCAACCTCACGGGCGAAGGTTAGTATTCTAGGTTAAAAAATAGTAATCAATTACATAACAATTACATTACATAACTGAAAAACTGTAATGTTTTACAAAAAATACTGTACATTTTTGTGATTTGATTTTTATTTCTTTTAATTTTATTTCACATGTTGTTTTAATTTGACCAGGCTGAATTTGGTCACTATATCTTCATTATTATATGAAAACAAATTTACCACAATAATAAAAAATATGAAATGACTTACTGGAGAAAAACTGATGATGCCATCGCGTTCAGCGTACCTTAACTCATTCATATAAGATTAACTGACAAATCGCTTGTGCCTTTTTGCCTGTTGTTCAGTGTTATTATTTCTGGTTATTTCTTCGTGCTCAATTAGTTTATTTTCTCAGTGACAAAGAATGCATTGAAAGCGATTCCTTTAGCTGCTGTGTTGCTATGTGGTCATCAGTTCTCGGGCATTTTTAGTTTCATCAGTTACATGTCAAACATATTCGCTGCGACAGGCTCATCGCTAGACGCCAATACCTGTACGATTATCATTGGGGCAGTGCAGATTTTCGGCTGTTATACATCGTTGGTTTTTGTTGATCGCTTTGGACGTAAAGTTCTTATGTTGATCTCAAGTGGTTGCCTCATACTGGGCCTGGTTGCATTTGGCGTGTTTGTGCAATTTTCGAAATCTGGATTTTTATGGGTACCATTGCTGCTAATGATTTTCATTGTGTTCATAGCAAATGTTGGTGTAATTGGATGTTGCTTCACTATATTAGTGGAGATCTTTCCACCAAAGGTAAGTGCTGCAGAATTAATTTATATTAATTTGGGATACTGTGCGAGTGAACCCATCTGAAGATTTAACAGAGAAAAGTTTTCTCGTTTTATAAATTGGAATGTGTTCTATTATTTATATTTATTTCACGGTGCAAAGCCAGTATTTTCGCGACGATTATTAGAAGATTTTCGGATAGAAAACCGACCCTGCCCGTGATCAATATCTCTCAAGACACAAATGGGCTGTTACGAGGAGTTTAAGTTATTCTTAGGAGACTGGTGGGAGTCGATGAGAATGATTTTTATTTTGAATTCTTAAAGCTTGTTGATGTCTGCGGAAAAGTTCTGACTTGGTTCTGAGAAGCTTAACATTTTTTACTCCAAGCCTAAAGCTCCGCTCGAAAGCCCTCTTTTACGGGGATTTTTGGTGCAAATATCTGCAAAAATGTTCAGTTAATTTTGTAATATTAAAGTATGAGCGCCTACTTTCCGTATTATGAGGAGCATTTTAGCTGAAGGAGGTAGTGTTAGTATTCCAAGCGATCTGCACTCTATGAGCATTTTAAGAAAATGTTAACCTAAAAACTACCAATAGTAAAGGTTCATGGAGGAAGTAGAGGATGGGCGTAAAAGTAAAAACCGTGCAGATTTCCATATCAAACAATTTTGGTTTAGATTGGGGTTTTAAATGCCATCGATTCCTAATAGACAAGCATCATCAAATAAAAATTTAGAAATTCTAATGTATCAGTTTATATGTTTCAGTTTGGAGGAATTGTTTTTTTTTTTTACATAAATCATCAAGATCACCGTGGCGGAAATAAAAGTCATCCTATTTTGTTCTGTATTTAAATCTTATCTTTATTCTTGCTCTAGATCCGGTCGGTGGGAATGTCTACCAGTATGGTAGTTTTAAGTACACTGGTGTTTTTAATGCTTAAAATCTTTCCAATCGTTATGCACAATTTTGGCATTGCAATAACGATGTGGTCCTGTGCTGCGTTGAGTAGTGTATGTTTTATTTATTTATTAATATTTTTACCGGAGACAAAAGGTAAATCGATGCTGGCTGATTAAAATTCGTACATACATACATACGTACATTCTGTAAAAAAGGACCGGGGAAATTATGATTTAAAAAGCCAGCTTCAAGGGATTGTAAGCTGAGCAGCTGAAGAGAGAGATAGCCGCTGAACTTTCTATGCCTCACCAATCAATTCATATCATTGTAAATGATTGTTGGGGCTGTTACGACTTGCCGCTGGACTAGTTCCGAAAGACCTTAATAATAGCCAAAAACTCAACAAATATCAATAAATATCGAACTACCATCGTTTTCACCTGATATGGCTCAGGCTGGCTGACTTTTTTTCTCTTTCCAAAATTCAAATTACCACTTCGAGGCACCCGTTTTCAGTCGATAGACGTCATAAAACAGAATTCCCGACGAGAACTGTTGTCGATCCCGGAAAATGTTTCAGAAGGCTTACAGTGAATCGACTTCATCAAAAGAGAATTCGCGGCGAGAACTGTACGCGATTCAGGAAAATGCATTTGAAAAATTGTTTGGATGATTGGATCATACGTTGGCCTAAGTGTATTATTTCGGAAAGGGCCTACTTAGAAGGCGATAAGATAACAATTTGAATGAATAATAATTAATTGGTGTTTTTTTGTACCAATTCCCGGTACTTTTTCTCACAGAATGTATAAAGAAAATGAAATAAGAGAAAATATAGAAACATTTTTTTCGATATTTATTTTATGTAATACATAAGAAGGATTCATATAAACTCATGAATGCCTCATAAGTTTCTAAGTATATAACTTTTGGATACATATATTATATTTATATAAAATTTTACGATTTTATCTATGGCATTTACGAGTTTATATGAATCCCTCTATTATTTAATATAGCATTCTTATATGTTTGTATATATGTACACACACATTACAAAAAATTATATTAATAGAATAATAATAAGACAGAAAGATTTGTTTAACTTAATTAATAATATTATTAATATAATATATTTAATTATTTTGATATATTGAAATTAATTTAATTAAAAAACTAGAATACTACATCACAGAGAATTTTCAAAAACAAAATTAAACAAAATATTATTAAAATATAATTTAATTAATTAATTAATTACATACAATAAACAAAGTTGCTATTTCATTCGCTTGATGCTTTTTATTTATTAATTATAGGTATTCATTTAGTATTAGCGATTTCTTGGCGAGCACAAATTTCACGCACTGCTCGTCGACTTCAATAATAAACAGAAAAGAGAAAATGCTTTGAATTTAAATTTTACTTGCAATTGTTTCTATTACATATAATAATAATATTAATAATAATAATAATAATAATAATAAATTTTAAACATTATAAAATTTACAATAAAAGAGTAACTTATACATTTTAAATACATAAATACATGCAAATGGTTTTTGTTTTTCATTTTGCTTTCAATAAAATGCCATTTAAAAATACATAAGTTGCTTAAAATGGAAAAGAATTTGTATAAAATGAAATTTTCAGAAATAACTTTTGTTTTTAGGTACATACATAAATACGAAATACGAAATATTAAATATAAAATATATGTTATTTTAAAATTTATAAATAGAAATAGAAAATCGCACTCGCTGCAAATTGCTGCAAATCACATAAATGTATAAATGTCAACCTGAGAATGCAATTTTAATTTGTTCAATTATGAAACTCTTTTTCTAAACCCTTTCTCAATTTTCACGGGATACATTTTAATATTATTTTCCGTTTTATTATTATTTTTTTTCTTTCTTTCTTTTTATTTTTAAGTGTACATTTTACGTAGAACCCTCACTTACAATTACACTGGGTTTTGATATTTCGTTTTCATTTTCATGTTTTGTGTTTTGTGTTTTTTTCTACAATTATCACGTTTTCGGACATCTCACGTAGCGCAGCACTGCATAGCCCAAACCGCGGAATACCAAAAAGAACATCATCAGGATGAGCGTGTTGAGCCAAAGCGGTGAATTTGAATTCTGCGCTTTGAGAATTTCTTCGTATGGAATGAAAATGTTTGATGTTGTGGTGGTGGTGGTGGTGCCGCTTGTGGTTGTTGTGTTATCTTTGCATATTTCATAGCTGCTGGGACTGCCACATCTGTTAAAAAGAATATGAGACATGAGAACCAGGTAAGAAACAGTTAAAGGATGGGATTTCCTAAGCAACAAATTGGAGTCGTCCTCCTGGAAATTTATAGTGACCTAGGATATGTTTTGCTATTTCTTCCTCCTTGCTTCTATTGATCGCCTCGTAATCTACTACACTAGCAACCGAGGTTGTCAAGCATTTTTTTTACGGTTGTTCGATATTTTGAATTCTGAATACTTTACTTTTAATGGCACAACAGCCCATGGAGGGGCTAGGCCTAGGCCGAGCTTTTCGCTTTTCGCATCCACTCATGTTGTGCGTGTTATATTTGTACATGAATGGAAGGGACCTACAGTTTATAGGCAATTTTTACTCTTGTAGGTTTGCCATTGCCTGCCAAGAGGTGGTGCCGTGAAGAAACATTATTTTTTCTACTTTTTGATTTTGCCTGTGTCGAGATTCGAACCCGGGACACTCTGCGTAGCAGTCCAACGCCCTAAAACTACGCCACAGCGAATTAATTCTTAAGCAATTTTTCGTACTAACGCTGAATCTTAAGAAAATAATACTTCGCAGTTTAAGTATTATGAAACTATGTATAATGAAAATAACCCGAATCACAATTGATGACACCACTTTTGGACTAAGTTTTCTCGAAGCCTTTCTTGTTCTCAATTATCTGATGTAAGTAATCTGAGTCTGCAGTAAGCATATTGGGTTCTTTGCAAAGCTTACCTTATCGCTGGACCCTCACGAAATTCCAATATTTGCATATTCTGATATGCATAATGTATCATCGATGTATAACGTATCCAGCTGAGCCCATCGGGAATGCGTGATGACAAGTAACCGCCAAATAGTTGCGTTGCCAGCGTGTACAGAGCGCTCAGCGTAATGCTAACATTCATGTCCATGCAACAGGCGCCAATAAAGAAACCAACACTTTGAGCCACTATTGTATTGAGCAGTAGAAAGACCAACATCAAGAAGAAAAGCTTGAAACTGTATATTCATTAGGTTATATATGAAGAGTGGGTATTCAAAATTAAGTATGTATGTATATGTATAGAATGTTGTGTTAGTGTGTGTGTGTGTGTTAATGTATGAATATATGTTAAATGATTACTCAGGAAACATTTTAGATATTCGAATAAATAGGTACACACCTTGTACAGCCCAACATTGGATAGGATATCATGAGGTAGACGGTTGGCAATGTAATAACCAGCGGCAGCTCACCAAACATTTTTGCTAAATAATATGCGGAAAGTCTATAAGCACCGGAACGACGCTCCTTGCTAATTACCTCACGTTCCGAGGGGACTGTAAACATAAATTGATAACTAAATGACTTAAAGTAAATATACAATTGGGCTTACATGAATTGAGCGCGCCAAAGAGCGCAAATAGCATCCAATATGTCTGCGAAAAGAACATCCAACCTTGCAGATCGTGCAGAAATTCTTCAGTGCGTGGAATTTGAAACCAAATAGCGCCAGCCATTAGCGCTAGCCCCACGGTCTGGAACCAATTCAGCTTGGAGAGCATACGTGGTTTGGCTTCTTTGAAATTGCGACTTGAGAGTACGCGGAATTGTGTATGAAAATGAGTGGGATAATCGAGCCAGTCACCATTTCTTTCATATTGCTGGAAATCGCTTGAGGAGGCGGAACTGAAATTCGATTGTGAATCGGCCGCACACCATAGCTGCTGAGCGGCCTCGGCCTCCTCACAGGTTGTGTGATGGTTGCCCATGATCAACATGGCATCGTGATTAATGTGATTATTGTGTATATCTTTGTAATAGTTGTTTATTATGTCGTTGATCAGGGTATCGTGGTGTTTATCGGTTCTATCATTGACAATGGAAGTGCTGGTGGTAACGGTGGCATTGGCATTGGCATTGGCATTGGCATTGGCGCTATCGATTGATGTGACATTGGTGCCATTTGTAGAGGTAACAGTGATACCACCGTTTTGCTGAGTGCTGTGATGGCATTGATTGTGATGTATTTGATGATGGTGGTGTTGTTGATTGTTATGATGATTGACTGTGATGCAATTGCGATTTAAAAAATTTCCATGAGATTCTTTAGCGGCTACGAAAAGTTTCTCCCGTATATCAGGGTAGGATTTCAATTGTTCCACTAAAATAAAAACAAGTCAAAAGTTCAATTAACTGACTCAACTCTACGATGCACAACGAATATCGTGTTATCTACATACATACGAAATCCGCTGGATTATAATGTGGCTTGATGGCAACCCCGATGTCCTCAAAATATCTATAAATGTTATTCACTTCACCGAAATATGCAGTGCGCCCGTTATAGAGCAACAACAGCTTATCGAACATGTGAAACATCTGCGATGAAGGCTGATGAACGGTTATCACAACTGTTTTCTGCTCTTGCAATGCGTAACGCTTCAGAACTTTCATGAGCGAAATAGCCGAATGACTGTCAAGGCCGGATGTTGGCTCCTATAAAACAAACAACAAATAAAATGACATTCAGAAAAAGAGAAGAAAACGCTCTTTAAAACGTACATATGTATGTATGATATCGTTAGAAGACGCACAAAAAACTTATTCAAAAAAGAGAAATTTACTGGCAGAGGAAGAGAGAGCAATAGGGTGACTCTTTCTCTGCCAATAAATTTCTCTTTCAATTTTTACACTATACTCACATCGAGCAACATTAACAGCGGATTTGTCAGCAACTCACATGCAATATTAGCACGTTTCTTCTCGCCACCCGACAGCCCACGATTGAGGTAATCACCGAATTTCGTTTGTTGACAAAAATTCAACTCGAGTGCCTCTAGAATGCGATCGACCAACTTCATTTTCTCTTCTTTGGGCATTTTCTCTGGTAGACGCAATAGCGCGGTATACATGACAGTCTCCCTGAGCGTTAGTCCAGAGAAGAACACCTCCTCTTGTAACACATAACAGATTTTGCGACGCCATTTCTTTGAGAGCGGTTCGCGATTGAGATAAATGCTGCCACTATCAATGCGACGCTGCCCGCTCAGGCAGTCGAGTAATGTTGTTTTACCGCTGCCAGAGGGACCCATTATGGCTAAAACTTCGCCGGGACTGTAATGGAAAGAAGAGAAGTAAAAACGGAAGAAATGCTAATGCAAACATACTAGTACACAATTATATGTACTATGTACAGATATGAAATTGTTGCTGTAGCAGCATAAAAGTAGAAAAGAATAAACGAAACAAAAAATGTGGCAGTGTGTTTGTAGTACACATTCAGCTGCTGGTTGGTTCGTTTTTTCTGTTTCAGAATGTGTCTTTCTTTACCTTACTAATCCACTCACATCGGAGAGTATTTTACGGTCGTTGTGCAGCACGTTGACATTTTGAAATGTCAGCTGTAGCGTACGATGTTGCTCAGATATAAAGGGAAGTGTAACCATGGCATGATCACTTCTGAAACGAGAGAGAGAAGAACCAAAAAATAGAGAGCGCTTAGTTATTATTAGAATATATAAAGGCAAAATAGCGTACAATTTTTTTTTTATATTCTCTATAACTAAATAATAAAGTATGCGATTCCCTACAATGTTTAGTTACCCACAGTTCTATGAAATTTTAAATCTTATCTCGAAATCATGTAATTATTTAATTTTTTTTTTTTTGTTAAATTACTAATTTTATTATGGTGATCAAGGGGGGCAGGAAAAAAGTCTGATTTTTAGATGTTTAGATGCAAATATTTCACTAACTAGTACCTACGTACCTACTCTATGCTAAGGTTTGGACGCTACTGTACTACAGATTTGAATTTACTCAGTGAACCTGAGGTTGGTCATTGGAATGAAGATTTTTGTGTGTTTTTTCTTTTTTCTTCATTTATCGGAAAAGGTAGTATTTGTCATCACATCAACGTTTTTATTTCGAAAAATAAATACTTTAATAAAAGTAATTATAATCCTTCACTTCTGAATGAGAGAGCAGAAAAACCGGTTAAACCGCCTTTAGCATTTTCAAAAATTTTGAACAATCTGGAAAGTGAATCAAAGGGTAGCTGCAGTGACTTTCTTATAAATACTTACATACCAGAAACTAGTAACAATTCAAAATCAACTCACAGGTATCAAAGGTTTTCCATTTAAGTAAATACTTAAGCGTTGGCTGCGTCTAATGAAAATGCTGCTTCTTCTTATATTTTTATTTTATTTCCCCTCTCTTTCGATAAATGACTCCTACTGTAATCTATTTGTATCTCTTCCGCGCACAGACTCACGCACATACATACAAACTCTTATGCATACTCGTAGTTAAGGTTTTCACCCCAAAATAAAAACAAACAAATTGTTCCTTCTTGACATTTATCTACTTTATACTTATGCTTGCTCACATTAGACCGGGTCACTGTCTATGCGGGAGAAAAGAGTTGAATGTCTCAGCACCTAATTTCCAAGATTACCTACCCCGAGAGTATATCAGAGCAAACAATTTTTTTGAAAGGGCGGTAACTTTTTGTTTTTCCAGAACTTTCAACTTTTTCATCAACGACCTTTTGTATTTACTTCGACTAGTTATTCTAATTTTTACGCTTTGAATTGAAAGAGATGTAGCGGAAATTTGCTGTAAATGCTGTAAAAAAATCATTAAACTTTTGTTCAGAATTTTTTTTCCAGTCCTGAACAGAAGTGTTATACTGGATCGAAGTTTCTGTGCAAACTTGGGGTGTCCGAAAAGTCAACATCACGCCTTGGAAGACTGCGGGGCCAGCTCATAATTGATCTTCTTTCTTTTAATGGCACAACAGACCTTGGAGGGCTTAGGGCGAGCTTTTCGCTTCCACTCATGTCGTGCGTGTTATATTTGTACATGAATGGAAGGGACCTACAGTTTTATGCCGAATCCGAACGGCGAAGTGAAAAGCTTTTCACAGGCAATTTTTACTCTTGTAGCTTTGCCATTGCCTGCCAAGAAGTGCTGCCGTGTAGATAAATTGTCTTTTCTACTTTGTCTGATTACACCGCTCGGCAAAAAGCATTTTTTTTTTCGGAAAATAACAAGGTTCTGGAAGTGGATTGTGATAGAACTCGGGAAAAATATTAAAATGTGTTCTAGGGTTCTAAAAGTTAATACCTAATTTTTGTTTTCAGCGTGCCTAAATATCGCCCTCTGTTTTATAAAAAATTTTACTTGTTAACTTTGTGTGTATTCGGAAGATCTTGCCATTAATGCTGGAATGTCGCAGGGTTCGGCCCCCTACATTTTTCCTTGTCCTCATTAATGACAGAAGGTCATTTACTCGTTTGCGGATGACAGCACCATTTCTCATTCATATACCTGTTCAAAACGCCCTAACTCTTTGGAGATTGAGAGGAAACGGCATGTTATGACTGACTCACTCAATAAAGATCTCCAGTCAATCTCCGAGTGGGGTCTCACGAATAGAGTTGAGTTCAATGCACGTAAGACCCAATATTGTCTGTTATCTCACAAACGAGTTTCCCAACCCCTTGTTAAACCCCTGGATATGGGTGGTGTAGCTACTGCTATTGATGTTCTGGGCATGTCCATCCAATGTTCATTGAAATACACGAACAGCAAGCGGAACTCACGTGGTATTCCAACACACTACGTTTATTATGACACTTGCAAATTTAAAGCAAACGCTCATAACTACTTCTCCCTCCTTCCTCCTCCAACATAGCAATCTTCCTTCCAATCAACACATTGCTCTGCATTCATAGGGGTGCCCCAAATGTGATGACAGAATATAAAAAAAAGAAAAATTTATTTATGCCGGTGGAATATTTGCCCCGAATGTATTAACCCATTAGCTCCACTCCGGCCAAGACCGATCATCGGCTGTAGTGCCAGCTAAGTAAGTAAGTAACTCAATTCCTTCTGGGTATTTTTTAGTCCTTTCATAAGAAATCACATTTTTGGCTCATTACGAGGGTTAATAAGCTCTAGAAATATATTGCTCATAAAATGTTTGCCGATTGGACATCAAATAATTAATAATTATAATAAAAAATAGAGGGTATTAGAAGACCCCAAGGGACATTTTGAAATACTCTCGGGCTAATCTTTAAAATACCTAGTAGGTGGTGAAACATTTAAATTTTTTTTGATGACCCGATCTAATACTTTAACCATTGTATATATATATATATACATATGGCATGCATGTATGTATGCATGTATGTATATGTAGGTGTAAGCATGTATGAGTGTGGATGAATGAATGGTATGAATATTTTTTTTATAGCGCACCATGAGATTGAGATTCTCTTGTATTGATCCCCATCTCACACTTGGTATTTGGTATGCATGTGTGCACCTCGTATGTTTGGTTTGATTTGGCCGTTGTTGTTGTGAAATTCAATGAATATGTTTTAGTTTTTTTTTAATCTTTTTTTTTTATTTGATTTGCTTTTTTATTGAAATGCTTTTGGTTGGCTTTTAAGTAGCAGTCCCTAGAGGAGTAGAGACGATGCAGCGCAAAGTGAAACACAATGGAGGCAGGCACTGAGGACTGATACAGTGGATACTACATTCGGCTGTTTCGCAGTTCATTGTACCCTTTATTTACTTTTGTTTCGTTTGTGATATGTAATTTCCATTTTTAATATTTTATAGTTTTATGTTTATTTTTATTTTTATTTTGAATTTCTCATTTCATTTCGTTTTATTTCATTTCTTTCATTTTGTTAATTCTTTCTTTATTTTATTTCTTGTTTTCTTGTAGAATATCTGTCTGTCTGTTTGTATGTCTGTCTGTATGTATGTCTGTCTGTGCATCTGTCTATATGGAATTTTCATCAAAATGTATGAGGATAGAAGTGCATTGTAGTCTTCTTAAGGCATATTGCATTCTTCAACACACAGATACTCGAAGAACATTATCTAAATGTGGCTGCTTGGTTCCTTGGTTCTGCGGTTGGTTACTTGCTTATGCTTGGATTGAGTTGAATTGTTGATTTTGCTTGCTGCTGCTATTGGAGTGTGTTGCGTGGATGTGTTTCTGTTTTTGTGTGTGTTTGTGTTTTTGTGTGTGTTTGTGTGTGTGTGTGTGTGTGAGCAGGCAGTATCTTTTTGGTCCAATTCTTACTTGATGATGATCATGTAGTAACTACATTGTATACACAAGCTGTTGATGGTGATGATGATGCCCTCGTGCACTAAACGAGTATGCATTTTACGGTGATGCTGATGTTTTTGTTGTTGTTGTTGCAACTTAAGTCGATCTTGGTATATATAGGTACATATGTATGTACAAACATATTTACTTTACATTATTTTCTGCTATTATTGTTGTTATCATTGTCACATGCACAATCATACGTACCATGTATGTATGTATGAATGAATGTATGTTTTTCGTTCTCCCCCCTCCCCCTCGTTACAGTTGTTGTTGTAGCTGTTGATTTAATCTTGTTTATTGGTTTTATTAATATTTGTAGCCTTTTAATATAAAACTTTTTATTTTTCATTTTTCTTTTTTTAATCATTTAAATACAAATTTTGATACACAAATCTGGCGCAATCAGAGGGTATTGACTTCTTAAACAAAAAAAAAAAAAAAACATTCTCGTACATTTTTTTTTTTTTTGTATGTTTTTTTTTAGTTAATTTGATATGACTGCGGCATCAGTAGTTCCTGTATTTTTGCAAATCATTTTATGGAAGCGGGTGCGTTGATAAATTATATTAATTCGCATGATGTTCACGTATAATTTGAGAGCTTGTATAGTATCTGCATCTGGTTGAGGGGGGGAGCAGATCTAAACGGTTGCATCACATTGTATTAAAGACAATTTCACATTGAGGTAAACAAATGTCAACCAAGCAAATCAACCAATCAGCTAATCCATACACTTTCGATCCTATCGATTCTTTCCAATCAAACCAAATAGTGTTCAGCAAAGGATAGTAGAATACTCTCAACTAAAAACAATAAAATGCATACCATACTTGTTTGCACATTTGTACATACATAATTTTGATACTATCACGTTATATATTTACAAATGAATATAAAACTCAAGGAACTTAATTAAAACCATCCATCGTTTTATATGATAGCAATTCTGAAAGCATCTAAGCACATACCATACTCTGATATTGGTCTAGCAAATATAAAATATAAAAATCCCCATTCTATAATTTTACAATATGCTGAGAATAGTTTTATCTACATATGTGAATGAATAGAGAAATTTATATGGTCGAACATGTCTCACAACCGCGTTCGACAACATTAATGTTCGGTAGTGTAAACGAAAGAACCAACCGTTGGACCAACATGTTGGTTGGTTATTGAATATTTTTGACTTTTCTATCTGTTTGATGAACATGTTGCGTCCGTCAAAATAGGTGTTGGCCAACCGCAATAAAATTTTCATTTACTACTGTGGGCAAAAGATAGTAAGACTTTGTTCATAATTTCAAATTTTTTTATTCATTCTTCCAAATCTATTTCGTCCCCTTCAAAGTAATCCCCCCGGCTCCAATACACTTGTGCCAACGTTTTTTCCAATTCTCGAAACAGTTGTTAACGACAATTTCCGGAATAGCCTTCAATGCGCTTAGCGATTCATGTTTAATGTCTTCAATTGACTCAAAACGGTGTCCATGAAGCGGTTTTTTGAGTTTAGAAAATAGCCAAAAGTCACACGGTGCTAAGTCAGGCGAATAGGGTGGTTGCGGAACGATATCAGTCGAATTTTTGGCAAAATGGTCTCGTAAAACCAATTCACTCTTCTTAGGCCCAAATGATGTTTTAAAATGGTTTTCACTGATCCTTCCGATATTCCAACGATGCCAGTAAGGTCTCTGACTGTTAATCGTCGATTCTCGAGCATCAATTCCTTGATTTTATTGACGTGTTGATCATCAGTTGATAGCCGTGGTTCGTCGTCAACGCGTTCTCGACTATCTTTGAACAATTTGTACCAATCAAAAACACTTGCCCGCGACATACAATTATCACCGAAGGCCTTTTGCAACATTCTGAACGTTTCGGCACCAGAAATTTGATTCCGCACACAAAATTTAATGCAACTTCTTTGTTGAATAATTTCATTTGGCACAGATGTCACCGACATCTTAAGTCTTACTACTTTTTGCCCACAGTAGTATGGTAGAGTTTTGCGCTATTCATTTCGACGTGTATGGCTTAAAATGTTTCCTTAAATGAAGTCTTAGAGCATGCTCGACCGTGTAATAGCAAGGTATATACATATTTCATTAATGGCGGTGATGAGGCATGCTCGACCGTGTAAACATCCCTAATATGACAAATGTATTAAAATAAACTGAAATGAGTATTCAACTACTCATGATTGTGACTTGCGCTTATCAAGATAGGATTATTTAAATCCTGTAGCACTAAGGATTTCGTGAATAAACAAACAACAACAAAAAAAAAACGGTATACAGAGTGTCCCAAAAGCCAACGAGTGATTGGCCAGCTCAGCGCTGACCAGAATATCAAACTACAGCCTTAATTTTAAAGATGTTGAAATTTTTATGAATTTCGGAACCATCGGCACCTTTGTTAAATTATAAAATTCCATATTTTAAGTTTCTATATATTTTCTTTATTTTGTATGCTGAATTGCCCTGCTATTGATCCCGGTCATACCTTTTGAAAAATGCAAACTTCTGCCCGATTCATGAGCTTTCGCAAAATTCAATTGAAAGTTAAGTAATTTGTCAAAAACTAAAAACCGCTTAGTAAAGTAATATTCCGATATTTTGGTTTGTTAAGAGTTGAAAGCAATTAAATTTGTGCATTATTGGCAGTTATTTATGTAGGTAAACAGCAGCATGTATAAGTACATATTTACATATGTATATATTTATAAAAACAACATGTTTTGTTTTGTTTACTTAGTTTCTTTTTGTTTTCTTAAAAAAAAATTTTTTTGTAGTAAAACCGAAAACTCTGCGAATTCCCTGGTATTCATAGAATTTGCCTTAAGCTGCAGTTTTTATTTCGATTACAATGCGCTTATAAATTTATTGGTCAAACCAGATGGAAGCGAATGTCGATTCACGGCCTACGTGATTTTAAGCATGACCAGCAGTACTACTATTTAATTTATGTTTTCACAGCAGAAAACTCCACAAAAAAAAAAAGTATGTAATGAAAATTAATAAACAATGTGAAAGAAAGTAAAGAAAATACGAGTATTGTTTTGTGTTTTCGTAGAAATTTAAACTTAAATGTTTCCGTATTTGTGGTTGGCTGTTTAATGTGACAGCATTTTCTATTATATTTATTTAACTGTGGTTTTGCAGTAACTAAAATCAATTAATTTATACTTTTTGAAACCCAAACTTAAAGAAGTAAGTAGATTCTTCCAACTCAAATCCAAATCATTTTACTTAACTTCTTATGCTAACAATAACAAAGAATTACATACAATAAAAAGAGAGAAATAAAACAAGAGAGGGGGAGAATGCGAAATAAAAAAACAGAGAAAGGGGAGGGAGGGAGAAGGAGAGCGAGTGAAAAAGAGAAAGGGAAAGAGAGAGAAATAGAAAAATGGATTGAGAGAAATAGATAGATGTAGAGAGATATAGAGAGATGGAGATAAAGAGAGAGAAAGAGATACAGAGAGAGAAAGGCATAGAGAGGTAGAGGGAGAGATAGAGAGAGGTAGAGAGAGAAGTAGAGAGAGAGAGGTGCAGAGAGAGGAAATTAGACAGGTAGATATAGAGAGAGGAAGTTAGAAAGATAGAGTGAGAGATAGAGAGGAAAAGAGGTAGAGGTAGAGGTAGAGAGAGAGAAATGAGACGAGGGGTGGAGAGATATGGGAGAGAGTGAGATATAGAGAGAGTTAGAATGAGCAAGTGAGGGATAGAGAGAGGGTGAGTGATAGAGAGAGAGTGAGAGATAGAGAGAGTGAGAGATAGAGAGAGAGTGAGAGATAGGGAGATAGAGAGAGAGTGAGAGATAGGGAGATAGAGAGAGAGTGAGAGATAGAGAGTGAGAGATAGAGAGGGAGTGAGAGATAGAGAGAGAGTGAGAGATAGAGAGAGAGTGAGAGATAGGGAGAGATTGAGAGATAGAGAGAGAGTGAGAGATAGAGAGAGAGTGAGAGATAGGGAGAGAGTGAGAGAGAGTGAGACATAGAGAGAGAGTGAGAGATAGAGAGGGAGTGACAGATAGAGAGAGTCAGTGATTGAGAGTGAGAGATAGAGAGGCAGTGAGAGATAGGAAGAGAGTGAGAGATAGAGAGAGAGTGAGAGATAGAGAGAGAGTGAGAGATAGAGAGAGAGTGAGAGATAGAGATAGAGAGGGAGTGGGAGATAGGGAGAGATTCAGAGATAGAGAGAGAGTGAGAGATAGAGAGAGAGTGAGAGATAGAGAGAGAGTGAGAGATAGAGAGAGAGTGAGAGATAGAGAGAGTGTGAGTGAAAGAGATAGTGATTGAGGGAGAGAGGGAGAGTAAGAGAGAGTGAGAGAGAGAGAAAGAGTGGGAGATTAAGAGAGAGAGAGAGAGTGAGAGGTTAAGAGAGAGAGAGAGAGAGTGAGAGGTTAAGAGAGAGAGAGAGAGAGAGAGTGAGAGGTTAAGAGAGAGAGAGAGAGTGAGAGGTTAAGAGAGAGATAAAGAGTAAAAGGTTAAGAGATAGAGAAAGAGTGAGAGGTTAAGAGAGAGATAAAAGAGAGAGAGACTGAGAGATTAATAGAGAGAGAGTGAGAGATTAAGAAAGATAGAGTGAGAGATAAGATAGAGAGAGAATGAGAGATTAAGAAAGATAGAGTGAGAGATAAGATAGAGAGAGAGTGAGAGATTAAGAGATGGATAAGAGAGAGAGAGAGTGAGAGATTAATAGAGAGAGAGTGAGAGATTAAGAGAGAGAGAGAGAGGGATAGAGAGAGTGAGGGATAGAGAGAGTGAGGGATAGAGAGAGTGAGAGATAGAGAGAGTGAGGGATAGAGAAAGAGAGAGGGAGAGTTAGTCTGAGAGAGAGAAGAAATCAAAAAATGATCACGAAAGTGTTGCCTAAAACACTCACTAACCCATTTTAAAATTAATCCTTGGTTAATCCTAACTTAGGCAATTGTTGAAAAAAAAAAAATAATAGTAATTAAATATACAATACTTATAAAAAAAAAAATACTAAATCGAAATGCCAAATTGAAACATGAGCCAATAGTGGCATTTTTTTCGATTACATACATGAACTTTTCTGTATGCGTGTGTGTGTGTGTGTGTGTGTGTGTGAGTTACTATTCTTCTTCTTCAGCTGTTGTTGTAGACGCTGCTGCTCTTTGCTTGCTTCTATTACTATTTTCTGCGATTTTGTTGTTGTTTTATTATTTATTTTTTTTTATATTTATTTTCAGAGGTTATTAACATTAAACAAAAATAAAATAATAAAAAAAAACCACGCAGAAATTACGTGAAAGTTGGGCAATCCGCAATCAAAGAGAAACACACACAGACAAAGTAACACACAGACACAGCGAATAAAAAACATTTTTGAAATTCTTATCTCGTTTTTTTGAATACATTGACCGATATTAGATCAGCTCGACGTGCGGGAAAGAGACAGACGTATTTGCATTTATTTTTTTATTTGTAAAGTAATAAAAAAATAAATGCAAATACGAAAAAAAAATATATAGAAAATAAAAACATAATATTATAATAAATAAAGTAAAGGTCATTGACAATAAAATTGTATTGAATTGGTTTTTTCGTAAAAAATCGCATTAATGACAACAAAAAATATACAAATTTATGTTATTTAATAAATAGCAAATATTCATTTGGGAAAAGGTGTGTCAGGTACTGCGTGCTAGGGACAAAAGGAGTGACAAAGCCACTTCCTTTGTGGGTGCAGCTTGGCAAACCAGTGACGAGAAGGAATTAAAAGAAAATTAGGGGACTGTAAAATTATACAAAAGTCTTTGAAGAAAATACTTGAAATATGTAAAAAAAATATTTTTAATCACAAGGCACAAGCTTAAAAAGCAGCATTTTTTTGTTTGGAGTAGTAGATCACTCGGGTTTTTACGTTCATCGATCGGAGCTAATAATAAATATGATTGGATTTAGTGCTTGTCAAAGAGCTCAACAATTTAGAGTTAAATCTACTAACTCTGCAGCGAAAGAAAGCAGTCCATTGATTGGGAAAGCAATCCGCCACTCTGCTAAACCTCAAGAAACAAAGGAAGCCATGTGCTTCAGCGGTTTCGAAAGGACAATTCATTTATTTAAATTTGAATTGCTAGGAACAAATTATAAATTTTTTAGAGATTGAGAAAATAAAATTCTGTGATCCTGAGCTTTGTCAGAGTTTGTCCTGATCAGCGCTCACCTTATTGCTCGAACCGTTTTTCGCTTTGCAAACACTAGACATAGCACGGGTATTCTCTAAGTTTAACATAATACCGTTGACTGATGCGAGAATAGCTAATTTTGTTGTTGTAGGGATGTGAAAGTTTTGCAATTCTGGAAATCTAAGGCATATGCTAGACTCGGAGAATTCCTCCCTAGTTTCGTTTGAATACTTATGTTGAAATGAGAAGCATTTCAAATAACGATCGAGAATTTTACATATTTCAAGGAATTTACTAGTTTAGAAGAGAGATGGGCAAAGTGTCTAAAGAGGTTCTCTCTTTCAATGTATTGCATATGGGTTGTTCAAAATCCGTTAGTTATGAATGCATGTAAGGGCCTACCCAACAATGGTCGAGAAAAGTGATGTGAAAGACCGCAGAGATCATTGTATTTTATGTAGTATGCTTAAAAATCTTTACAATCACGTGCCAGGAACTGCAAAACAATGGTCGTTAAGCTCTTCGACCATCCCTAGACAAGGACATTGTTGGGCAGTGCCTTGCACCCATTGAGCCTGACCACACAAGAGCAATTATGCTGCGTAAAACCAAATTTCATAGGCGAAATCAAGGAAACGTGTGTGGAATATTTTATAACAGGCCCTCATGAGCTGTTGTGCCATTAAAAGAAGAAAAGAATGGTGCAAAGAAACTAAAACATGACACATGCGCAATTGCTCTCATGTGGTCTAGCTCATTGTTGGGCAAATCCTTGCAAGCAAACATAACATAAAGAATACAGTCAAGGAGAGAACCTCTCTCTAAGCCCTTTGCCCATCACTGGTTTACTCACCAGAGAAAGTACAAAACACTTAAAAGAGAAAAGGCGCCGGACTTGTTTGCTTATTCTATCTTCTATCTTCTTTTTTGTTTTTTTCTTTTTAATGAGACACCAGCGGCCATGAGGGCTAGGCCAAACTTTTCGCATTCACTCAGGTTCGTGTGCGTGTTAAACAATGCTTGCTTATACCAAGAAATAATTAGCTGATTTAAATTATTAAAACATTACTGTATCGGCCAAGACCGATCATCGGTTGTAGCGCCAGCTAAGTATAAAACTGTATATCGCTACCTTAATTTACTAAAGCCCTAACACGAATTTTTCAAAATTTTCATTAGAAAGAAAAAAACAATTTGAAACTTTAATATATTCATTACTGTTTTAAAAAAAATTTAAATTAAATTTCATGAAAACCAAAAACGCCAGATGTTGATGTATGGCCACAAATCATAATGCATCAAAAAACCGATTTAGAACTTTAGGACTTTACCAAATTACTTATGTAAGGCAGCGATATGAAATTCTCTTATTTTCATTTGATTACTTTATTTCCGAAGTAGAACCGAATTATCACAAAGAATTAGGTCAAACTTGACAAAAAAAAAAAAAAAATAAATTTAAATTAAAATAAAATTTTGAAGTTCAGAATTAAAACGCAATTGTTCATGGCCAAAGCGTAAAATAAAAAATTTAAGAATTCAATAGAAACAAAAAAAAAAAATGTAGTATAAGAGAATGTGTGTATTCTTTTTGCAAACGAATAAATTGTCAAAGCAAAAAACAAACAAAACACAAAAACTTAAAAATATTATATAAATAAATTTTGACACACTGCCACATGAAATGGAATTTGAAGAGGAATTCGCAAAGTAGTCACTTTTTTTTGGGGGGGTATTTTTGTCATCACAAATTTTAAATTTATTGCCAGTAAACTAATATTTCTTGACCTAATTTTTATCGAATGCGAGCAAGAAAAACTAGGGCAATATCAAATTAAGCAATATTTTAATTTATTGTTAATTTTTTTTCTTTATATAAAATGAAAAAAAAAAATAACAAAACAAATGATTGGTTACTCATAATCAGCAACTACATATTTTCATATAAATATGTGCAATTTATTTAATTTAAAAAAAAAATAAATAAATTTTTATAACAAATTGCACAATAAATCAAATTGCAATAATTACTCGTATTTGGATAATTCTTGGCTAATGGATCGCTAAGTCTGAGTCGTTGAGAATGTGCCTCCCACAAGCAAGTGATACTCGTAAATGGTGTTTATAAAAACTAAAAACTTTAAGCCTTTTCTTTTGATTTCCTTTCGAGCCTAACGATTATCAATTAACACTAAATTTTTCGCAAAAAAAAAATAATAATAATAAAAATAAAAATGCACAAACACACAATACACTTGAATGATGCGAAAATAAAACTTTCAATTTTCTGGCAACTTAAAGAAAATTGTACATTTTTAAAGATGCAGCTGTTGCTGTTGTTGTTGTTGTTGCTGTTGTTGTTTAACACTCGCTCAATTGCCGCACATTAAAACACCATTAACCATTACACCAATCGGCAATCAACTATTGCTATTGCCCATCAATGCGACAACAATGCAACTAGGAAGCATAATTCCCACAACTAATTACACCCATCCATCCATTCATCCATCCATCCATCCGTCCATCCATGCACATTTTACCATGCATGCATTCATTCATTTCATCCATTCATATGCACACAACATATTGACGTGAAAGTTTTTGCTGCTAGTATTTTTGAAAAGAAGAAAGCGTTGCTTTCTTGTTAATTTATTTCGCGTGAAAAGTCATTCCGCTGCCGTGCTCCCCCACTTACAACTTCCTCCTTGCATCATCATCATCATCATCATCATCGCATCATCATCGCATCATCACCGCATCATCATCATCGTGGAATGTTGGTGCATTTGTTATTGTTATTATTGCTGTTGCTGATGTTTTTTCTTGTTAATTTTCTTCTTCAATCATTTTTTAACAAGCAATTTTCAACATCAATTGCAACTTAACCGCAACTTAGCCAAAAGTGTACGGGACGCTAAAATAATGCAACATATTTCATATGTTGTATCTACAATAACAACAACCACCACCAACATCTTCAACAACATCCATCGCCATCATCATCGTCTTCACCATTATTGTCACACAATAATATTAATAATAATAACAATAACAACAATAAACAACAACATTTACTTCCTTCAACACAACACACCGATAATGTACTCACTCATAAGTATGTATGCAGTCAATCAGTGCGATGGTGTTGGTGGAGTGGGCAAGAGAACATTAAAGACTCTCTGCAAGTGTGCATGAGTGTGTGTGTATTTGTTTGTGGATTGCATATACTCTCTCACATACACGAGTACATTTCTGATTGAATATGGACGCCAAGTGCTACTTGACTTGTAAAGTTTAACTCCTTTATTTATTTGTATGTGCAGTAAGTCACAATACATACATACATACATACATACATACATAAACATTCATGCATATGTACATGCATGCATAATGGCGATGATGAGTACTCTTACAATATTAATTTGGATCAAGTTTCCAAAGATCATTTTATAGATTGATTGAATGATTTTTTTTTCGTTGTTGCTGATGTTGCTGTTGTTGTTGTTGTGTTGGTGGTGTTTGTTGGTGAAGAAAACAAATGATCAACCACAAAATGAAAGCATCTCGTTACTGGCTGTTGGCTGTTATTGCTCGTTGTAAGAAAACTCAATAATTTTGATGATGTATGATTTGTGTAGAAGATGAAAAGCTAAGTACTAACCAAACTATCAGCTATCAGCTACCAGCTATCAATTCCAAATCCAACAACGATACATATGTACATAAACTGCATAAAATGTATGTATATGTGTGCGCAATTTGCATTTGAAAGTGGTGGTGCTGGTGTTTTTGTCGCTGTGTGTAGATATGTATGTAGCTACAAGTGTCAAAGATATCAGCCAGCCAGCCAGCCAGTCAGTCAGTCAGTAAGCCAAGCAACTGATCACAGAAACCAACCAATCAACTAATCCACCAATCTTAGCGACTATACGATATATAGTATGTACTAATTACGATGCGTTGTATGTTGTACGTCATCAATTAAACTAAAAACATGTTAAGGAAGTGTAAATGTAAATCGGTTAAAATCGTAACAACTAAAACTAGGTCAAAATGTGCGTGTGTGTGTGTGTGTGTGTGTTTAGTGTTGGTTAATATGATTGTGGGTTTCGTTACTAGTGTTTTTCAATTAATGCTTTTATTTCAATATTCATAACAAAAATAGGTAAATAATATTTTATTGCAGCACCTTGAAAATAAATATCTCAAAGAAACATTAAGAATATCAGCTGACTTCATTAAGGATCACATGGTCAAAATTTGTCTGGCGAATTTGCTTGCTTTTCGAAGTTTTGGCCGAAATGAAAAACCCACCAAAAACTTCATAAGACTGGCGTTGTAGTGGACAACACTCATGGCCCCCGGCCCCCGAACGGTGGGTACCGTCGAAAATGTAGCTGCTTTACCCGAGTGAAAATGCTGCTAGACACGCCATTTCTGCCAACGGTTAAGTTCTACCGAACCATGATTACCGATTTTTTATGGGCTGAAATTGAGGACAGGGACTCGAGGATATAGTGTCACACATCCCATTAAACAATCGATCTTTCGGTAATTTTGTTATCAGCCGTCTTGGCGATGGCAATGGGTCCGTCTCGCAGCTGAGATTTGACCCCGTTAAACCTATTTTTGTGGGGTGCCGTGAATGATGGATGTTATACGGACAATCTAGAAAAGATGCAGGTGCGTAAGGTTTATATTATCCGAGCCATTCGTGGGATAGAGCCAGAACCCGTCAAAAAGGTTCTTGAGAATTGGCTTGACAGGATGAGCTACTGCAATGTTGGTCAATAATTGCCAATTACTTACTACTAAATTGTTGCTAGAATTACCGGTTAATTGGGTAAAATTTCGGCTAATTGTACTTGATGTAAAAATGTTATGTCTGAACATTTCGAAAAATGGCTAAATCTAGCTGGAAAATAAACAACATTGACAACGACAACATTGAATATAATAAAATACAATAAAGTTCGAATACTTTTTTAAGTTTAGTACTATGTAGAGTTCTAAAGTACTAAACTTAAACTTGTTGAGTCCTAAATGAAGAGTTTTGACTATGACTGTAAAAATCTAGAAACATTTCGGTACAAGAGCTGTAAAGGAAATCGATTTATTTAAAGAATTAACAAGTTTTTAATTACTTTTCTTCGAGACATTGTCAGAAATGTCAACTTGTCTGCAAATGTCAACAATACATTTGATCATAGCGCACAAACGAGTCCTTAGGTGTTATTAACCTGAAGTGAGAATACTTATGATGAAATGAATTTGGTTTGTGTTTTTTGCTATGACAAAAGTCAAATGGAGGAAAACCGAAATTGGCAATTTACCTTATCACGTATGAAATTGTTTCGCATTTAAAGAGAGAAAAAATGTCATTGAACGTATAATTTCATTGTGGTGCTCATATGGATTTCTACTACTACTTATATAAAATTTAATGATTTCTTATTCATCCAATTGCTTGTTGTTGCTGTTATAATTTACGAAATTAATTGTCGTCATGATGTTGTGCTCGTATGGTGATTGTCGATATGTATGTAATATTTTGCAAATAAGGCATTTGTCAAGTGCAGTATTCGATTTGTTTTTGCGCATTTGTGCAGGCAATTTTTCAGTATTGAAATTTTTTGTATTATTATTACTGTTGCTGTTGTGGTGGTTGTTGTTTTTGTTTTTGTTGCACTACACAGTGGGTGAAATCTGCAGATTTTCTGCATTTCACTTTTTTTTTGTTATTGCTGTTGTCGTTGTGTTACTTATCAGCAAGACCAAATGTCAACAACACAATAAATTGAAGGCCGCGGTTATATTATGATTTTGCTCGATGAACACCATGATATTGTTGTTGCACCGAACACGAAGAGAGAGAGATCTTCTACTGACTCTCACAACGAACACGATATATTCAGGGTGGCAATGAGCTATTTTACAAAGCATATTTTCATGTGCAGAAAAGGCTGCGAATATTTTTATGGTTTAAAAGTGGATATTATTTTCTTTATACTATAAAACTATGAAAAGTATTTATTACTTTACTATACTTTTAAAGGCACAACAGCCCATGGAGGGCTTAGGCCGAGCTTTTCGCATCCACTCATGTTGTGCGCGTTATATTTGTACATGAATGGAAGGGACCTACAGTTTAATGCCGAATCCGAACGGCGAAGTGAAGAGCCTTTCATAAAAATGTTTACTCTTGTAGGTTGGCGATTGCCTGCCAAGCGGTGGTGCCGTGTAGAAAAATTATTTTTTCTACTTTTTTTTTTTTTTTTTTAATTTTGCTGTACCGAGAATCGAACCACGGACATTTTGCGTAGCAGTCGAACGCACTACCACTACGCCACAGCGACCTCATGAAAATTATTTATAAGTTATACATATAAGCGACATTCATAATGTGATGGAAATGGCATTGCATAATTGCAAAATAATTATTATTATTAACTTCTCCATCTTAATAAAAGTGCTTAAAGTTTGTTTGTATACTATTTAGAGTTGCCATTGCGCACAAAATAGTATAAAAAACGACCAAAAGCAACTCTGCAATGAGCTCAATGTGACCAGCAGACCGAGCACAAGAGAAAAATGTTAAGTGCTCGCCGAACAGCAAACATAACCAACATAACCACGGCCTAAAAAAAGAAGAAGAAGAAATGGAAACATCATTACTACGCGTTTCAATCAATCATTCAATCACTCACTCATTGGCACTGGGTGAAAATGCCAATGAATTTATATTTAATTGTTCATTTACACTTCTGCTAATTATCAAGTATGTACATAAGTACTATATTTAGTATATATGTATCTATATACAAAACTGATAAATCGAACCTGCATTTGGAGGTAGCCTTGTGATTAACCGATGAAAATGCTTTGATTTTAAAAATGCTTTCATTGCCTTTGAGTTTTCATATTTAATGACATCGCCGTAAATTTGTTACAAAATAATAATAATTGGTACAATAACAAAAATCTTTTCAGGAACAAAATTTTTAAAATTTAATTCAATCTCTTGCTTTTTATTGAGCTTAGAAAGCATCCTTACAGCTACGCTTAATTTATCTATTACAATTAATTATAAGTGAGTTCGTTTGGGTAATACAAGAAGATTCGTGATGTAACCTTAGTCGCTATTGCGGTAGTTATGCAACTTCAAGATTAGTTGGCCGATGGACTGTACTAACTTGAGGTTATTATTGTATCTGATTGATTCAAAATATTTGATATTTACAACCACTTGCTAATAGAAAATATTTCACACTCAACCGACAAACTGAAAAATCAGTCTTTGTTTTTCATTGAGTGATTGTAAAATGTGAAAAGCTCGGCCTAGGCCCTCCATGGGTTGTTGTGCCATGAAAATAAGAAGAAGTAGAAGGTTGTAAAAATTGCTATTGAAACAAATTAAATCAATGTACACAAATGTCCTCCTCCGTGGTGTGGTACTCATTCACTAGACTGTAGTTCCAGTAGTCTGAGGATAAGAATATAGTAGTTTCAAGGTTTGTTCGCCTGGATGCTGTATCATTGACAATGTCGAACATTTTATTGAAATATTATAGTCCGCCGAAGAACGACCGACCGCCCATTGTACTCCGTCCCGAAGAGGGACACTCTCTTAACTTAGTTAGTCTACAGCTTCGTGAATCTGCAAGAAGGGTGAAATCTGATTAAGTCCTCCGTGTTCAAGAAGTATTTGCGTAGGATAGCATATCTCGTCCGACAGAAGGCAGGACATTCGCAAATGAAATCAAATCATCTTCTAGATCTGCATCACATAAGCTTTTACTGAGAAAATGTTTGACTGTCATAAAGCCTGTGACGAACCCTACAATGTAACTCAAATCACACCTTCGAAGGCTTAACAGATACTTACTTAGATCAGTCTTGCCTGGGAGAGTCAATTAAAAACTTCGATTGTCGGCAGGAATCCAGCTTCCGTCAATGGTCGCAATGTGATTGACGCAGTCTCAGCTTTATTTCGTATTTAACGCAAGAAGGGGTGCAACTAACGACGGTCTGCGGGCCAGGTGTGTGGGATACCTGCGTGGCCAGGCACCCATACCAGCGTTACTGCATTACTACTCGCATGTCTGTTAAGATTCGTCAACAATTTTCGAGGCTACATTAGAAGCTGAACAGAGAGTTATCGTAATCGCATACATCTCAGCTTGAAAAACAGCGAGATGTAGCTACCTAATGCAACTGATTCCTAACCTAACCTATCCTATGTACATGCATACATACATATGTATGTATGTATATTAAAATTAATTCATCAACTCATCCAAATTTCGATACAAATGCAAAAGGATGATATAATTTCTCACACTAATTTCAAGAATATCTTTAATACGCTTGGTCACCCTAACTGCGCAGCATATTTATCAAGTTAACCAAAGGCGTCACGATTCTCACAATAACGCAACAATAAAAAATTACAAGTAAACAAAAAAAAAAAAAGAAAAAGAGTGAAAAGTAAGAAAAAAAAAACAAAATAAAAGATACAACAAACATTGGCGTAACAGCAACGATGCAACAACAGCAAAATGCTGAACCAGCAAGCGCAAGCATACAAATTGCGAAAAACAGCGTAAAATAAATAAATAAACTAAAAAATAAAAGAACTAAACTAAAAATAAAAATAAAAACATACACAAAATGAGTAATAATATTTGCAAGCATATTCTGCATAGAGTGTAACAAAGAGAAGTACAAAAACAACATGATGAAGAAAAAACAACAAGCGCACAAATCTAAACAATTTTTTAAAGCGATATTTGCATATTTTGTGCCTTTATGCGTGTTTGTTTGGGTGTTTGGGTGTGTGAGTGTGTACGTATGTGCGTTTGTGTTAAAATATTCGAATTGAAGCGAACTGAACGAGAATGAGCGAATGCGAAATGTTGGAGAAAGATACATGCATACTTTAAGTTAAATACCGCATATACTTACATATGTTTATAACTACGCACGGTTGGATTTTTGGACGGACGGACGGACGGACGGACGAAGTGCATACAACAACAATAACATCATATTCAAATCCACTTTTACATACTCATATGTGCTATGTACAATATGTATTGAAATGCTACAAAGTCCGAATAATGACAACGATGACGGCGACGGCAACGGCGGCGACTGCGCCGTTTTGGTTTTAACGGCGCGCTTGCTATTTTTTCCAGCTAGAAGCTAATACGACGAGCCAGCGCTAATACGACGGTGACAGACGACGAGGGAGAACGCAGCAAAAAAATCAAATAAAACTAACTAAACTTCTACACCGCCACGCGTTCAAACCCCATCAAAGAAAATAAAAAGTAAAATATAACAAAACAAATTATTTGCAAATACACAATGAATGCGAATGAATGTAGCGAATGCGACGTTGACGTTTGACGTCCGATGTGCGTTGGCTGCGGTTATTGAACTTATTCATATGCTGCGCGAACTAAGTATAGTGGTGATGGTGATGATGGTGGTGCTGGTGGTAGCAGGCAGAAGGCAGCAGGCGGCAAGCAGAAACTTCGCGCATTTCAACACACACAATTGGTGATTGGATGGATGCATGTAAAGAGTTGGCGAAAGTGAAGAGCGATCGACCGACTGAACGATTTTCGAATACAGCAAAAAACAACAATAACAACGACAAAAACACATTAAACAAAAAGCGCTTGAGGCTTCGAAAGCGTTAGTTAGTTGACTGGCTGTAGATGGCTGGTTACTACGCACATTACCAGTATCGTACAAGAAGAAGATATGGAGAAGAATCAACAATAATTTGTGCTCGGGATCATCAATAACAGTGGCGGTTCTTAAGCATAGAGCTTTAAACTCAAAAGGCTACCTGTGACCCACTGGCAATGTAATTTTTTCCACATCTATGTAAGTATGTATGTAGGTTTACCTTCTAATCTATGGTGAAGAGTTACAGGCCTAACATTAATTCCGAACGGGCTACCATCGTGATTCGATTGTTTGTCGCAAATTCATCATGAAAAATGATTTCACCTATTCCGACTTTTGCATATGTAGTTAACATTGCTAGCTATCTGAACTAAGTTTGAATCAATGTTGCCAACTTAAACAAACTTCATCTGTTTTGTGTTTACATCCTTGACAGTCATTGTAGTAAAATTGAATTTTCTTTTTATTATTGTTTTTTCGTGGGGACTTGTTTGTGCTATCTTACGGTTTAGATTGCATGGAGCCGTCAAGGATCTCTGCCAACACTGGCATTTGAGATGCAGAAGTAGCATCATTTTATCTTATGTTTCATACTTGGATGCTCGAAGTGGGCATTATAATCCTTGCTTTTGGTATTGTAACAATAGTCTGACGCAAACATTTTACCAATCTGTCATGTTGATTGGGATTTGTGACTGACACAAGACCTGTTGTAGTATGTGACATATTTTGAAATAAACACAAAGAGGCAGTAAATTGGTGATGCTTACATCCTTTTGCAATTAAAGTTGCTTCTGAAAAGATCGAGCATTCCTACAAACTTATCACGAAAAACTCTAATTTTCACGAATTACGAATTTTTTTAAAGAATTTCGTGGCCACGTCGTAACTAGGAATACCAATTTTCCGTCGTTGTCCTGCCGCCATCCCCGTTGTAGTTAATGATAGGTCTATTAAACTCACGAACTTTATACCATGTTCTATTTATAAGTATAACCCATAGGAAATGTTGACTCTTGACCAAGAATTAAGTAGAACAGTATTGCTGAACAATATTTGTCTGTCTGCGAGCCTATTCCAATATTTTTGTTTAGTGATAGGGGTCTAACAATACAGGCTTCGGATTGTTAAGCAACATTGTGAAATTGCAAAAAAATATAATAATCGCATCCGCTCGTGTGTACAGGCAAATTTATTAAGAAATGCATGAGTTGGATTTTGAGAATTTGGTCGCCACATTATATCTCCAACGAGAAATTGTGGAGCTATACAAGTCAAACAACAGCATTAGCGGAGAACACCAACAGCACTGGACCCCAAGTGCTCGCTGTGCCAATCTGGTATAGGGCCGTTGCAATCAAACTCAGTTCCGCCAATTAAACTGAAGCTTCTCAGTGCCTCATCACAATTTCTTTAATTTTACTTTTTTTCTTACAGCCAGCAGTTGCTATTCAAATTGGATAAATTGTCATGATTTGATTGATTGCCGAGGTTAAAATTAAGTTGTGTACTTCGATTCCACCGCCACTGAGTTGTAGGACATTTCATTTCATTGCTCGTAATTGTTGCTGTTGCAGTTATGATGAGTGAACGTGCAATAAGGTAGGCATACCACAGCAAAAGCAATCAACGACCGACAACAACGACGGCATTTCCACTGGCATTTCCTTGGTCGATTTTATGCTTCTATATGCTCATTTTTTCTTTCATTCATTAGCTTAGCTTTTCGCTTGAAAGCTTACGATACTCACGAAAATTCAATTCGGACAAAAAGAAAGAAGCTGGAAAAGAAGTGATCTTCATCGTGACACTGCAGCAACCAACAACAGGCAGCAACAGCAAACAGCAACAAAGCAAAGTAAAAAAAGCTAAACGCAATTTGTTTAAAATGTGGGTATGTAGGTTTCTCAAACTGTAGATACATACATACATACAGACAAACAAACATGCACATAATTCCAAAGGTACAAATCCATGTGTGTATGTATGTATGTATATGGTTTCATAGTGATTCTTTTTTAGTTGTGGTTTCTGTTTTATATTTTTTTTTTTGCTCTTCTCGTCGATTTCATGAAGCTTTATGCTGTTTTATGCTGCTGCAGTTGATGTTGCTGCCGCGCCCGTTCTTGTTGTTGTTTCTTATTATATATACTGGCAGGCTGATGTCCGTCTGTTTCTCTGTTGTTGTTGTGGCATTAAATTATTAATAGCTTTTTCATGTTGGCCTCTTAAAGAGATTTTCGAAGTTTTTCTCTGTTGTATTGAAATTTTTGGTTAGCTGCTGGAAGCGGGCTGGGGAGAGGGGCTGGCGAGATCTACATAATGCTCAAAATCGAGAAAAGTGAAAAAGAAAACTTCGTTGCAAGTCATAATAAAAAATATGTGGAATTTTCGAGTAGATTTCTTCCTCTCCATCTTCTCTACTCATATAGATATTGCCTAACGTTGTTGCACATTTTCTTGGTATTTCAAGCATTCACATTGCATTCTTTTTCATAGCTCATCTAACACGGGCAACTGCAGTCGAGATCTTGGCGCACGTCTCATCTTTTAGTCTAACAAATGCGATTTATATTTTTCAACATTGCCCCCTACTTCCACCACACATTTTTGTTAAATTCATCAGCATAAAAATGTTGTGTTACTGCCCAGCGTTGTTCAGTCAGTTGTCAGTTCAGTCATTCAGTCCTACTTATATTTGCTTTTGCTGTCGCAGAGACGCATAACCCACAGAACCAGCCAGCTAGTCGGAGGCAAAGAGTTATGTGGTATGTCTGTATGTAATGTGTGTGCCTCATTATACCTTAGACTTCAGCAGCTCCTCCATGCCCATCCATCCCAGCTTTATGCTCATGCTTAATTTTATGATTTAACGACTTTTTGTTGAAAGATAATGAAATCGTTTGTTTGTTTGTTTGAAACTTGAATTGACTGTCTGACTTGCCTGTCGGTGGCCGTTGTTAGCTTTTGCTTGTAATATGTAAGTATTATGGTGATGGTTGGTTTGTTGGTTTTTGTGGCATTTTTATAGGTCAAATTGTTTTTGTGTTTCATATTCTTTTCTTGTGAGACTTTTGTTTTGTGTTTTTTTTTTTTTTTTTTTTTTTTTTTTGGAGTTCTAATTTGAGTTTTTGTTTATTTTCGAAAGGTCAATTACTAGAGTATTTATGTGCAGTTAACAATGTAAGCAAATTTGAATTTTTCAAGTAATTTGTATTTCACTTGAGGCTATATTCTCGTTATATCTGACATTAGATACGACTACATCTCACTTTTGTTTGTGGATTTTTTTTTTATATATTTTTCTCTACATTTTTCATTTCATTTCATAAGCTTTGTTTTTGGTTTTATATAGTATAAAAACAATGTATTCGGTTATTTATGTAATATAAGCATGTGATGAAATCTCTTATTAACATCTTTGACCCTAATAAGATTTCCAAACTGAAATACTTAAGATAACTTGATAAGACTATGTATACTGGATATTAGTTAATTTTTGATTTAGAATCAATATATCACGCGCTTTATTTCTTTCAACGAAGTTGAGTAATCGAATTGCATTTTTAGATGGTGAAGTTTTGCCTCTAAAATAATAAAATTGAAATAGTTATTATAGAAAAGTCTAGCTTTCATAAGTACAATGCTAGTGATATGAAATATACCGCAAATCTCAGGGGGATTAAAAGAGGAATTTACGGAAATCGTGTATTTTTGAACAAGAATCATCTTTTGTTTTTTGAAAGCTGTAACCTTCCATCATAAATATTAATCAGCTTTAAATAATCCCAGGAAATTTAAATCAATCTTAATATTTTTAATCAGTCATAGTAATTTTTAGTAAACCTTAATCAGTTTTAATAATATCAAATGATTTTAATCAATTTTAACATTTGAATGGTTGCCTTAAATAACATAGTATAAGTACTCACTGATTCAATGGGCGCTTACCTCATTCTTGGAGGCGACCCTTCATTTGTTGAATTTAAATAAATTTTGTTAATTGCAATCCGATTTATTTAGTTTTCATTTAATTTCATAAAATTTGAAACAATTTAAATCAATCTTAAGGTCATGCTTTTCGCGTCTAGTCATGTTGTGCGTGTTATATTTGTACATGAATGGAATGGGACCTACAGTGTTATGCCGAATCTGAACAGCGAAGTGAAAAGCTTTTCATATGACAATTTTATTCTCTTGTAGGTTTGCCATTACCTTCAATAGAGGCGGTGCTATGCAGAAAAATTGTTTTTCATACTTTTTGATTTCGCCTGTGCCGAGATTTGAACCCGGGGAAACTCTGCGTAGCAGGTCAACGCACTACCAACTACGCCACAGCGATATCGATGGTTATAATCAGTTCAGCATAATCGATACTTAAAATATTAAGTACTCGATTTATAAAAGAATCGACAATACTCGATTCTAGAGAAAGTATAGATTTTGAGTACTCAAAACTACTCTGTAGTGTTGTTGTTGTTGTTTTTGTTTGCTGTCCAGAGACACACTTAGGCCAGAACGGCCCATTCTAATACCACATGGTTGGACCTACAGTTTAATGCCTGTTCCGTTGCCAGCCAAGGGGCCACAGGTGGTACACTTTCTTATAATTCTCATTCACTTCATGTAGAAATATAAGAAGTTTATGAGAACTTACCACCGGACCAGGACGCCAATCGAACCTCTACTTCAATCTCAGTATCGCATCGAATCAAATCGAATCGATACCTTTCTTTTTTTTCGATCTTAAGCTTCGGTTTTATACTTTCTATTGTACCTTATTTAATTATAAGTTAAAGTAAAGTTGCTTAAAGCTTTTCACTTTGCCGTTAGGATTCGGTAGATCCCTTTCATTCATGTACGAAAATATAACACACAAAACATGAGTGGATGCGTAAAGCTCAGTCTAGGCCGTCCAGGGGCTGTTGAAAGAAGTAAGAAAGTAAAGTTACTACATCGAATTCAATTTAGTAAAACGAAAACAAAACAAGAAAAAACTTCTCAAAGCACCCAGAAGACCGTGCGCCTTACTGTTACCGTGTATGGCATTTGTGAAATGAAATAATATTACCAGATTCTGTCTCTTAAAATACCTACCAGATTTTTTAAAATAACTTTACTGAGCATATTCGATTCCCGAGATTACCTAATACTACCCGCCTCTATCAAACTTAGTCAATTTTAATAATTTTTAGTTTAATTTTAAGCATTTTCAAATGTTTTTTGGAAAATATATATAAGTATTATATGTATTTCACTGAAGAGCAAGAAATATATTTAAAAGTTCCCTTCTCATACTTCTGGATTCTTGAGAGCTACAGTTGACCACATCGTCAAAATGTGGGTCAATTTACTACAAGTATCTCACTTTGCTATCATATACTGATTGTTTAATTCAATATTTTCTTACATAATATGCAAATTGCATATTTGAAGTAAAAAAGTATAATTTCTAAATAAGTAATCAAAACAAAGATTCATATTCCACATTCATGCGAGTACAAAAGCGTGCATTTGCAAAATTTTCTATAGATGCTTATCTTAAAAAGAAGTTTATTTATACAATTTTATAAACACTAAACAAATTAATTGTAGCAATTGTAGCTTAAGTGCACTTAAGTGTAGCTGCAATTGTATTCAATTAAAGTATTTACTGTCTTTATTATTTTCAAATGGCCGAATGTCTTCCAAAGCGGCAACCTTATGCACTTAAATTACAAGTGCATCTTTTGGGAAATGCTTGAAAGTGTGTGAAACTTGAAATTAACTAAGCACGGTAAGGCAATGCAACTTCATTTAAATTTCTGCATTTCAGCAGAAATTAAAAATGAAAAAAAATGAATGAAAAAATGAGAAAAAGTTTTATGCTTTACTACCTCGGAGCGGGCATCCCTGAGTAGGTTCAAGTTTTTGTTTGTTTAGAATTTCCCTAATGGGAAAGATTGAAACTTTGATCAGCCTCTAAGAGCCAATAGAATGCAATTTAAACTTCTTATAAGTACTTAACATATTTTGAAAAGTTATCAGAAGCTATGATATGATTTTGAATGACATTTCATGACTCAAAAACTTCCAAAAAATATGTTGGGTGTAAAAGTTTTTGGCCTACCCCAAGGAAATAAGGTGGCCAAGTGTGTAAAATATCATAAATACAAGTACTCATACGAAACAAAGTTGGGAATAAGTATTGACTGTGGTCAAATACTATTATATTAAAAGATTATTTTACCCGTAGAAATTATTAAAAGTTAAAGTCAGCGAAATGTGTAAGATTTGCATTTTTATTGAAATTTGCATTTTTTCCGTATTTTTCTTTTAAAAAAATTTGTTGCTTCTGAAAGGTATATGCCGACCTACGGGTTTATAGTTTCTACATCAAGTTTGTTACCATACTTTATGTAGATTGATTTCTTATTATAAGTAAATGCAAAATACTTAATTAAATTTACTATTTTTTGTTGATTTTAAAAACTACCTTCCCCGAAACCAAGTTTGTGTACCTGACCTTTGAGCAAGGTGAGACCTAATAATCTTCAGTTCTATAAATACAATTTTAACAGCAGCATATGTTCAAATATTAAACAGTGATTTCGTTTGAGTAAAGTTTTTAAAAGAATGTTCGAATCGAATTTTCAAATTTTCTGTACGAAAAATCGTGCAAATATTCAAAATCAGTTAATCTAAAACTTCAAATCAACTTTTTCATTTTCTTCTTATCTTGAGTATTCATTGCAACTAGCCAATGTCATATCTTGAAAGTTATAGCATCTTGAATAAGCAAATTAACTAAACTATAAAAATTAGTAGTAAAGAATTATTTGTTTTACGACTTGTGTGTGGATAGCGTCATTCCGCCATTCCGTCATTCCGCTGTGGGTTTGTAAATACTCCATGGCAATGAACTCAAATGTGCCATGTCGCATTTCAAATGCTAATATTTAATAAAAAAAAATAAAAAAATGGGAATATTTATTTAACATGATGAATTGAAATAAAACGAGAGGAAAAAAAACACACACAGCTCGTTGATAATTTTTAATAAATGCATACATATGTATGCACATAGGTATATAAAAATTGTAAAATAGAAAAAAAATTATAATTATTGTTTTACATTTCCACCGCAAATTCTTGATAGCTGCGCTTGTGGTTGGCGAATATAATTCTACTTAGATAAATGCAAATTTGTGTGCATACGAGAGCAGAAAAAAGTAACGTATACGCCCCACTGGCCAATCAAATGTACACTCAACTACATACATACGTACAAGGTGGGGCAAAGCTAATGTCATTATGTGAATTGGCTGCCATTTTATCACAAATGAAAAATATTGGGCTCTGTTTTCATCAGAAAACTGATTTGAAGGTGTAAATGTTATGACATTAAGTTGAAACAATAAAATAAAATTGCTCCAATGACCACCTCCTGAGTTGATGCACATTTGCGCTAGTTTTGGCCCCAAAATTGTGATTTGTAGGTGTGTACCGCTCCATTGCTTGTTCTCAACTAAGTAATTCTCCATCTGTCTGCAACATAAATCTCAAAGCAAAATGGCATTTGATGTCATTTGCAAAAATTATTGCACATTCACATTATGACATTACTTTTGCCCCACCCTGTATATTCAAGCAGATCAAAATGTAAAAGAATAGAAATATTTGAATAAATGATGCAAATGTGTATGCGCACGTACTGCAGCAGCAACAACAACAACAAGAATGCATTAGCGCTGCATATTATTACAGTGAGCGTAAAAATTAAATATACGACTACAAACATATGTACGATTATGTATATACATACATATACGAGATAGAGTTCAAGTACGTTAATCAAGCGTAATGAACTTGTAAAGGTTAATAGAAGTAAATGCACTCTAAAGCAGCTGCTGCAGCAGAAGAATCAACAGCAGTTGCCAGCGTAGTCATAGCAGCCACAGTATCAGCAACAGCAACATGTGACTGATGCTTGCAACAATGTCAACGATAACTACACATAACTAAATATGAATGTATAAATATTTATATGTAGGTATATAACTAATAAAACTGAATCTGAATCTGAATAATGAACAACCACAATTGCTGCAGAATACAAAGCATCAACAATGACAATAATTTATATTACAATTTATTATTATTTATTTGTTTGACAATGATAGCGAGCAACAAAATATTTTTGGTTAAACAAGATACTCGTATACTTACTACGAGCATAGCTTGCTTACACACTAGTACTTGTATATGGGGTATGGGAATATATGATAGTGACATATAAGTCACACAAACCTGTCAAACTGACACTTTTCTAAATGTGCAAACAGCTCGGTAAAGAGGTGGAGCGGTAGGGAAATGCGCAAGAGACCGAGAAAAAAACTAACGATGTAATATATTAATTTAGTGCAAATCAAAACAATGTTTTTATTTATTAAATAAATATACGAGTACAAAGTTTATACGAGGATGCGGAGTGAGTGAAGTGCTATGTAATGTAGGCGGGAAAATAGTTTTATTATAATAATATTATTTTTGCATTTGACCGTACCTAGCTGCAAAATAAAGTGCCATGTCGCAAATACATATACCATAAGTACATACTTTGTATATTATTTGTATAAAATTGTATTAGGCGACAAATAACGAATTTGTTATGTAAGGCGGAATGAACTTCATAACAACACAAGGTGAATATCAACAAGAAATATTAAATAACTAACAATTTATAAACACTTTATCTATTTTATACTTGCTTTGATTGAATAGTTTATAGGCGATTAATTATTATTTTTAAAACAGCTGCGTGCTTTTCCTTTTCCCAATTACGAAAGTACGAAAGTCAAAATTAAAGTAAGTTGGCTGCGCTCTCTTTCCCCTTTCTCTCATTGCTTTTACAGGGCTGAATTGCTGCATTGATATGTTTACAAATTAATTGAAAATTTTCAATTGCAGGTACACTGCTGAGTTTGATCCCAACAGTAAACTAATATTGTCACATGTTCATTCATACTCATCTGATGCGAGAGATATTCACTCAAACTGCTCAAACTTGATTTCACGAGGAAGGGAAGTTTGCAGTGGCAAAAAATTATAGAAAAAACGTAGTAGAAATCGTGCAGCAGATTTGAATTGGAAACACGTTGCATGTGCATGCATACAACGGAATTTATCATTTACAAATATTCAAAAAATTATCGTTGTTTTTTTTTTTTTGTATTGAAGACAGCAATGCATCTATTTTATTTTTGTATTTACGTGATGATGCATTCGATGCAGCTAGCAAATAAGAATATAATCATACCTAGAACAATATAAGCGAAAATACTGAATTTAATAGATTTGTTCTGACGCACATTTGAGTTTACATGCTTTGAAGCATTCTTTCTTCATTTTTTTGAACATTTCAGTGTGTGTAGATAGATACCAAATAAAACTGCATCGATTTTGCTGTTGGACTGTTCAATTTGAAATTATATTTTAATATTTCTAAAGACTTCAAGAGACGAGAATGAGCAGTGCAGTGTTGAAGTATGGGGAACTAATTAGTGTTATCGTTTTAAATTGAAGTTTTTGTTAATGCACAATTACAATTCAGCAGAGTAAATGATGTCATGATTCTTAGATTTCAATATTCATACATATGCATAAAGCAGGACAGTGGAGAGAAATTGCAGGCACGGTGTAAAAGAGAATGTTCATCTTATGTTACCCTATGATACCGCGGGGAGGGGGCAAAGGGCAACAACAAAGTTCGTTCCAGCTATTGTTAGTTGTAAGTATTTCAGCTTGTAGGTAGGTTTGCCCCTTGTCGATCAACATAATCAAGATCATCGAGAATTCCATTGAGTCCCCAGGTTATGTCTCTCACTTTGTATACGTTATAGTAATTACCTTCTACATATTCTGGTTTTCAATATGCACTTAATTTAAAATTATTAGGTCATACTTTTCTAAGAGATCAGGTAAATAGACATGTTTCTTTGGAGGATAGTTTAAAAAATCAAGAAAAAATAAGAGGATTATTTATTTTGCATTTGAAATGAAAAATTAATCTAGTTAATTTAACCAAAATTGATGTAGAAATTATAACCCCACAGGTCTTATATGGAGAGACTACAGCTGAACAAATTTTTGTTAATAAGATATACATATATAGAAAAATATATATATACTTTCTTATTTTTCAAAATTTAAAAATTTGCTTTCTGATGCCCTAGACTACGGGCCCTCTAAAAAAATTTGTGCCCGAGGCGAAAACGCCCCGTCCCGACCTCCTTCTCGTCAGACCTGAATATATGTATGTAAATGAGCATGTGTTTCTGCAGCTCTTAAATTACATAATTCCAATAGAAACACTTTCGATATGCATTAATTGAATGCATGTCGTGAAAAGTGAGAAGAAATATTGTGAAATTCTCTTGTTTTTATTTTTTATCGCGTTATTAGTTATCGGTCGGATCTGAAAAACAAATAATATACAGATTTTATTGCAAAACCTTATGAATAATCTATTTTTCATTAAAGCTTATCTTGCGGCATACTGAGTGATTGTTTTGTTTGAACAAAACCCATTGAGAAATCAAGAGCATGCTTCACTATGCTTCTGAGCTGAGTTGCTACCTCCTTCAGCATACTCAGAGAGTATAATAAACCAATGACAAATTTGTATTTGAATGCTTTCGGCATAATGAGTGATTGTTTTGTCTCAACAAAACCCATTGAGAAATCAAGAGCGTACTTCACAATGCTTCTGTGTTGCTACCTCTTTGAGCATACTTAGAGAGTGTGATAAATTTCACTAATATTATTCTGAGCTGAGTTGCTTCCTCTTTGATCATACTCAGAGAGTATGATAAACCAATGACAAATTTCCTTTTCGATTAAACTCAAGCTCAGCTGACTGACTTAGAACAAGAGAGAAACTATAAATAAAATTGAAAATTACCTATTAACATTCTTAAATGCATTTATTTATTTTTGTATTTCGCAATGAAAAAAAGTACAAGAATTAACTGCAGATAAGGCAAAAAAAAAAAAAAAAAACTATCAAGAATAAGAAGAAACAATACAAATAGAAACAAAGCAAAAAAAAAATAAACAAAGAAGACGACACCGACGCGTTTTGAATCGTACGCGGTATCGGATTGAAGCGGTGCCAACGCCAGCAGCAATCGAAGCAACGATGACAAGCATTCACAAGTTGAATGACCTCAAGCCACAGAGTCACAGTCGCAAACGCATTCTCTGCTTTTTATATTTATACGAACATACATAAATACATACATAGGACATATGCACATACAATTACTTTATGTTTAATATTATTATTATTATCTACTATTAAACTACACTATCATGTTATATATTATGGAATAAGAGCAACAACAATCGCATGTTTTTGCAATTCCTTTAATGTGAAATTATGCGTTATGAGTGACAGATGAGCGTGATAGAGTTACGAGTGAGAGGGGAAAAAGAGAGAGAGAGATTTGATTGTGAGTGAGTCCGTTTCTAGAGAGTATTTCACCTATTTCTGAGTTTTTAATGAAATAAGGTCTTGTCTTTACAATAACAAAACTATTTAATAAGCCACCATTTACAAGTTTCGCTTTGAACTTGCCCCTTGCTGCCCCCCTTCCCGCCCCAGCCCCCACAATCCTATCGGCTACCCTTCTCTCCAGCAAACTCAAACATTTACGTTCAAGCCTTGCATGGTGTAAAATGGGAACTAAGCTTTCTTTTTTTGCTTTTTTTTTGGCTTGCTCTCTCCATAGTTATTGCTTCCTTACTCTTAAACTTGCTGAAAGAAAATACTGAAAGAAAATACATATGCCAACATAAAACAAAAAAGTTAATAATATTAAAATAAAGTATGAATTTTAAACTTTAATTAATACAGTAAAATGAGGAGAGAAATAGAAGATGGTAGGCAGCAATAATAACAAGTAAAATAAAAAAGAAAGACGATGCCATGAAGATGTCTTCAGCGCTTGCTGCTGTTGCTGGAATTGCTTTCAACCATCGCAGAAATTATTTTTTTTAAATTTTTTTTTTGTTTTTTTTTTTATTTTTTTTAAATTTTTTTTGTGATTTTTTGTTCATATTCGTAGCGAACCGGTTAATAAACTTAAATGTAGGTCAAGATTTGCGGTGATAATACTACTAACAAACGTCGCAGCGACAGCAACAGCAACAAATACAGCATCATCAACAACAACAACATCATAAACATCAATAGAAAGAGACAACAAGATGAAAAAAAGGCAGCAAAACAAAAAAAAAAACATACATAAATGAAATAAATTACTACAACACATTTCGCGCGTTTTATGCCAAAAAGTAATAAACAAATTGATAAATACGAGAAAATGTTGAAAACATATTACAGCAAACTGTAAAAAAGAAAAACAAAACATACAAAATTATTTAATAAAAATATTATGTGCGCGCAAGTGACAGCAACTTTTGTGTACCTACATAAAATGAATATATTTTTGTTTTTGATAATAAACAACAACTGTTTATTATGCATTCAACTAAACTAAGAAGTAAAAATGAATTAGTTACCAGCATCTACAAAAATCTTATAAATATATTAATTTGAAAATGATTTATTAACAAGAAAATGTTAATTGTGCCAAGTTCTGGATTTTATTTTTATTTATTTTACGTTTGCTGTTTGGTGTTCTTGATCGCCTAATAAGTAGCAACTATTGGCGAAGATTGGCTAGTTGAAATTATGTTTTCAATACTATTTTTTTTCTCTCTGCACATGATTCTCAATATTAGCTCTTTTGAAATTAACTGTCAATACAAAAAGAGCATGGAAGGAGGCAATGACATGAGTACTAATGCATCGATGCTGATTCTCTCTTCCGCAGCAAGATAAAAGGAACATCGAGGAGAGAACAAAAAAGGTCCTTTTACAGTTATCTGCATACTACTTATACCTTCGGGAAAATATGGAGATTGCCACCGAATGAATATTATTCACGGAATATACTATACACCGCTATCATCAGATCCATCATCACCTATGGATCTTTCGTCTGGTGGAAGACGATGGGTACGAAAAACAAAAAGCAACCAAACTCGCATTGAAAAGTACAGAGACTTGCCAATCTGGGGATCTCAGGAACTGCAAGTAACGCACCGCAGAAAGTTGTAAATATTATATTTCATCTTATACCAATACGGGTGTTTAATTCAAGCTGCACCTACAATGGGGCTCTAAGATTAAGAGAATCTAACGTGTGGAAATCAGCTAACTATAGATACTCTACAATTTTGAGTGAAATCAGATAGAGAGATCTAAATGCGATTAAAACTGACTTAGATGTAGCTACGATGATTTCGACTTTTGATTTTTCTACTAGAATTTCAATTTTATATCCAAACAGTGAAGACTGCGTGTCGGGTTCGGTAAGAGATAATGCTCAGATTAATATTTTTACCAAGAAGAATGGTTGGTCTCTACTTAGAAGATCTAAGGCTGAGGAGGCGGACATATACCGCCTTCCTGATAGCAGCAGCGTTTTTCAGGCGGCAATTTTTGGTATTGAGAAAGCAGCTGGACTTCTACAAGACAGTAGGTACGATTCGGACTTCGAACATCACTATCTTTATTGACAGTTAAGCTACAATAAAATCAATAGATTGTGAGGAAATGTTCTGTCCTACTTCACTGATGACCATTGACCACCATGAGGTTACTCTCTGCTGGGTTCATGAACATAGAAGGGAACGAAATATCAGATGAAATGGCAAGAAGTGGCTCTGAAAAGGACATAAACAAGGTGGGCATTTATACAATCTCCGATGTGCGAACTATTTATTTAGGAAAATAGACGAGTACAACATTGCAGTGTCAAATGACGTTTGAACTAACCCAGATTACTGTAACGTTTCAAGGGCTTTATGGCCAAGGTTAAACAGTAAGAAGACTAATGTCCTTTTAGGGTACAACAAATCTGCAATACGGCTGCTCACAGGAGTAATAACTGGGCATTGCGCTATTGCGTCGAGCAGAAATTGTCATAATGAAGAAGAGGTAGAATCGATTTATCATTTTATGTATATGTATGTCAATTTCAAACTATCGACTGCAACGCTTGGGGTTGCGCTTCTTCACAAGTTTAACAAAGATAACAACTTTGGAACTATCGGACCTTCTTACCTTCATACTAATGGTTTAATGGGACACTACTTGGACTGGAAATGAAAACCGCGGTTGGAGACGTGCTTCCTCCTTGCAATTACATGAGGGCAATCACAGTGGACAAGTGTCTCCGTGTTGCGGTGGAAGTATATTAGCACACACTCTTCAAACCTAACCCAATGGATCGGTAACGAATTTTCATTCTGTATCGATCTCATCTCCAGTCACTAGTCCAATAACTAGTAAATCGGGGTATGGATAACTATCATAAGTCGCACTTCCTTCTTCTTTCGCTACCATCACACACCACCAGCCACTTCCCTCAAGCAAAATAAAATAATTGTAGTGAAATGCATAAAGCGCAACAAAGGAAAGAGTTTGCAAAAACGAAAAACTAAAATTTTAAAGATGTTACTGTAGATGTTTAAATGATGTTTGTTAGCAGAGAAATTTCATTTCGAAAAAAAAAAAAATTACTAATCAGAAAAGACTTTGTAGAAATCACAGCAAAAAAAAAAAGGAAAAAGTAAAAAACATCGTTGACTCGGCTTGACTTAAATACGTCTACAAAGCAGGCAATAAAATAAAGAAATATATTTTATTATGCTCTTCAGTCATCGTAAACTAAAACAAAACAAAAATATAAAAAATAAAAAATATAAAGCGCAAAATGATGAAAGTATAGTTTGTGTTTGTGATCTTTTTGGTTTTTAATATTTAAGTCAATCTAAGCTTAAAACTTTATAATTTTGTGTTATTTTCCCCTGCGCATGCGTACATAATCTTTCAGTTGGTAGTATGTATGTATGTATGTAGTCAAAGTCAAAGTAGTTTCTTTCGTATTTTTTTTTTTTTTTTTTTTTTGTTTTTTGTGTTGTATTTTTTCTATTTTCCTACGCCGATCTCTCTATGCGACTCTTACTTAATTAACTTTGGCATTAGAGACAGACAGTCGATAGTGAAATGAATTTACTTAATGTGATAAAAAATTATTGGTTTTTTTTTTAAACACGATTTCAGTACAATATTCTACATGTACTAAATGAAAATGGGGTGCTGCGTTGAACTGCAATGTCGCTAAGCTAAAAATATTGACAGCGAAATGAACACATCGATGATGTAATGGGTCCACAGGTGATGTAAATTTCTGTGATAATTCACAAAATTCAGACGGCAGGACAATTTTGTCTTTACTATTATTCTACAACTACAGAGTGCACCCACCATCTTTTATATCGGTATGTAAAATATGAATAATTTTAACATTTGTCAACCGATTGATGCAGTACAATTTTAACCATGAATACTTAGCAGAAATAGTGACGCTGTATATTGAAAATAGTTGTTCAGTTCAGTGTTAATCCAACGAGCACCGTCTGGTGTCGAGTTTTGTTGAGAACGGGACAGTTGTCGACAAGTCGTTCACCAACGCCCAATACGGTCCAATGAACTGGTTGCAGCGGTAAGGCAGAGTGTTGCTGAAAACCTACATGTGTTGTATCATCACCGCGCTCATCATTTTGGCGTCAGTTGGCATCACTTTGTGGCCCATTTTGAAGGACGATTTCCATTTGTTTCCGTATAAAGTGCAATTGACTCAAAGAATATACCCAAAAAAAAAACTGTCCACGTCGTTTAGAACTGCTTGCAGCGGTAAGGCAGAGTGTTGCTGAGAATTCACATGGGTTGTATCGTCACCGCGCTCATACGACGCTCTTGGCGTCAGTGGCATCACTTTGTGGCGCATTTTGAAGGACGATTTCCATTTGTTTCCGTATAACGTGAAATTGACTCAAAGAATATTGCCAACAAACTGTCCACGTCGTTTAGAATACGGCCAAACAGAAATGTCAAAAAATGGTGACGCTAGATTTGACCCCTCCGGACTTATTTTTGTGGAGTTATTTGAAAAGCAAAGTGTCAAGGCAAAAATGAAAATGAATGAAGAGGTCAAGGCAAAAATTCTTGCCACATCATCGCTATACCGCCCGAATTGCTCAAAAATGTGATGAAAAACGTAGCAAAAAGGGCACATTTTGCTTCGATTGTAAAGGACCAAATTAAAAATAGAAATCGGTTGTTTTTTTTTTTTTTTGTTAAGTTATTTTATATTTACATACCGACATAAAAGATAGCACACCCTGTACAACTATGACTGTGATATATAAAAGAAATATTTCGAGTTAATTAAACAGGAATAACCGTTATTTAGTGTTTTATGTTGTGTAAAAATATCATGTGAGTTCTGTACGTCTCGAAACATAAAAAGCTGAAATGAGTTTTTCTCAAAATCTGTGTTTTTTTTTTTTTTTTTTTTTGAGTTATAACAGTCTTGCAGCAAACGAGCGATTTGTATCAACTGCACTAAATGGAAAAGCATTTTCATGAAATCATAATCATTTTATTCTCACACAGTTTCTTCCTTGCCCCTCACTCCCGCAAAAACAGTGACAAACCAGCTACAAAGTTCATTTTTGTGCTATGCAAAATAAAGAAAAAAGATCAAGTACTTAAATTGAATTTATTACAAAATACAATTTTGGTCAGAAAGAACAGAAAATAAAAAAATAAAAAAACCAAATACACAAATTACAGTAATTGTTTTGTTTTGTTGTTACTTTTCGTTGTTGGGAAAAATCGTGAAATTCGCATTGGTATTAATTTAATTTTTATGTCATTTCAACCACCACTGACAGACTGACTGAGTGACTGATTTCTTTTCAGCGCAGCGCTTTGTTGATGGATTCTTTGTATTGAACGCCAGTGTGTGGCTGTGGCCTCACAAACAACAGTGAATGACTCCACAACAATAAGAAATTTTTAAATGTTACATTGCGAATTAAATATATAATAGCCTGGTGGTTATTGGCAAAACATAACCAGCTACTACCACAGCCAATAACGCCGCCAAAATGAAAGACACACATAAGGCATAAGGGGGGGATCAACAACAGGAATATCAAAAAGATCACAGCCATCAACAAGCAGCAGCGCTTGCATTATCATCAACATCATTACAATTGCGAGCCAGTCAACGGGCGTCACCAACAGCAATAGCAGCATTATTATCATTATTATTATTATTATTAACTATTTTATTATTGTTATTTTTGAACCCAATTGAAAATTCACACTTTACATGAATACATTTATAATAAATACATTGTACGTAGTAGGTACACTAATGTTCATGACAATAGCGTCACCTCTGTGTAGCTTTTGAAAGTTAAAGATTACATACATTCACAACAGAGCGGTTTGGTTTGAATCTAAGCTCGCCAGGTATTCCAGGCTGAGGTGGGGGCACACAATATACCAGAGAGCCTGCTAAGTGTTTAGCTATCATATATTTTCAAAACAGATTTTCGATGCTACTTGTAAGTAGCATCGAAAATCTGTTGCTACTTGAAAGAATAATTATTTTCATTAGACAAGGGCAAATTTTGGAAACTGGTCACACTTTCACTGAAAGATGAAAGTGGGGTATTTGGAAAATATCAAGTGACTCAAACTGTCTATACACATTAATAACGGCAGCTGCACGACCACACGACTACAAAATGCAACCAGCTTCAATTGTCAGTGACTTAATTAAGTACTTGATTCAAACCAAAATTGTGGTCGATAGTCAAGGCATCATGTTGTCCCCAAAATAATCGTTTCCCTGAGAACGTGTGCTTTTATAATTTGACAGACGTGGCCATGCACAACATATGGCTAAAAGTATTTGTGAGTGGGAGGGTAACACATGAAATGATTTCACCAAATTAATTCCTATTTAATTCGTAAAAATCACAAACACACAACTTTTTTCCCCATCAAAATTCGTTACTTTTATTGGCACAACAACAACCCATGGAGAGCCTAGATCGAGCTACATCCATTCATGTGGTGTGTGTTATATTTATACACAAATGAAGGTGACCTATAGTTTAACGCCAAATTCGAAAGGCAAGTTGAAAAGCTGTTCTTAGGCAATTTTTACTCTTGGAGGTTTGCCATTGCCTGCCAAGAGGTGGTGCCTTGTATAATTTTTAAATTTTTACTTCTTGATTTCTGTTTTCTGTTTGTATCGAGATTTGAACCCGGGCACCCTACGTAGCAGTCTAGCACACTACCAAACCAGGCAACGGTGACTACGCGCTAAAATTAGCTATCAAAATAATCGATCACTGTTTACTAGGTAGTTTCTACTGGTTTTCTGTTCTGATATTTTTCTCTTTGTGAGAAATATTTTCTCAATCTTCTTTACGCTCTCCCTGTATTTTCTACTGGGGAAAGTATATGAACAGACCTAATGTGAATGAAGTAAATTGGACGCGTGAACACTTTTTGGCTCACGTAACGCAAGCTCATGGCTTTGAAGTTACATTTACTAATGCATACATATTCGCGTTAATTACATGTTTTTCAAATATTATTCACGCCTGTTTAAGCACTTTGACATATTTGTCAAAAAATTTTACGAATCCAAAATTAACCCTCTGGATCCGAAATATATTGTTTTTTACTTATAAAATGTTATAATACATAAATATTGATGTAAAAAGCACAGACCTGATCTCAAAAACTAAAAAAAAATAGTTGTCGTGGATTTATGAAGTCGGGAAGTAGGGATCTTTCAAAGCAATTGTGGTTGTTTGAGCCTGTTAGCAATTTTTTTATTTTTAACCAAAATTCTCAAACTTAATCTAAATAATTAAGATTTTCGAACATTTTTGCCTTTGATTGCTTCCAGCGGTTGTAATACACATCGCAGCTCATAGCTGAAGCATTATTATGAAAGTTTGGGGAGTTCACGATACGATATGATATAAAGTGTACTTCTAGACTAATGTTCTTCAGAAGGATATTACACCCGTTTAGGTGACAGCTGTCTAGAGGCCTGTTTGGAAACAAGAGGGTTAAAGAACATAACAAGTGATGCCCGATTTCGGATTTGCTGCTTTGCTGAAGTAAGACAAAGATTTAATTTTTATAATTAAGATTTCCTTTTAACATACTAAGCATCAGTAACATACTGACTATGAGTTATACTCACACAGTATTACGTGAAATTTCTATCATGCTCACGCATGTTTACGTGAAAATTATGGAAAGTATATCACGTCCATGCATGCTCACGGGGGGAAATTATTTCATGTTAACTTCTCGTCACGTGCCTATCTCTAGTACGGAGCATAAAGCTTGAAATCTATCTGAAACCTTTAAATTTCACTACAGCGCCATCTTTGCTCTCTTTGCCGCTTTAAATGTGAACTGTGGTGTATAAGTGAGTACATAAATATAATACATTTTGTTAATATTATTACTATCACAGTTGTTGTTGTAGCTTCCTTACAATTATTTCGCTGTAAAATCACATCAGCTGCCGGTTTCAGTTCAAACTTACTTGCAGCATACATACGCACTCCTTTTCTATGTAGCTATGTAGTCGATATATGATACATTTTTTTGTTTGTTCATTTGCTCGATATAAATACATACATACATATATGGTACATAAGTAAGTATGTATGTATGTTTGTTTTTGTGTTTGCCTGACCATTTCGTTGCCCGTTTCGTTTTGAATGAATAATACATAACCAACTTTAAATATTTGTAAGTCTCTCTGTTTGTCGTTTTGCTTAAGTTGCAATTTGAATGATTTTTTTGTTATTATTGTTGCTGTTGCCGACGCTGTTACTTTTGTTGTAAATCTCATTTTTTGTTTCCTCACATTTACTTTACAAACAATAATATTGTTGCTGTTTTGTGTGTGTTTTTCTTTTAGTATTTTGTTATCGCAATTTGCTGAAATTGGTCCACAGTTGACCCACTTTTTTTGGAACATACAGAGCAAGTACTACCTTACTTACTCACTTGCCTCGTGCATCGTGGAACTGTAAGTATGCTTGCATGCTAACGTTGTTCCAAAGTGCAAAAATCGTGTGTGTGATGCACATTTTTACGCTTTGAAATTAAAGTAAAGTTTCGTTGTGTTTCCACTGTGAGCGTGTGTGTGTGTGTTTTTTTTTTTTTTTTGGTTTACTTTGCTGATGTTGTAGTTGTTGCTGTGGCTGTGTATGTTGCTACTGTGAAATAAATCTTTCGAGAATACGAAGACTTAGTGAAAAATATGGAAGCACATTGTAAGTAATAAATGTATGCTTAAAGATTTCTTTGGCTTATATTTGTAAAATATCATCACCATTACCAATCTTCGTTTGGCTGCCTACTTTTTGGGCTTACACATGTGCCCGAATAAAATGCATGGAAGAATCTGGTATGAATGCAGTTGCCGCAAACGTTTCTCTGCTCATCATTATTTGTTCCAAAGCTTTAGCGCTCAGTGCTCATCTCATCAAAACTTCTGCTTATACAATTCGTTTCTTTTTAAGCTCGTTTTAATTTTGTTTGCCACCAACAGGTTCCTTTTGTTTTTTTGTAACTCAAGCAAAAATTCAGTCACAAACAAGTATTTTGAAGTATTTTTCCCCCATTACTTTTTCTCACATCTTTCCTTGCACTTTCTTGTTTGTTTACTTCTTTGTACTTTTGTTTATTACATTGCTGTTGCTTTTTTGTCTTGATATTTGAATATTTTTTTTTTTTTTTTATTAGACTTTGTTATTATTATAGCGATTGTTGTTGTTGTTGTTAATGTGTATTTTGTATTTAGAGAAGGTGAATGAAGAAGGAGAGAGATGAGTTGACTGGTTGGTTTAAATGCAGGACACATGCAACGCTGCACTAACTCTCATACATACACGTACTAAAGTAAATATTCACAGAGAGAGTGCAACAGCCGAGGAGCTCCGAGAGCGAGGAGCACTCAAGTGTTGTTCATAAAATTGCATATTTAGTGTTCCGAAAACCTGCTCTCATCTCGTTTTGTTATTGTTTCGGTTTTTTCTGCTATTAAGAGGAAAAGCAATTGAAGCACCAGCAACAAATAACATTGAAGAAATGTGCTCTTTTTATGTTGTTATGTATTTTGTTTTCCTGTCTTTGCACAATTTCTATGCTGAATTGTTCCAAATTCTTTCCTCTTTGGTTTTTGTGTGTTTTCCTCTCATGTTTGTTGAAGACGAGAATTTTTGCATTCTGTATGCATGCGGCCATGCAATATTTTTCATTTTTGTTGTTGTTGTTGATTTTTTTTTTTAGATAAATTTTTTGATTTTGTTTTTTAGTGAATTCGTTATTTTGAAAGTTAACCTAAATTTTAAGTGAGTGAAAATATCCAAAGATGAAGTTGTTATTCTGTGATTTTGTTTTTGTTTTCAAATTGATCTGTTGATGTGCTGAAGCAATATAATTGTAAATTTTTCGTAATTTGGCAATATCATGTTGGCACCCAGCCACTCGTAAAACTCTTGATATCACCGAGATCAGAAAACAGAATGAGACCTGATTAAGGAATGAGAGTGGAAAAATTACTCCTAAGCATAGTATAATGAGCATAGTATTCCAAGTAGTACTAGTGCCTTGTTTTTTATTTTAATTTTCTTTCAGTCAGTAAATACCATATATATGCAAGTTTCATAGTTGCATAAAAAAGTGATAAGGATACAATACATACATATGTACATAGTATTATCGCAACTTACAGAGTCATACCTAAATTGACGCGTCAGAGTAATTTATCTGTCAAAAGTCTCTCATTCACTTACATTTTGTATGGAGCATCTCCAAGTAAGCAGCCAGTTAAATTAAATTTGCAATTTTGACAGAGCGTTTAGAATTGAAGTTGGCTGCAAGAAAGCGAAAAGTTAAGAGCAAGAGCAAAAAAAAACAATGATGATTATAGTTTTGTTCCCTTACTTTTTGGGCAATGTCTGGTAAAATGAGATAAACAACAACAACAACAAATACTCTTAATGACAGACCAAAATGTAAAGTACGAAACCCAAAAAATCACAATTCTTGCCCGCAACAAAACGTCACAAATTGTGAAAAAAGAAACATGTCGAGAATGTGCAAATTGAAGTCAAAAATTAACAAATATACAAACACTTTTGGAACAATTTCCATTCTAAATAAAACTTATTTTTTGTTTTAGAAATTCTTAGTTATTTCTTAATTTTGAAATTGCAATGCCTTTCCGCAAACACCAAACAGCTGATAAAAACAAAACATCTGATAGTTTTTTGCCACTTAACATACAAGTTTTTACACGAAGAAAAAGCACTGGCTGTTTCGTGCAAGAGCAAGAATCGTCGTCTCCCATTTGAAAGTTTCCCCCAGTACGGGAAGGGTTTTTCAGATGTTGCTGTAGGAGAAGCTCGAGCCAGTTAGGACCCGTGTTAACTACGAACATTTCAAGTAGCAACTTATTTGAAAAAAATTCACGCTATCAAAATTTGAGGAGAAGTGGGGCAATACTCGCAACATTCAGACCCCATTTATTAAATTCGATTTAAGAGTTGGAAGTCGAATGACAGCACGTTCCAATGTTCGCCAGTGACGTTAGTTATGGCCTAAATATATTTTAAAAAGAAAAAAGTGGTTTTTTGTGCTGAAAGTATTCTTTATTGAACGATTTTTTTATTCAAAGTACCGGGTGAGACTTGAATGAACTTACCACCAATTTTAAAAATATCGAAAATTGGTCAAAAATACATTTCATATTTTTTCCTAAAAGTAATTTATTATTATTTCTACATGTTCTGACTTATAGATTGCATTTAAATAAATTTAAGTTGTTAGGACTAGCCTTGCTTAAAAGCCATGTAAATCGACATCCTTTTTTTTGTGGAAAATCAACAAACAAATAGTAGTAGTAAATTTAATTATTTTGCATTTGAAATTGAAAATTCATTTAGATAAAATAAACAAACTTGATGCAGAAATAATAGCCTCACAGGTACCGTACCCAAGTATTTTTCTGACACTACCGCTATTTAACCGTTTCAAAAGCATATGCAAAATCAGGTAAATTTCAGCAGAAGTTATTTTAAAAAAATTTCCCAGTAACAAAGGCTCCACTTAAAAAATCCTAGACCGTGGGGAATACTCCCATTTGCTCCCTATCGTCAGGCCTGCTTAAGATTCAACTATAAATTTTTATTAAGCGTATGATAAGGTAAGGGTAAGTAAGTATGTATGTATGTATGTATGTATGTATGTATGTATGTATGTATGTATGTATGTATGTCCACGACCAATAGTGTAATAAATTTTTTTAATAAATTAAAATATATGCGCAATTTTTAATTAAGAAAATATCATAAGCGCTCATCTTAAAGAGAAGAAAGAAGAAACGAAACTAAATACGAATAATACAACAAATTATAATCGGACATTCGCAATCTTTAATAATGTCGGTTTGTATATATGTACATATGTATGTATGTATGTAGATATGTATGTCTAAAAGTATAAGGTCATAAAGAAACATTTAACTACCACGTTTTTGTCAAGTTTTTTCGTTTTCTTTTAAATATTTCTTGCTGTTTTCCATTAATATTGAGTAGAAAAAGAGAAATATAAATAAATTTAATCAGAAAATAACAACAAATGTATTGAACATAAGTAAGTAAGAGTTTAAACTGGAAAACGCAAGTTTATACTGCATACATACGAACATAAATGTTTCTGTTTTTGTTTTTGGTTTTGTATGTATTTTTGTTACCAACCTTGTATTGTTGCTGCCCAACGTGACTTTGCCCATATTTAATTGCGAAGAATCCTCTGAATTTATAATATTCGCTACTTGATCGACGTCGTCGCTTCGATCGGTGGCGACGATTGTGCTGCTCGAAGTCGTTGTCGCTGTTGCCGTTGCTCTATTAGCTGGCGATGCGGCTACAGTTGAGGAACAACAAGACGAAGTGGAAGAAGACAAAGACAATACTTCAGGTTCCAGTTGTAAACGACAATCGGTCTGTGGTTGTTGCTGTTTCGGTTCCTGTTGTTGCTCCCGTTGCTGCTCCTTTTGCTGCTGCTGTTGCGTTTCTTCTGAGCACAATATAAAGTTCTTTAATATTTTTGATGCTTCTTTTCCTGCTGCTGCTGTTTTTGCTGTTATTGCAATTGGTATTAATGCCGCTGTGGATGCCGTTGTGGTTGTTGTTGTTGTTGCTGCTGTTGTTACTGCTGCTGCAAATATCTTTGCTAAATTTCTCTTCACTAATGGTTCCTTTTCAGCTGCTTCGTCTGCTTTCTCGTGTTCTTCGTCGTCGTTGTTGTCGTTGTTGTCGTTGTCGTCGTCGTCTTCAACGTCTTCGACAGTAACAAGAATTTGTTTGTGTGCTGTCGTCGTTGTCGTTGGCGTTTGTTCTTCCTTTATTATTTTTGTTTTTATGCCAATACTTATTTCGTCGGTTATTTTCTTCAAATGTTGTTGTTGTTGCTGCTGCTGCTGCTGCTGCTGCAGCTGCTGCTGCTGCTGCAGTTGCGGTTTCTCCTTCTTCTTGCTATTCGGTTGTTGCTGTTGTTGTAGTTGTTGTTGTTCGTCAACTTCCTTTGGACTTTTTTGCATTCGTATTTGTTCCACCACCACAGCAACTTGTTCAGCTGCTCCTGCCGGTGTCGGTGTCGGTGCTGGTGTTGTTGTTGTTGTTGCAGCTGCTGCTACCACCGTTGCTGCAGTTGGTATCTGCAGTGTCAGTGACGTCGCTGCTGCTGCTGCTGCTGCTGCTGCTGCAGCTACTACCGTAATTGCCGGCTGTGGTTGTTGTTGTTGTTGCTGATGTTGTTGTTGCGGTGATCCCTGCGATGATCCACCTTCTGGTATTATGGTTGCAAATATTTGTTCGCCAAATATAAAAAGATCCTTGGAAATAATCATTATCACCTTATTTTTTGTTTTACTGCGTGCGCGTTGCGTTTCCTTTTCTTTTTGTGGATTTAAAATCTCCCTTTTTTTTTTGTTGCCAAAGATTTTTTAAGGTTTAATAGGTTAAATACTCTTTTTCGTTGTGAGAATTCATTAAATTCTCTAAATTTACTAACGAGTTTTAAGATTTTTTTTTGCTGTTGTTGTTGTTTTGTTTTAATAGCTGACGAACTTTATGAAATCTTCATATTTTTATATTATATTCTTTGTTTTTGTAGTTATATCTTCTTTTGGGGTATAAATACTTGGGCCATATAATCGTTTAGATTTTCATAAATTTATGTTGCACTGTTTCATAAAAAAGTAAAAGCATACCAAAAAAAAAAAAAAAAAACACTTATTATAAATTACGTTTCTGAATTTGAGTTATTTTCTGGAGAGCTGTGTGGAGCTGTGTGTGTTTTTTGTGGACGTGTTAAAAAATAAAAATTTATCATATTCAAAAAATGCATGTGCAAATTTTATTTGCGATTCCCTTGAAATATACTCATACACTGAGAAAATTAATATGTCGATTGTTATTCCTGTGTATCGCTCTCATCCCGCATAGACATCTTGTCCATTTTTATGTACCATATGTAATTTTTAAGGAACGAAAACACTTTCTAATCTCTGAGTTATCTCTTGATATGGGCTATAGATGCTCTTGGTGAAGAGACAAAAAATGTTGGATACTATTGAAGGTGGAATAAAATAAATAAAAAAAAAGGTTATTCTATTGGGAAATGGTTATTCCATGGGGAATATCACGAAAAACACTTTCTAATCTCTGAGTAATCTCTGTATATGGGCTATAGATGCTCTGAGTAAATAGACAAAAAATGTTAGATACTATTAAAGGTGGAATAAAATAAATAAAAAAAAAGGTTATTCTATTGGGAAATCTCTGGATATGGGCTATAGATGCTCTTGGTGAAGAGACAAAAAATGTTAGATACTATTAAAGGTGGAATAAAATAAATAAACTAAAAAGGTTATTCTATTGGGAAATGGTTATTCCATGGGGAATATCACGAAAAACACTTCCTAATCTCTGAGTAATCTCTGGATATGGGCTATAGATGCTCTGAGTAAATAGACAAAAAATGTTAGATACTATTAAAGGTGGAATAAAATAAATAAAAAAAAGGTTATTCTATTGGGAAATGGTTATTCTATGGGGAATATCATGAATATCGTATTAGCAAAATAAATTATGTCTTTAAATACCGATATTCTAGCGGTCCTGGGGTAAAAATTTTATATATTCTGAACCGGTTTCTTTTTATTTGCAATTCTTAAGAAATTTTAAGACTTTCTGAATTCCTGTTGACTATTAAGAGTTATATTTTCCAGAGTTCTGTCATGCGATCTCAGAAGGAATAAAACCAGGGTTGAGTTTTCCTTATAGAAAAACATTTCAGTTAAAGTGAATCACTTGCTTAGAACTTATTGAAATTTGTTTTTTTTTCCTCCATATAACGGAGTTAAAATTCATGAAACTGATTAAGCCAAAGAATTTCAGGCTATTTTTTTTGGTGAAAATTTTATAATTCTGTTACTTTGATATCGAACATTTCGATAGGGCAGGAATCATTTTCAATTTACCTTTAATGAATACTACTGCGCCTTCTTTATAGAATTATTTTTCGAAATGCTGAAATTACAATAAAAAATTGCAATAATGGAATGGAATGAATATACAGAATTCAAGAAAAGCCAACATGCCCACCATTTTCAGAAATGCTGAGAATTGAAAGTTTCTATTTGTTTACAGCATCGACAAATCACCAACACCATTCCACAATTTTAGATATTAAAAAAAAAACTAACAGGAAACTAACTTGCTCCTTTTCATATTAAAAAATAAATATATTTTTTTTCACAAGTTTTATAAATAAGTAAATACCACAAATTCCAAAAAAAATTCCATACACGAAACACAGATCGATTAATTTTTTCTTGTTGTTTTTTATTTCTTTCGCCAAACAAATAAACAAATATGTAAAATAAAGTGTAACTTTTATAAAACAAATAAAAATAAAAACGCTTTCACAGAAATAAATAATAAAAAGTCTTGCGAAAAATGTTATAAAAACAAACGAATTGATTTAGCGAATTTGCTGACGCTGCGCTCGCGAAACTCGTAACATTTTATTTTTATTTAGGAATTCGGTTTGTTTCGGTTTTTAGTTAATTTTTTGTTTTAATTTTGCCTTTTACACATATTTATTTTTTTAACTTTTTTTATTTTTTTAACTTTTTTTTTCAATTTTTATTTTGTAATAATTCCAATAGCGTAAATATTCACAATGAGAAACGGAAACGTAATTGAAGGAAGGAAAAAAAATATGTAAAAACACACGATCGCTTGTTTGTTTGTTTGCTTTGTTGTGTTATTGAAGACCGCTGTCTTTTCTTTTTTGTATCTTCGCTCGTCGCGCTGTTGTCTCGTTCGCGTGTGTTCCACCACCGATCTTGATCTCTCAACTGATCTGGTCTGTTGTCGTCGAAGACCGTTGAACATATGAAATTCAAATGTGCACATTTGCGATGTAACAGTCAGCCAGCCATCCAGCCAACCAGCCAGCTACATAGGCAGCTAGTCAGCCAGAGACCCCCAAAATGTGGAGGCAATGTACAGTGAGTTAAGGTAAAGAGCGACACCGTACGATTAAAAGTAAAAGAAAAAATAAAGAGCAAGTGTTAAATCGCATGTAAGAGAGCTCTTTGGTTATCGCATGCATAGTAGTTTTTTCTCTTTGATTTTGCTTTTTACATTATCATATTTCTGTGTGTGTGTGTGTGTGTGTATGTATGTTCACCTTTACACGATTCATGCGTGTGTGTTTGTGTGTGTGTGTGTTTGCGCGTGTTTTGTGATTACATTAACTTTTATTTAATTTTATTTTCATATAATTTTCATCGCTTGTTTATGTGTTGCATATTGACAGTAAAAGAGCAGCAAAATGTGATTGCTGTAATAATGCGCTCTCGTTGCTCTCTCTCTCTCTCTCTTTCACTCTCTTGCTCTATTTTTCTCTCGATTTAATTATTTCTTATTGGAATTTTGAGGTTATTAACTTGAAGTAATCTGTAGGAAATACCGGAAGTAGTGCGCTAATCTATACACGTTAGTTTCCCAAAGAGATTTCTCTGCTAGTTTATTGAAATTCGATGTGTTTGTATGTGTACATATGTATACTTATTTACATTTGGGTTTGAAGTAATTTTTCCTGATATCAAAATTATCAATAAAAATTTCATTTGTTTATGTGTGCCCTCCGATTGTGATATGCTTGCAATTTATAACAATTGAAAAGTACATAAATTTGTAGATTGTCGCTGTTGCTGTTGCAATGTCGCTTTTTAAAACACGTTACTTTATACTTACTTACTTTACTTTGTCATAAATATTTAATTTATAAACAATAAAATGAAAATAACATTTGCAACAACAACAAGAACAACATCAACAACCCTACTACCAACCCACCACTCTGGTGGGTATTTGTTTAGATCGTTGCAATAATGCTGCAAATTAGTTGGTTTCAGAGACTACAAACGATGGTAATGGGATTGTGGTAAAGAAAAGGAAGATCAATTGCTGATGAATAAATTGAAAAAAAAAAATATATATATATTTATGAACGTATGTATATACATTATATAAGAAAAAAAGAAAGGAAAAAAAGAAGTAGAACTAAATTCTTTTTACCACCTAGCGACGCAATTCATGTGCATAAATTGAAATTGCAAATGAATCATAAATAAATAAATAAATAAATAAATAAGTGTATTCTCTATTAGAGAAAATAAAGCACAAAAATAAAATGAGTCAAGAAAATAATATATGAAGTTTAGTAAGTAATAAAGAGGCAAGCAAGCAATCGTGCAGGCAGGCAGGCAAGAGCAACAAGTAGAATGATTTCCAGTGTTTTTTATCAGTCATGAACTACACCGAAAACAAGCAATGATTCTTGATTTCATATAAGTAAAGGGTTTTTAAATAGGGGCATAACAACTTTGTCTTTAAATACAAACGCGCCTTTAATTTTTTTTTTTTTGATCTGGCAATGTCAAAAGCCATTCAAGGTTAACATTTTTATCATGGTGAATTTCACGAACGAGCTACGTTTGGAAATTGTTAAAAATTACTGCCGAATTGCTGAGTCCGAAAGTCATAACTTTAAGAGCGCTTAGCCCAATCTTCGGTCGCAGTAATAGTCACACCAGACGGGCTTGACTGTGCGTGCTACAGTGGATAAATTCGAGTCAACATATTCCCTTTTGAATGTTCCTGTGCCAGTGAGACATCGCACCGGTCAAAGTACCGAAATTATCGCAGCTGCGTTTCAGTTCAAAATAAGGAAAACCAGTCGATTCCACGATTCCATTTACGGGAATTGGGAATTTCTTAATCCACATTGTGGAGATATTAGCGTACAAATCTTGGCTTACAATCTTACTAGATCACTAGATCAAGCAAGAAGAGAAGCATCGTGATCATTACAAACGCCGCAACTTCTCCGATTGGGTTTTGCAAAAGTTTGAAGAAAATCCTGAATTTTATTGAAACATCAACTTCAGCGATGTAGCTAATTTTAGGCTTATTGGTGTTTGTTATTGGACAGCAACAAACCCTTATGTACTTCAAGAGACTTCATTGCAGCCACAATAAGTGCCGTGAGGTGTGACCAATTACCAACTGAAACGTGCGATATATGCGGAAGAGTGGTGGAAAATTGGCTCGATCGATAAAAAATCGGTCGCTGCAAACGTGCTCGTGGCGGTCATATCAGCGATATCGAATTCCATACTTACATAATTGTCACATGTGTACTAAGTACACCTGCCGATAGCTTTGAGCCCAGTATCTCAATTATATTGTTTTTTACTTGAATATAAAATTGTTATGTCCCTATTGAATAACCCTTTATATACCCATATACTACATAAAATTTCAAGATTTTCACTTTTGTAAATGTATTAATATGTACATACTAACACATACACACACACACACACAGAAATATCATTAGCACACGATCTCCTCAACACACGCCACTCAAGTGGAGGACCTCAAAATATTTGGAACATTAATGATATTCATCTAGGACTCATTTCTTTTTCTGGTGCTTGGTTGTTTTTTTTAAGGAAAACAAACGTGAGAGAGAAGATCTTCAATGGCAATCAATAGATCTGTTTCATCGTTTGGGAAAGTATAAATTTTGGGAGCATAAGCTACGGTAAAGACTGGGTGAAATACTAATTGGCGTTAAAATGTCAAAGAATTGCACAACAGGCATTCGAATGCAATCGAATCGCCAAGGCTGCAAGGTAGTTCAGTCAGAACATCTAGCAGCAGTTTGAAGGAATGCAAGCAGTAAGTTTGCCATAGCACCATGATCCACAAGGGGCAAAGAAAAAGTAAATCTGTACGAGTAAATCTGTATGTAAAAGGAAACTTAATTTCTATAAGTTTTTGAATAGAACCAAAGCAAAAGCCTTACAAAGAACTTTATATTAACTGAAAAATAAAGAAACTCATAAAATGTATATAAGTTCATATGAATTCATTGTCGTTTTGCTGCTTTCTTCTTATCATGCCGGCTACATGCCATGAATGTGTGTGTGTGTGTGTGTGTGTGTGTGTGTGTGTGTGTGTGTGTGTGTGTGTGTGTGTGTGTGTGTGTGTGTGTGTGTGCGGCTACTTGACATTGCCAAAAAATAATAAAAAATAACTTATTATTTACGCATAATCTATTATAGATTCTTCATATTCATTCTTTACTGTAAAATCAAACACTCGCACACACACACACACACACACACACACACACTAATATGCCTTTATTTATGCCTACCTAAGCTTTTTTGTAATTCTTCTTTTCTTTCTTCTTCTACATCGAAATACAAACGCACTTGTTTTTTCTAGCTTGCTAGCTGCTGGCAGGCTGGCTGTCGTGGCTCGCGCGCTTCGATAAGATTTCGCTCATTAATTTCTATACACGCACATGGTGCAATTTGTTGTTGTGCTTTGAACTTAAATTAAAAAGAAACTGTTTGATGGTATTTGTCTTTGCTGTTGATTTGCAAAAAAGTTTTATTTTAGGAAAAGTTATTTATTTTATTGTTTTGTGGATTGGTAGCTTGTTGTTGTCAGATTAAATTTTTTTTTTTTATTTTCGAAGTTTGCTTCTTTTGAATTGTTTTTATTATTACGAAGGGGTAAAAGATGATTGTTGCAGCGGAAACATGTTACGGAAATGAAGTGTAGCGCCCTCTATCGGTCAATTATGAAAAAAACTAGGATGCACATTAATAACCACATAATTGATGGGCAGCACCTATGCATCCACATTTATCCACGAGTACGAATCAAACTTGATTGGTAGAGGGCGCTGATTGTATTCGCGTATGATTTAAACTTGATTGATAGATGGCGCTGAGTATGATCTTACTTGATTGATAGAAGGCGCTGTCTATCAGTTTCTCGTCTAACAAAAACATTTAGAAATTTCTAAAACAACTCACAAAGACTATTGCGGAGAGACAGCGCATGAATGGCAAATGAGTTATTAGAGGCAATAATTCCATTAATTGCATACAGCACCAGGCAGTCATTGAGATGGCCGAATTTTCAGCTTCTCAACGAAAGAGGAGCGCAGACAATTTGCCTGAAAATATTTACTCCGTGGAAAGCACAACAAAACATTGATGAGATTTGTAAAGTTTCTAGTTAGTACTCAGACCGGCAAGCGGCAAATTTTCCACTTGTTGAAATCATACAACCTTAAATAAATTCGTATGCTTTAAGTAAGAATATTTTGATGGAGATGATGATTTTGCAGAGGGCGTTGCATGCATTTGAAATGCAAACAATCGAAATGAAGTTTATTCAGATATAGCACATCTGAGATCAGAGAATCATCAAACTGAACTATAAAAGGCTTATCGATTGCAGCTGTAACGTCTGCGATAGACATCAGCGTCCCACTGATGGACAAAGTTTTTTTTTAAATTTATTTACACGCGTTTACGAGTGTAAGTAAGTAGGTAAGATGGAACAGTTTCTCGAGATTGTTTGCAATTATATTAATATACTCACCTAAAATACTTAAGAGTTAATGCAAGAGGCTTTCATATTCTTCCTTTTTCTCCCCTTTTGTTGAACTTTGCTTTTTCTTTCTGCCTCTAATTTAGGTGTACACTGCAGCCTCTAGATAATTATATAGGTATATACTTACGTTGGTGTGTGTGCGTGAAAACTTACATACGTATGTACATATGTATGTAGTATAACTAACTTTCTTTGTTTGTACGCACTTATAATTTTATATTTTTATTTGATACCACACTCGCTTATCAGACGCACTAATGTTTGCTTGTTTGTTAAACAAAACTGCGAAGTTTTATTTTTACTCTTTTTCCACTTTATTATTTAATTGAAGGCAACGAAGATTAATGAAGTAGAAATTATATTATCAATTTTATTTCAAGGTTATCACATGCGAAATAAAATCATGCGTACAGGGTGGAGCAGCTACACATTTTTAAACCTAATATTTGAGTTTTGGGGGGCACTGATTGCACTGATTGTTCCACCTTATTGCAAATGTTTTTAATTACGATGATTGTGAAGAAGTTAGAGAAGATTCAAATATTGTTTAATATTGTGTAAGTAAATGGCTGAAATAGTAATTTTCACCCTAAATGGATATTTTCATATTTTACAATTAAATCAATATAACGTATACGCCATGTTGGGCAGCAAGGGTTTTCAATTTAAAGTCTACGTTTCTTTTTTCTTTTGTTAAGTTCATAGCTTTCATTATCACCTCATGATTTTTAAGTGGTCTCTCTTCTTTCATCTAATGCCGTGAACAACTTTAGGGACAGAGAATGGTTGCATCGAGGATGTCCAACTTAAATACGTTACGCTGTGGCTTCATAATTTACCGGTAAATATCTGAAATATTTCTAACGGAAATCAAATGCAGTAGAATCGCGATTATTTGTACCCCGGTAATTCGAAAATCTCAATAATTCGCCATTAACTGTTGGTCCACCGAAAAACTCGCTTGCTTTAACTCGCAAACATTTTGGTCCCCTCGCTAATTCGTATTTTTTTAATACAACGTTTGTTTAACATATTTTATAAATCGTGATTGGATGTTGACAATTACCTCTTATAAGTCGTAATGCAAAGCAAAATTCTGTGAAACTATGGTTCGTTTACCGTGCACATTTCTCGATGGAATTTTTTGCATTCTTCGTGATCAGTTTGTTCGTTGCTTTACCACAAGTGTGTGAGAAAAGAGAGTGTAACGTGAAAATGACAAACAAGCACATGCATAAAAACCTTATCAGTGTTGCATAAACAAAACATAATTCCAGTCTTATTATAACCTTAAAATCAAAAACGCTTGTAGTTCGTAAAAATCGGGATTCTACTGTAATTAGTGAAAGAACACTGAAAAAAGACTGAAAGAAGATTGAAGAAAGACTGAGACCATTCACCATTTACTTTATGATTCATATTACGAATTATCGGTATTCTACTGTAATTAGAAAATAAAGAAGACTGAGACCATTCACCATTTACTTTATCATTCAGATTGCGAATTATCGGGACTCTACTGTAATTAGAAAATAAAAAGACTGAGACCATTCACCATCTACTTTATCATTCATATTACGAATTATCGGCATTCTACTGTAATTAGAAAATAAAGAAGACTGAGACCATTCACCATCTACTTTATCATTCATATTACGAATTATCGGTATTCTACTGTAATGAGAAAATAAAGAAGACTGAGACCATTCACCATCTACTTTATGATTCATATTACGAATTATCGGTATTCTACTGTAATTAGAAAATAAAGAAGACTGAGACCATTCACCATCTACTTTATCATTCAGATTGCGAATTATCGTGAGGAAAGTAAACGTCAATTTGACAGTGACGCCATGTTTGTTTTCTGTCATCTTTATACCATTTTGTTAGTTGAATGTTTGCCATTTATCGCTATGAAGTCGTTTTCGATTGAAGATCGCATTAAAGTTATTAAAGAACACTTAAAAATGGTGAAAAAATAAAAAACACATTTCGCGCACTTCGACGAACTGCAAAGTTTTTTCGAAAATCGCTTAATTTCGTGTAGAGGAAATGTGAATTGGCCTGTAAGATCATGCGATTTAAAACCATTAGACTTCTTTTTATGGGGATTTTTGAAAAGCAATGCCAGCCAATATTCAGGACCTAGAAATAACATCATTTCCGAGATAAATGCCCTATTGGAAGATGTCCTCAAAAATTTTCACCATCGAATCGACGTATGTAAAATTAGCCATGGTGAACATTCGAGGGATATCATTTCCATACATAAATGGCTTGGTTCAAAAATAAGATTTTATAGTTTTAATTTGCGTGTACTTTCCTGCGCCTCATTTGGTCAACTTACTTACTTACTTTTAATGGCACAACAGCCCATGGAGGGCCTAGGCCGAGCTTTTCGCATCCACTCATGTTGTGCGTGTTATATTTGTACATGAATGGAAGGGACCTACAGTTTAATGCCGAATCCGAACGGCGAAGTGAAAAGCTTTTCATAGCAATTTATACTCTTGTAGGTTTGCCATTGCCTGCCAAGTGGTGGTGCCGTGTAGAAAAAATATTTTTTCTTTTTGATTTTGCCTGTGCCGAGATTCGAACCCCGGACACTCTGCGTAGCAGTCCAACGCACTACCACTACGCCACAGCGACCGTTTGGTCAACCCTGTACTGTATTTACCAAATGAAAAAGACTGAGACCATTCCCACCTTCTCTATGTTACAGATGCGTCGACTCTATTTCTTAGCAGACAGAACGGGAACTTATTAAGGATAGTCTGCGAACAGATCTCACAAAGTTTTTCATACAAACTATGACAATCGTATAATTACATATTACATGGTACATATTTCAATAATCTTTACTTCTGCTTTAAACTGAAAAAAATTACGGTTTTTTTTTTAATTTTAATTAGCATTATTTCATTATATTTATTATTTCTATATTATATTATTTTAATAATTTCATTTTACATTTTCTTTTTCGTTTTTTTCTTTTTCGTTTTTTTCTTTTTTGTTTGTTGTTTTTTTCTTTTTTGTTTTTGTATAAATTATTACATATGTGAATGTATTTCACTTTTTATTTTAAAAAACGCTTACACAAAATTTTCCACCCAAATCTAAAACATATATATTTTTAAACCTATGTATTTAGTATATTCATGTTCGTTTGTATGTAATCATAATTTGACATTAATTATAAATTAATAATTCACACTTCATCAACAGTATATTTGCAGTACGCATAATAAGTAAATATTTTTAATATTTGATTTATACTCATTTCAATCAATCAATCAAATTTCAAACAAAACAAATGAAAAGAAAATCATTATCAAGCTTAAAACTTATCAGAATAGCGGACTCCGCTCTGCATTGTAATAAATGGTCTTTAATCAGAAATGCAAAAATTCCTGCAACTCACAATAATAAATTTTGCATTTACAATGGACCCAAGACCATTTACAACAAATAGTGAACTCTGCTATCATGTTTTCTTTGCTTTGCTCATTTCTTTTACTTTAATTCTACGATAATTCATTAACACTACAATAATTACTAGAAGCATTTACTTTTCATTCCTACTACTATTTATTGCTGACTACTTACTGCACCAAAACCTACACAATAGTTTTCAACAATTTCGATTACCAAAAATTTAAAACCATTTCCGCGAAATGTTGCCGTAAGTGTGAAAAAATTGCACAAAGATTTTCAAAAGGATGTTTAATACAAGAATATGCGCGTTTAAAAATATATATCTGTTGTTTTATATCTTTTTGAATATTTATGACTTTGTAGTTTCTTTAAAAACTAAAATAAACCAAACAAACAAATAATATAAAAACAAAACATTTTATAAAAACAAATATACTAAGCAGATATATGTACAAAAATATATGAATCGATTTATAAATGTGTGTAACATGAATTTTCTAAAACAAAAATTCATTTTCTAAAACAAAAATTCATTTTCGATTTTGTTGAAAATTTACAACGGTAATTAATTGCAAGTAGATTGATTTTATGCAGCATTTTATCAATCGAATTTAAACTTAAGCTATGCATCAGATTATTTAAACTAATCAAATTAACAATAAATACATAAATAGCATGATAATACAAATACAAAATATTTACGTAATATTTTGCGTCTATTTTGAGAAAGTATTTAAAGCAAAAAGAAATTAATCAATGAAATTCAACCATTATAAATAAATATTGTACATATCAAAACGAACAAAATTTTACTAAGTCAACGACTAAGAAGATTACATACATATACAAAAAAGAAAGCATTAAATATAAATCTATAAATGTGTAAATAGTAGCAACAATTTCGAAGCTAAGCTTTTTTTGTGTACAATAATTATAAATGACACCAAAATACAATAATTAAATTATAATGTGACATCTTTATGGTTTACAAACTAAATTCACTTTTTAAGTTTGTTTAAATAATAACAGAAATAATAACTGAATTGCAACCAAAAATCGTAGCAGATCTTCATGATAAACTTATCTTTCTTAATGTGGCAAATAACTTATAATGCCATGCCCTTTTGCTTGCCTAAGGAACGCATTCTAATTAAAATCCGTCATCGCACAAATGTCCAGCATGAGGAAATTGTTGTGAATTGGTAGACTCATATTTTGTATATATAAGTTTTGTATAATTTTTGAAAGTAATTCTGCATGTTTGGTTTCGTTTTCAACGAAACATGAGTGCAGCCAAAGTCTTTTCAGTCTGAAATGAATACACAAATTATAAAAGCACGGTATTTCTGGATTGTTTTTCGGTTTTTGTGTTGGAAGTTGGCCTCTAGTCAGTAAGATAGATAATTAGTAGATAATAAATATGTACTAGTAAAAATATGTTGTAAAGTATAAAAAGCGGCATTTGGAAAAGAATAAAAATAATAACTATTAAGTAAAGGCAAGTAAAAAATGTATACTTAAAATCTAACAATATACTTTTATACATACTTACACATATGGTATATAGTTGAAACATTTTAAAAACACTAAATTTTGAAAAAAATATTTTCATATGTATATATATCAATCTCAGTTTCAGCAGTGATATTGTTCTACAACATTACTTTACATATTTAAAAAAAAATTGTTGTTGTTTAAAGATTCTGTCACATCAAGAAAGTAGAATTTTGTGCTAATCTGTAATCTGCCTTCAGTTTTTCTCGCACTGCCAATTTTTGATATATTCACAAAAACATACAAAAGTAAATGACATAGTATAACTTTATGGACAATCTGAAACTATACAGAAACCCTGGCGTAAATTTTGAGTTATAATTGACCCAAATCGAAAACATTTGCTCGAGACAGAATAAATTCTCTCCATACATATTCATAAATTATCAACTTCCTTAAACTTCAACAAGTCGTAGAGAAAAATAATTCCATGGAATAAAGTTATGTCGCCTATCCTGTAGAATAATCAGTTACCTAAATTTTGAGGTATCTACTGTTTTGATCCGACTTACTTTACTGGAGAAATCGGTAATTTTCTGAAACATGTCAAGTGCGTTTTTCATAAGCACTTCGCTGTTCACAAGCTATCTCGAAATGTATTGCATACTTTTGGGAAAAAATGTAAAAAATAAAACTTTTATGAAAAAAAAAAAAATGCATTTGAACGGTTTCAAAAAAACTAACGATTTCTAATCAGTAAAATAAATCTGATTACAACTATATATACTTCAAGATATAGGGAAATGAGTTTCTACAGGATGAATGATCTAACTTGTTTGTTTCATGGAACTATTTGTCCTTACCCCACAATAAAGACGACAAAAATTAGAAAAAAATGCAAGAAAATCGAGGGAATTAATGCTGTAGCGACTAAACCGATGTTAATCAGTCATACCACAAAATCTCTACTTGCATAATTTATCTCTACTTTGCAAATTCTTTTTTTCAAAATAATTTTTAATTGATGTTTCATTATTACATTTCAACTTAAATATTTTACGTTTTAATCAATAATAATCACCACTCGCGATAACTGTATGGGAAACAGCAACAAAAGCTGGAGAGACAACGGCAATGCTATTGTGAACTGTCAATTATGAAAGCAAATGAACAGTTTCGCGAACAGTTTTGTCAAAATGTCTCACAGAGAAAAACGTAATTTACAAATACAATTCGGGTTCACTCATCTAATAAAGAAGAGAAATGCCTGTGCTCATGATTGAGTAGATTTATTGCGAATGACAACACAACGAAAAAGAGAGATAACAACTTGGCGACATTTTACAGTAAAGCAGATATGCCACAACCTTTTTACTATATTGTAAATTTTGTAAGTATAATCTAGTGTAATTACAAAAATGAAACTAGCATCTAGCAGTAATTAAATTTGTAATGCTAATCACGCTAGAGTTGGCATTAAAATTTGCAATACTAAAGAAGTATCAGCAATTAAATTACTTAAGAATTAAAATTTAGTTTCCTATGTTAATGAAATTAAACTAAGAAGTACTGAAGTTAAAATGAATGCTCATTGCATTAGTATAAGAACGCATAAAACAATGAACACTCGAAACACAATGGCTTCTCGTACCTTGTCCTCAAGAATGATATTCTCTCAACTTGATTTGCCTTCAAGTCGTCTAAGTTTTTGAAGCTTCTGCGAACCTGTTTTGCCTAGATAGGATCAAGATTCGCAAAAATATTCATTTACCAAGAAATCATTAACAAGGAATCCACTTCCGGTTACTATATGTATTTGAGACCTACATCAAATAAACGTATCAGATCACTGATCTTGGAAAGCTAGTAAACACTTTCGACTATTGGCAGCAATCTAGTTCCCTTCAATAGTGTTCGTGTTATTGATCTAACCTCAACCACATTGAATATTTAACGAATGAGCAGCTGCTAGAATTGGTTGGCTGCGTTACAAAGGATTCTTGTCTACTCCCCTGTCTATTGACCTTCACAAATGCCTCGTCCAATATTACATTCATACATCCTTAACTCTGATATTAAAGATTTCACTACCCGAATGTAACATTGTATAAAATTTGTATAAAATTGTACAGTGGTAAATGCAAAAACTTCCTGAAACGCAAATATTTGACCTTGATTACTGGTTCTCATATTTGCCTGTGACTATGGTATAACTTTTATGCTTGTTTTTTTTTATAGAACAATTTATATTCGTCATTTAATACAATAGCCCAAAATTGTTCTAAATTTGCCAATGAGTAGCGATACACATTTTAAACTCTAAAGAAAAAAACTGCTCTCATAGCACATATTTCTGATTGGTTAATTTGATTTGTTTTTCTTAATTTTAAAGGTAGTGACTCTTCATTATGTGGACGGATTCACAATCAAACTAGCAAATATCTCATGTACTTCCAATAATTTCCTCCCTCAGAAGCAAAAACTCTAATTCCAAATTAAACAATTATTTATTCTTTAAGCTAATTGGTTTTGGTTTCATTAAATTTCTATAGCTTTAGCAGGTCAACGATTATTTAAACTTTAATTGTACTCGTAGAGTTTTCTTTAGTATAGATAACTAAGTTTTTATTTCTAATAGTAGATATTTCCAATCTACAAATAGCCAATCAAATTATGCTGTGCAACTAGTGCAGCTTTACTATTTGGGAAAAGAGTATCAGTGGACGCCTTTAGCAGCCCTAATTTCATACGATTTTATCAATTGAACTAAGAGTTTAAACCGCAAACTGAGTGCAACTTGTATAGAAGACATGCATCTAAATATGACAAGCTAATTTGAAAGAATGCAACTATATAATTTCGCATGGTATAAGTAAAGTTTGAATTGTGAAAGTAAATAAGAGCGACGTTATCATATGTTAGAAAATTAGAATGCATAAATAAAAATGTACGTATTTTAGAAACAAAGAAAACATAATGAAAAGCAACAAAGTAAATTATAAGAAAATTTATATATTCAAGTTCTCAAAACAACTGCGGTTCTGTATTATATGCAATTATTTATTACTGTATCATTGTTAATTATATTGAAGTGTTTGTCTAAAATGTTACCATATATTGCCAAATGTGTTTTATTTTTATATTGGCAATTGGCACATTCAAAATTTTTTAAATTTAGTAGTTCTTTTTTTTTCATTTCATTTTGAAATAGAAAAACAACAGCAATTCAAATTAGTATAACATTAATGTAAATTTAACTTTTCGCAACTACACTTTTACTCTTTATGTACTTTAAAAAAGGTTTACAAGTTGTTTTTCATCAAGTTTTGATTTCCGGTTTTGTTTTTTTATGTATTTTTATTTTCTTTACTTTAATTAAATTTTATTGTTTTTGTGTTCGCTAAAAACTAAAGCTCTTCGTGAATTTGTTCAATTTGTTGTGTTAGTTTGTCACTTTTGTAAATAGCTTGACAAACAACGCTCACCTTTTTCAGCAATTCAATGGCAGTTTGCAGCACTTTGTGCCATTTCCTAAGTTCCGTTTCATGCAGGATTTCCTGTTGGCGCAACAGTTCGATCCAATCCTGATGCGAATGTGGTAGTTCTCTATTTGGGAAACAAAATGATTGTTCAATTGAAATACGAACACATACACGCATCCCCCTACCATAACTTACTTCAACGATGCCAAATTTGGCATGCGCGCTCTACTTGTGAGATCATCCTCAATGCGTTCCTCCAGCTTCCACAGCTTAAGTAATAATATCACATTTAATACGATTAAGAAGCACAGCAGTATTAGAACGAATAGCGATAGCCATTTGTATTTGCTTGACGATGAATCAACGCCGCTGACGCCGTGCATCGCATGCTGATGATGTTGTGCCAGCGGCAGATGTGGCATGTGGTGTGTGTGAGTGGCAAGTGTATTCTCAGTTGGCTCAGATTTCGATTGTGCATTGGGTGTTTCTTCAAGTGGACGTATTTGTGATGCAGTGCCTGAAAATAAAAGAAAACAAGTAAAAAAAAAACCGAGCAAATTTGTCAGAATTAATAAAAAATTAAGAAATTCTAAGAATTTGCGGATGATAATTATGGGCAAGAAAAACTAAAGTACGTTTAGTTAGAATAATGAAATGAAAACATAATGAATAAAGTAGGAAAATAATGGAAAAATGTGACGAAAGTTCCAAGATAAATTAATGCATTCGATTTATGTCGGACCTGAAGTCAGCGAAGTCGATAAAAGAAACATGACATCTGAAATTTTAAACAATGATGAAATCCTTTGAATCAATCCTTTTCCTCTCTTCCAAAGTGGCCTGGTAAATCATAGACGGTAGATCTTATCTTATTTTAAGAATATATCCGACTTAAGCATTGCGCTCCAAATATTGAAAGCCGACGGAGGTCTAATGACTTGGGAGATTACAGGACATTGTTCCATTGGAAACACGCAGAAAGCCTTAGTAATAGATTATATTTAAAAGAAGCATCTCAACAGCTAAAACACTTTACTAGTTGATATTTTGATATTCAGATCAGATGCTAGGAAGGTAAGTTCCTAAAAGCACAAACTGGTTCAAAGCTCCTTTTCACATGGTAAAACTTAAGTCGTATGCTTAAGTCAGGAAAGCTGAATTGTATCGCAATGTTTCAAATAGAAAAACAAACTTTTACAACTTAATAGGAAATGTTAAAACTAAAATTCGGCTGAAAATCCGAAATTTATCTACTTACTATAAAGTACTGATAACTAGTTTACTCGTACAATATAATTTATTTATTCTAATCAATAAAAAAATATACTAATTAATCATTAATGTTAAATGCGTTTCTAACAAATTTCCAGCAAGCATTAACTATCGCAAAGTTGAAATAAAACGGAGGCTATCGCACCATTTTATGGAAAGTCTAGATACGAGTACAAGAGGTTGGCAAAGGGAATAATCATATTCGGAAAATGTAAGACATCACTACTGCAAAACGCTAGGAAGTTGACAAGGAGACAAACTATGAAATTGTGAAATTACCCACTTATCAAAATAAAACTTTTCAACTTACATTAACTAGTTTCGCTTAAAGCAGGAGCGGCAAAATAATAAAATGAAAACTATAACAGGGAAGGCTTTCTAAAATGATATAGCATCTTTCACTTGACTATTGTATACCTTTACATTTAATAAAACTTTGCATTTGCTGAAGATTTTCTATTTTACTGTGATAATTATGACGGCAGTGGTGTTGGTGATCAAGATGGCGATGATGATGATGGTGGTGGTCCTGATGTTGCGAATGCGAGAAACTCTTAAAGCAGTGCAGATGATGCAGATGTTTGTTATGCTGTTGATGATCAACAACAGCAACATCGCCACAATCAATACACTTAATACTACTACACACAGCACATAAGTTATGAGGTGAAGGAGGCACATGTGGCCGATGACAACTATCTCTAACAGCAGCATTCAGATTGCTAGAGTGGGAAGAAGAGGTAGTTGTAGAGCAGAAAGTTGTGCAGTTGATGGTTGTTGAAATTGCAGAAGTAGTATTAGTGGTAGTTGTCGTATTGATAGCATAAGTAGTGGTAATATTAATGCAAGTTGTAGTTGTAGTTGTAGTAGTAGTAGTAGTAGTAGTAGCGGTAGTTGTAGTTGTATTAGTTGCAGAAACAATAGCATCAACAATAAGCGAGGAAGAATTTAAGTTAACGTTGCTGTTGTTGCTGCTGCTGCTGCTTGCAGTAATGCAATTTAAATTGTTGTTGTTTGATTGTTTGTGCTTACCCCTACGTGGCCGGCGTCCCTTTCCTTTTGCAGGCGGTATACACGTTTCACTTTGCAGCGCATGCAAAAGCGCTGTATAGAAATCTTCTAAGCCAGCCCATGTATTCTTTTCGATGAAGCCCTTAACAACACCCCAAATAGATTTTTTATATTTGATTTGAGCGTGCACCGATAGCATGGTGTGATCGTCTATGGTTCTGAAAATACGAAGAAGGAGGGTTTGTAACACTTTCCATAGAAATACAAGTACTTGAACTGTCACGTGCAGCAACTAACCGAACTAAACAATAATGTAGTAAAACGCTAAAACTATCTGCATATGGTATGCCTGCATTAACGCTATTTATATCTATGGAATAACGCTCTCCGGGTTTGCTGCAGTCGCGCATCTCCTGAAACTCAGTAACCTATAGAATGTGTAAAATGTGTTAACACTTTAGCTCTCGCTTATACGGTGGTTTTATGTTTAGTAGTTGAAGTTTCATTTACCTTTGAGTTTTTCGGACCCACCGATGCCTGCAGCTGCACTGTAATATTCACTTTACGTGTCTGTTTACCTTCATCGCTCGTTACCCAGTCACCGAAACTCATATCGGTTGTTTTACGCATTGCATGAAAGTCGAGCAGAAACTTCGATTTCGAAAATAACAAATTGAAGAGCGTGTCGATATTGATTGGAAGAATTGTGTGCACTAATTGACGTCCCTCGTGTGTTGAGCTGCAGTCTGTTGTTACAACAAAACTGCAGCGGGCAAATAACGATATACAAATAACTCTACAAATCATTCATTCGCTTCATACTTACGGAATTTCGCTTTCATCGGAATCACTTGAATCGGAAATGTCTGTTGACATGTTGGCCAAGTTTTTGCTCAAGCTGTCATCACGAATGCGGCTATTTTTTGATACTTTCGTTCGCTTACTGCCATCACCGTGACCGCTGACATTTTTGCTGCTGTTCTCTTTATTGGCACTGGCACCAGAAGTGACAGCGGAACTAGCAGCAGCACTAGCGCCACCATTGCCACTACTAGCACCACCACCGTTGCCACTACCTCCCCCACTATCATTAGCCGCAGCGGTAGCTGCTGTTTGGCTTGCAGTAACGCTTTCTTCCGGTTTCGCTGACTTTAAGGTCAACTCTTTAGCGTTCGCTTTCATTGTATTGTTTTTTCTGGAGTTCTTTGCCGTATCAGCGCCGCTATTATTATCGCTCGCTTTATTATCAGACCCCGATGCCGATGCCGTTGTGGATGAATTAAAATGCGATGATTTATGTGAATTGAAAAAATATGATTTTGATTTAGTTTTGGTTGGGACGATACAAACGATGCCGCCGCTGGCGCTACTATTGCCACCGACAATAGTACCGCTGTTGTTGTTGTTTGTATTGCTACTGTTACTGTTTGGATTATTAATACTTTGATTTGAATTTGAGTTGGCTGTCGCGTAATCGCTCGCGTCACCAACACTTGCACGTGCACTTGTACCTTCAAAACTCAGCAAAGAACTTGTATCTTCTAGCGCTGACACAAAATCTAAGTCCAATTCACTTTCTGCTGCTGCTGCTGAACTCTTTGGATCAATGTAGTCTTCATCGTCTGTAGTTAGGCCCAGTTCATCACCATAGCAATTATGCACCCACTGCCACATCTCCTGCGGCAGCATTTGCTTGTTCATTAACGTATTCTGCCATACTCGAAAGAGCATCAAAAACGCTTTGTCCCGTGTAGCAAATGTTGCAAAAAAGTATTTCTCTTTCGCGGTACAAATCGATATGGCATTCGGTATAACGAGCGCAGTTTTCTCTTTAGTTATTGAGGTGACATCCTTCCACTTGATGCTTAAATAGGTTTCCCAGCGAAAAATGTTGGCATGGAAGCAAACATAATTCTGTGAGACATAGAGCCGTCCTTGGACGAGTATATCACGTTGTAGGGCGCAGGAATAATCTGTTTGTAGAAAGAGACACAGAGCAATTAGATTTAGACTTTTCATCGATTTCATTTTCATGTCAGATTCCGAAAACTAATCTATTAAATATTAGCGGATTTCTAAGTGGAATCCATGAAAGTTCTTACCAACAATTAAACGCTCATCATTTGGTACCTCCTTAAATAGTTTCTTAAAATCTTGTGCGCGCGATTTATAATTCGGATATAGAACGTTATACCACGATTTCTTTTTAGCACGTTCCGATAGGCGTGAAGTATTTTTGGGCTTATCAAAAGCGCACAGATCTTGTGAAGTATTTGTCCGTACTAGGTCACCAGATGTGTCGCTGGATTTACTGATAGTATCCTAAAGAGAAACAGAACTTGATAAATCACCATAAAATTTAATAATAATTTATTACTCATAGCAAAAAGAACAATAGCTGTTATAACACAATCTTCTTAATACTTATCAATAATATCACTTGTAGATATTTGCTTATTGGGGGTTATTTTATTGTCACTTTATTTGACTTTATGTTATATGTATGTTTAAGAGTTTAGTCTAAATTTTACACAGAAATCCACAGGAGCCGCAAAAACTGAAGAATTTGAATAATTTCAAGTGTATTAACGCTTGTGTAATAAAATTTATATTTCTTCTTCTTCTAGTTTTCTCCACCCCAAATCAAATTCAATTTCGATATAGTTCGATTTCATTAGGCTTTTTTTTTTGTTTTGTTTTTGGTTTGCCTTTGGGTTGTTTGCTACCGCAGTAACAGCAGAATCGGTTAACTCGTTTGCGCAACACCACCACCACACAACTCACATTGATGACTGATAGCTAGCTCAAATGAGTACTACATACGAGTTTGTTGGTATGTAGTGACACACAAAAACAGCAGAAAAGAGTAGGTACTAGTATTTAGATTCCTCTTAAAGAAAAAAAAAAAAAAAAAACAAAACGAAAAACTGCTGCGGGCTTATGACAATTATAATCGTAGTTCACAATGCTGCTGCCGTTGCTGCTGCTGCCGCAATAGCGGCAACAGTCCGCATATGTTATCAATGAAAGCTTTTCATTTCGAGGTGCTCTCTTCGCTGTGTACTGCGTGTGTGTGGCGGTAGCTTTTTATGAAGGGTATTCTAATCAGTTTTCTTTTTTTTTTTAAGGGGAATAAATTGGAGCACTTCGATTTACTTTGTGCAAGTTTCGCATTTTAGATTTTTGTTGTTTCTCATTAAAACATCTGGTCTTGAATGTGTCAATTGAATTTTTAAATGAAAGCAAATACAGAGATAGAGCTTTATGTATTTGATTGTGATTAAGAGCAGAGGGGAATAGGAACAACGGAAGCAAGGATATATTAGTGTTCTTTCTTCTAAATACATACATAAATAATAGTGACTAGCTGACTTTGTGCTTAAACGTTGTGGATTTGAAACTTTTTTAATTGATTATTATTATTTTTAATTATTCATCCTATCGTTTTCCTTTAATCCCTCCCCCTCAATTCAACAATTCAATGCAGACGGTAATACAAAACAAACAAACAAAAAAAAAAAAAACATTGCATACTTTTAGCTGTTATGAGAAAACTTCACACACTGAATCAGAATGAATCCAATCAATTTAAGCAACGTATTATTTTTAGTAAAGAAAATACAGGGTGCGCCATCTTTTATGTCGGTATGTAAACATTGAATAATTTTAACATTTATCATTTAACAAAAATCGCTTCACACCGAAACAACGCGCCGAAACAGTGACGCTGCTGTACATTGAAAATAGTTGTTCAGTTGTGTCAATTCCTCGTGCATTTCGTCGAAAATATCATGGCCAAGAAGAACCGTCTGACAACACTATTCATCGTTTGGTGTCGAATTTTGTTGAGTACGGGACAGTGGAAGATCGACAACAAGCCGTTCCAAAGAACTAGTTGCACCGGTAAGGCAGAGTGTTGCTGAGAACCCACATGCGTCGTATTGTCAACGCGGTCGGCATTTTAGCGTGGAACCACCTTCAGGCGCATTTTGAAGGATGATTTGCATTTGCATCCGTATAAAGCGCAATTGACTCAAAGAATATTGCCGACAGACGGTCCACGTCGCTTGAAATACGGCCAAACAGTCACTCGAATGGTTGATGCTGAACCTGATTTTTGGAAAGATGACCAACGAGGCATATTTCACACTCTCTGGCGCCGTTTATAAACAAAATTGCCCCATTAGGGGGAACGAGATCCATGAAACACCATTGCATAAACAAAACGAAAAGTGTCTGCTTGGGCCATCACCATCATTGTTCCATGTTCTTCAGAGAAAAACAGTCAATGGGAATAGTTATCGGTGGATGTTAGCTCATTATGTCTGCCCACAAATGTGTGAAAAAGGTGTGGAAGGTTACTGGTGTCAACAAGACGGTGCGCCATGCCACGCTGCAAATCAAACAATGCAGTAAAATTCTGCAATCAAATTTCCTGGTGTCAAAAAATTAAGTCTGGTGTTAAAAAATGACGACATTGACTGGCCTCCCAGATCTACAGATTTTAACCCCTCCGGACTTCTTTTTGTGGAAAGTAAAATTTCATGCCGAACTCATCGCTATACCGCCCGAGATGCACGAATAAAGGATGCAAAACGCAGTAATGCACATTTTGCTTTGGCCAATAACCACTGGCCACCTGATTGATGTGTATGCAAAAAATAGTTCAAATAAATTGTAAATGACAAAATTAAATAAAAATACCTTATATATGGAAATGGGTTGTTTCGGTCGGTTTTGTTTTTTAAAGTTATTCAATGTTCACCTACCGTCATAAAAGATGGGTCACCCTTTATTTAAACTAAATTGAACTCATTTACTCACATATCGCTAACGCTAACAGAATTCCAAAATCAAGCATTTCTGCGAGCCAAGGCATACGGTAAAAGCTGTGTCAGCCCGATTCAAATCGATACAGATACAAAATGTGGCTATAAGTTTCATTAGCACCATTGTTTAAATTGTATAATTTATGTGGCAGAAATAAATAAACCGAATACGAGTATAGCATTATTATAAATTAATTGCGATGGAAGTAATTTTTGGGCGCAGATATCCGACATTAAAGATATGCAAATAACGCTTTAGGTGTGGTGTCTTTAGAATTGACTGAATTTAGTTAGCGCTATAAAACCAAAAATAATAATTCGAGTGCAAAGGGGGGCCTGGGGAGTAGAACACAAGGTAAAGTTTGTGACAGTCGCAGGTGCGTCCATGGTCGATTCTTGCGCTTCTACGTTTCAAGTCAACACACAACCTCCTCGTGGCGTCCCCTGGATAGCGATCTGAAGTTTCGTTTACATGAACCACTTGCACATTTTATGTAAAATGAAGTACATTAATACACCTCAAATGGATCTGAATTTGCTGTTGTGTCATAATATTGTAGTAAGTGGCAGTAGAAGTACCTAACTACACTCAATCACCAACTTAACTTAACTGCCTCTTGTGCTACAACTCACCTCTTCACCACGAAAACTAGCCGCAGAACTACCACCACCGCCGCCGCTGCCGTTACCACTGCCACTACCGGTACCACTAGCTGTGCTGCTCAAAGTGTTTTGAAAGCTATTTGAAATTTTCGAAAACGATGAAGTTTTCGGGAGTCTGCTAGTTCTATTGCTGGTTGAACTTTTATGTGGTGGACTATCGCTGGGACTAGTTGAAAATTTGGATTCACTAGCAGCAGCAGCTGCCCCAATGCTAGTTGTAGTAGATGTAGTGCTCTCTGTGGTTGTGCTTGCAGCTGCAATTGCTGTTGTGTTGCTAGTAGTATCGAAAGAGCTAATATTGCCAAGCGTTGAAGAAGAACTATCCAAATTGTCAATGGTACAACTAAGTTGAGTGGCTGCGGCAAGTTGTTCGTGATCTTGATTTTGCTGCTCAGTCAAATCGTTAATTGTGCTAGTGGAAGGGTCTTCAAGATTCACATCACATGCTATCAAAGTGGTGGATAATAATTCTGGCTGTTGTTGTGAATCAGCACTAATCGGTTGATGTTCGTTGTTACTTTCCTGTATTGTATTTAATTTATTATTCGACTGTTGTATTATTGGTAATGATGATGATGATGATGATGATGATGCAGCTGCTGTTGTTGTTTGTGTACCGTCCTCAGTAGGTAAAGAATCTCTCCTAGAATGGTAGAAATATACAAATTACTATAACAATTACTGGATATAAGCGTAAAAATAAATATTATGCAAGTATTAAGGAACAAAAAAAAAAAGAAAATCTTTTTAAAAATAGTTAAATGTTTGAATTGAAATATTTTTTATACCTAGTGTAGGTATTTAAAGTTTCAAAAGTTCTTCATGCAAAATTTTGAAAAATACACACAAAAACTGCACTGCCATAATTTACTTGTTAATTAAATGAAAGTGAAGTAAAAATTTATCAAAATTACTTTTATTTACATACAAATATAGTAAGTACGAAAATGTAATTAGAAATTGAAAATTGAATTTGTTATTAGTTAGTTTCTACCGGAAAAAAAACGAAATAAAAATCAAGTGGCATTTAATCACCTACCTTTGGAGCACATTACAAATTTCTTTTTCTTCTTCTTCATTTTCATCCCAATCCGTGTGATTTGATGAAGAATTTTCAATATTTTTTATCCTACGAAAAATTTACAATAGAAGCAAAAAATCATAATAATAATAGAAAAAAGAAATAAAAAAGGTTTTTGGTTCTGTGATTTAAGTAATAAAATTATAATTAATATAAATTACAAAATACCAATATATATGTACGCAATAATATTTGGAAAACTCTTCGCTAAATAAACAAACAATTACTTCACAAATGCAGACATGCTGCAGTCGTCGTCATGCTATACATAAATTTTATTCAAACGCTAATGATTGATTAATGCACCAGCACACACACACTCAAATGATTTATTACCAGGTTACGCGATACCTAACGGTGTAAGACATTTGGCTAAAATATTTCACGGTGTTGTAACTAAAGTGTTTGAACGGAAAAGTCTTAGTTTATGGTATTTCGATAATGCGCAGCTATCGAGCGAGACGATTGAGTGCAATTTGAACTCAACGGAGAATGCTGAGGTAGGATTTTAATCAGCGCCTATACCTTCTTCGTACACAAGCTTTTTGTAGCTGTTGTGAAATTTTATCGGTTCTCCTCTCCGCTTTTTTGATTAAGTAAATTGCCAATAAAGCAGAAATAGGTGCCCATGTCGCTCCTATTCCATTTATTTTATTTTTTGTGCTGTATTGATAAGAAGGTAAACGCTGATGAAATGTTTTTAATTGATAAGGTGTTCCGTTCGACTTGTTTGGGTTTTTCGATTGCCTTTCCTTTTTCATGCGCTTTTTACTTTTATTGTTTAGTAAATTTTTTATTTTTATTTGGTATGAAGTTTTTAGAGGTAGCATAAATTACAGGCAGAAATTGAAAAACAATAATACGAGCCTCAGGTTTGTGAAATGAAAGTTTTTTATTTTTTATTTGTATTTGAAGTTGGTCGCTGTGGCGTAGTGGTAATGCGTTGGACTGCTACGCAGAGTGTCCGGGGTTCGATTCTCGGCGCAGGCAATAGCAAACAGTTGAAAGCACCACCTCTTGGCAGGCAATGGCAAACCTACAAGAGTAAAAATAGCTACAAAACTTACATAATTCGCATGCGACCCCAGAAACATAATCAAAATCTGTTATTTGCATATGTATGTGTGTATGTATGTATGTAAGGTAGAATGAATGAGTGTATGAGCTTTTCACTTCGCCTTTCGGATTCCGCATTAAACTGTAGGTCCCTCCATTCATGTACAAAAATATAACACGCACAACATGAGTGGATGCGAAAAGCTCGGCCTAGGCCCTCCATGGGTGGTTGCACCTTTAAAAGTAAAAGTAAGTAAGTATTTGTATTTGAAAGCAGTTATTCAGTATTCATCATACTATAAGTTCCTAGAGTCGTTACCTTCTATCGAAAATTGCAGGTCTGGGATTCAGTTAATTCATAAAAGCTGCGTTTTATTCACCTTGCTACTAGTTATGCATATTTTATAACTTCTTCTTCTTCTTTGGACTGCACAAAATCCAATGGAGGACCTAGACCGAGTATTTCGCACATATTTTATAACTAACAGTGATAATTGTATGGGGAAACAACAAGAAAAGATACACAGATAACGCGTATATTTATAGCTGTTATCTCTTTATAGCTGTTAACTGTCTGTAGCGCAAGAACGAGTTTACACCTACTTATACAATAGAGAAAAAAAAAAACTTATGGCTATGTGCTGGAACATCACCTCCTGCTGCAAATGCTTTTGAACGGTTTCATTGTGAATGAAAATACAACGAGGAAGAGATTTAATAACTTCATCGTTTTATTCGCATATCGTTAACTACATACTTGGCTAATATAACGCAGCTAATGTGTGTCCGGTGGTTATTTCAAATACACAACTATGGTCAAAGAAGAAGAAGATCCCTATCGAGTCTAAAATTAAAAAAAAAACAAAATAAAAACGTTAATAGAAATGGATTGGTCACACATTTCGAAAACCAACTGATGACATCTCCAGGTGTACCATTGACTGGAAACCACAGGGCAGTCGCAGAAGTCTTCACATATATGGAGACGTTAAATTGAATATGAGTTCGACACACTGGGTCACTGTTGAAGCGAATAAAGAAGATAAGCATTGCATAGAGACGGTTGGAAATCATTTGTTGAACCCCTATGCTCTCCTTATAAGATCGACGGGACTTTATAAGCATACTTATATACAGTGTGACGATATCAGTGCGATTTATAGTTTTCTAAAATGTTTATTTTTTTACTTATTTGGGTGGGTCTAGTAGTACCTAGGTACATTAAAAATTTTGCGCTGAAGTATTTTTGCTAGTATTCAATTAAAGTTTACACACAAAAATATTAACTACTGCCATAAGTCACGAATTCAATTAAGTTGAGAATTCAAATATGATTATTGCAAACTATATAAACGCACTGAACCTACGATGCTCCTACATATGAACTCACCATCTGCTGCAGTGGTGCTGTTGCGAAAAGGGGAGGACGATGACGATAGCAGTATTTTTGATTAGCATTTATTTGCAGCACTAGTACTTATAGTATACTTAAACAATATGATTTCAATTAATTAACAGATTATCACGAAATTATTTATGTGCACAGTGATGTGAAAAATAATGGGAACAGGGAGTAGTAAAGCTTTCAAAGCTACGTTAATAAGACATTATCATATTATATGAATGTCCTCATTATTTTTCACATCACTGTATGAGGGAGAGTCAATAAGTCCCTGAAAATTTAAATGAGGAACACTCGTTCGCATAGTTTACTTTTAAGTCGATATTCTTCCCCCTGCTCCAAATAATATGATTTCTAGGGGCTTTCAAAACTTCTTAACTTCTTCATTCGACCCAAATCTCATACCGCAGATCAATTTCTTCAGGTTTGGAAACAGCAAAAGCCGTGCGTCGCTGGGGCGCCTTCCATTCATGTACAAATATAATACGCACAACAAAGTGCGTGCGAAAAGCTTGGCCTTTGGCGCTACATGCGGTCATAGTCGACACTGATAAACTAAAGTTCATTGTGGTAACGGCATAACACTTGCCACAATGGGTGCCTATCTCTTTATCCAGTGTCCTGTGATTGCATTCCCTCTTTCATTCTTCCTCTCACCTATCAATCTTCCTTCCAATCGAGACAATGCTCTGCATTCATAGGGGTACACCCTGTGTGTTAAATGTATCACTAATAAAAAATACGTTCGTTTTTGCTTCAAATCGATTCACCAGCTCTGCATAATATGCGCCGCTAATCGTTTTAACCAAAATACTGTCGCCATTACTTTGTTGGACAACAGATGCACGCTCTTGGCGCTCTTCGCCTTTGATTCGTCTGGAGAATGCAACTGTTTGGACAGTTCCTTGGTCTCTGATGTATTATGATGAATCCAGGTTTCGTCCACGGTTACGAAACGGCACAAAAACTCGTTCGGATTACGATTGAACATCGCCAAACAACTTCTTTGAAGTCGTAAAGCGATTCCGTTTGTTCAATCAATTGTGAGCACACGCGACACCCATCTTGCGGATAGCTTTTTCATATCCAAATATTTATGCAAAACTGAAATCACTGATAAATGTGATAAGCATGTAGCCTCTTCAAGTTCGCACACCTTCACTCGGCGATCGTCCAATATCGTACCGTGAATTTTATCGACCATTTCTGGTGTTGTGACCGACCTCAATTGGGCGACTGAACTTTCCGCTTCACTTGTTCATTTTCAGGCTAAAAAAAACGAAAATGCTCACATTGTGGTCTAAATAAATACACTGTACGGCAATCTGACATCCTCAGAAATCAAATGGCGCACGAATAACTATTTAAAGGTAATGAAGTTGGCGTTTCCGAAGTTTTCAAGTGCTGCGGAATTGGTGATTTTAACCTTCAGTGAGGCCAATCATTTTATAGAAATTATTATAAAAAAGTTTAAATTTCACATTTTTCGGGTGTGTTTCTTAAAAAAAAATTCGTCTAGGGTAGTTCTAACCGTAATAAACCCAATTAAAAAGAATTGCATTTATTTTCTATTTAACAACAAAATTTGCTCAAAATCTCAAATATAAATAAAGAGATCAGCTGCCATTAGGGATGTGCTAATTCTATTTATTTCCAACAGCTTATCGATAATTCTTTTTATTTCAAAGGCATTTTATAACTTAATACCTTTAACGCAGTTAGACTATTTTATTCAATTAAATATATGCCATTATTTGTCTTCTCATTTCTAAAATATTCTTATGAAAAGTAAAAAGTAAAAACAATTCAGACGATTTACCGCAATCATTTATATTGTTATCGATATTTCTTAAAATGTTTCACCTCCATCTCCATTGCGAGTAACAATACACGGAAGAAGGGACTTAAGAACTTGGTCGTCTTTTTTTGTAATATGTTGAAAGAAGATAGCCAAAACGCAGCTATAATAGTCTTCTTTAATGGCACAACAGCTCACATGTGCGTGTAATATTTGAACATAAATGAAAAGGACCTACAGTTTTAAGCTTTTCTTTACTCTTGGATGAGAAGTTTACTTCTTTAGAATCCTTTTTTTATATTTACGCCGCGGGTAAAAAGATATCGTCGCAACGAAAATTGTCACGGAAATTATGGGCAGCGAGCGACCTCTAACAATCGAGTCTAAAAACAATTAGATTGCAAAAGTGTATACACATATGTAAATGATGGGCACCGCCCTCTATCAAACTTTCAGTATGACAGATTATGTGTATGTACACATATGCACTCAATTGCTAGAGGGCATTGCCTATCAGTTTTTCGTCAAATTTGACATTTCAAACAAAAATATTCACAATCTTTATCTTTTAAGCGTTAACGTTTTGAAGAAGTAAAATTTTGTCAGGACGTCCCACTGACAATTTTTTTTTTCTATTTTTTGATTTTTGCCTGTGATGAGATTCGAATTCGGTCAATCGGCCATAGTCTTAGTAGTTTGTATTCTAATCTGAGTATATGATCAGAAACTACGACCCACCCCAAATTAACATTAGAAAGTTTTTTATTGGAATTTATTTAGAATTTATTGTTGCACTGTGTAATTATAATAGTGAAACTACTTCATTATTATTGTTTTATAAATTGTGGCATGTACTACTATTTACTTGAGCTGCTGAAAAGCCAATTGTAGCAATTCATCAAAAAACTCAAACATATTTACAAGAAAAACAAAAAAAAAACATAACAGGCCCACTTAATTTTTGATATTCATCACGTCTTTGCGAAATAAGAACTCACCACCCAGTGAATAGTATTGAAAATTGTGGAATAAACATAAAATTAAATCAATGAGTAATGAGTAAGTGCAAAATTAGTCAAATATATTCTTTTCAAGCTTCCAAGCCAACATAAGTGCTGGTAAATATGCTGACTTCTAAAGAAAAGAAAAATATATGAAAAAATATGATTTCGTGTTGCTCTAACAACAATCTAGCGAAGCCTATTATTTCTTTAACTAAGTATTTTACTAATTTGGAGACTGTTGGTAAATTCAATCGTTAACATTTAGTTTAAATTTGTATGCGTTGTAGCAAATGGCTTTAGAACACATACAACTTATAAGAATCTTTGCCTTTCAAACAGTAACTCAAACTATGAGTATATATTATAAATTTTGTGAGATTTTGTGATATCGAATATATTCCATTAACACAAAACAATCTATAAATATTAATCTATTCAAAATAAAATTACTAGTAGCTGCTATATCTAATTGTTGTTGTGTTTTTTTTTAACATTTTTTTTTTTCGCTAATAATGTGAAAAATCAATAAAATTACATTTCTCCTTTGTTGTTATTATTGTTTTTCAGTTGTTTTTGTTATTTTGCCGTTATTGTAGTAGCAGAAAAGTATGTCATCACATATTCGAAATCAACAATGGGCAACAGCAACAACAACAACGAAGACGACGGCAGCGGTAACGTCATTGGAACAATACATTTCCAGAATTTGAATCACACACGTAATTTTGCAAATAATTTTCTATTTTAATTTCAGTTTAATTGATCAATTAAAATTGCACTTTATGTGTACACAGTTGGTGAAATAAATATTAAAAAAAATCTATAGGTAAATTTATTTATTATTATTATTTGCTTAGTTTTTTTTTTGGAATATTTTATACACAAAGGCAAAGGCAAAAAAGTTGGCAGTTATTGAGGTAGAAGAGCCACGACTATTCACTAAAACGGCGCTGTAGGCGCTTACGGCTCAAAAATGTGCACGAAACTAAATAAATGGAAATTTGGTGGGTTGTGTTGCGAAGCATCTATCTCGATTCAGCCAACCAAAAACACAACAACACGAAAATACTTCGATCCCAATATTTTTACATATGAATGTACAAGGTGCTGCAAAAGTAATGTCATAATGTGAATAATGTCATTATTTGAAGATTTAAAATTTGTGACATTAAGTTGAAAAAATGATATCGTTGAAATGACCACCTCTTGAGTTGAGGCACCACTTGTGTTCGTTTTACGGCATTTTGAATTGTTGCCCGCAAAATATCTTCAATGTTGGCTTTCAAGACATGCAAGGTTTGCGTTTTGTTGTGGTACCACCTCTTGAGTTGAGGCACCACTTGTGTTCGTTTTACGGCATTTTGAATTGTTGCCCGCAAAATATCTTAAATGTTGGCTTTCAAGACATGCAAGGTTTGCGTTTTGTTGTGGTACCACCTCTTGAGTTGAGGCACCATTTGTGTTCGTTTTACGGCATCTTGAATTGTTGCCTGCAAAATATCTTCAATGTTGGCTTTCAAGACATGCAAGGTTTGCGGTTTGTTGTGGTAAATGCGAGCTTTCAAAAAGACCCAAACGAAGCTCCGTCAGATCTGGCGATGTAGCCGATCAGTTCAAATCGCCAAAACGGGAGATAACTAAGCCCGGAAATTGGTGTTTTAAAATCTCTTTCGTTACCCGAGCTGTGTATCGCTCCATTGCTTGTTGTCCACCAATTCTCTATCTGTCTACAACATAATTGCCAAAGCACAAAGGCATTTGCAAAAATTATGACCCATTCACATTGGGACAGTACTTTTGCCTCAACTTGTATATAACACTTGGGTATCTGTTGTTATTTTTGTGTTGTTGTTGTTGCTGTTCTTAGAGCATATGTTAGTGAAATGCGGAGAGAGCAACGAATGGCGTTCATACCTTTTTTGTTTTGTTGTTTGTATTTGATTTTTCTGGTACTCATTTGGTTTTATCAATTATTGTTGCTGCTTATATCATTTTTTTTTTATTATATTTCTGTGAAGAATCACGTTTTGGTTTTGTTTCTAGATTATTAGGCTTTCATCTTTTGCGTTAGGTTCTTAATGCTTTCGCTGTGGCGTAGTGGTAGTGCGTTGGACTGCTACGCAGAGTGTCCGGGGTTCGAATCTCGGCACAGGCAAAATAAAAAAAAAAAGTAGAAAAAATAATTTTTCTACACGGCACCACCTCTTGTCAGGCAATGGCAAACCTACAAGAGTAAAAATTGCTATGAAAAGCTTTTCCTTCGCCGTTCGGATTCGGCTTTAAACTGTAGGTCCCTTCCATTCATGTACAAATATAACACGCACAACATGAGTGGATGCGAAAAGCTCGGCCTAGGCCCTCCATGGGCTGTTGTGCCATCAAAAGTAAAGTAAAGTAAGTCTTAATGCTTTTAGTATATTTAAAAAATATTATATACTTAGTATGTAAATTAAAGTAGGCAGATAAAAAAAAGTTCAGGTTTTTGCACCCACGATTGATACATTGGGTCATTGGCAGTCAAGCGCCATAAACCGTTTTTCGGTAGCGAACACCTCTCGTTAGCTGGATGGTCTGAAAAATATAATTATTTTTTTATTGGTTTAGTGGCAATTAAAAAGGCTTGATTTTCTCAAATACCAAAACGTTTGTGATGCCTACCAATAGATCGCACTGAGATTTCCAACGCGCCCTTGTTTAAATGATAAATAAACTGCGATATGAGTTGTAATTTGGGATTCTGAATGAGATTTTCTAGATTAGAAAAAACTATGAATTTCTTTGGTGTGAAACTTTTGTTCTGGGACACACACACACTGTGTCTTTTTTCTGATGTAGTAAAAGTTTATATGAAAAATAGGCGAAAGCTCCTTCTGGATGAGACGATATTTAGGTGATTCACAAGTTGTCGTATCATGTCGTATTGGCACAATGTTGAAACATTTTGTATACAAAATTAGAGGATTTACGACAACTGAGAAGACAAATGCCATTGTGGAGGTAACATTTTATATTTAACACAAATTTATTAGTATTTGCTTCTACACCACAGCACAGTTTTAGGACAAAAAACAAAAAAACGCTGCACTTAAATCTAAAATAAATAAATTATGGAAACAGCTGATTGTGTTTTGGTCTTTGCAACACTTTCTCACAAAAGTCTTTTAGTGGTTGTTTACACTAACGCAAACATGAAAGACTAAGTATGCGAGAGAGACACGTAGAAAATAAGGTAGTAAGGAAGAAAAAAAAGAGCACAACTTTATCTCTTTCCTACTAAGTATCTAACCTGACTCTCTCGCACAGTGTTTCATGCTTGCGCTAGTGAAAACAACTTAAAATTATTAACAATCCTATCAAAAAATAAATCACTCCAAGTCACAAGACAATATTTTTATACTCTGACTTAGAGCTTCCACACGAACCGACAGACAATGCAGTTTGGTTTGTCGTGACTTTTTTGACATGTCGTAAGACCATGTCGTCTCGGTCAATAGCAGCTTAAAATACCAACGATCAAAAGAAGCAGTGAACTAATGAACAAATTACTTTCCAAGTATATATATACATACATACTTACTTTACCTTAAATGGCACAACAGCCCATGGAGGGCCTAAGCCGAGCTTTTTTCGCATCCACTCATGTTGTGCGTCTTATATTTGTACATGAATGGAAGGGACCTACAGTTTAATGCCGGATCCGAGCAGTCCAACGCACTACCACTACGCCACAGCGACCATACATACAATACATATTCACAAATATTCATGCTTAAAAGTATGCAATAGTTTCCGTGTGTTTGACACTTTCAAATTATCATAACTTTGTTAGAAGATTTTTCCCAGTGCAGAATAATGTGGCAAAATTAAAAGATTTCAGATTGTAAACAAGTTTAAAATCCCAAAAAATTTTTATACTAAACAAAACAGTTAATTAGTAAAACCGACTGAATGGCGTTGATTATTTTGCATTAACGTTTTCTATATAAAGTGGGTCGAAAGGTTATCACCTTCTATAGTAATATTCTTTAAGCACATATTTCAAAAAAAAAAAAAAAAAAAATCCAATTGTTGATGAAAACATCCCAACGCTGGTAGTTACTCTAGTAAAAACAATCCAAAGCATGCAATAAATGGCAAACACCAAAAATGAAATGACAACAAAAGAACAAAAGAAAAAAGTGAAGGAAACGTAAAAAAAGTATGCAATCGATAAGCGAGCTTAATGAATGTTGTTGCTGTTCTTGTTTTGATGATAGCTGTTGTTGTGATGTTAACCTACTTGAAAAATGCATACACAAAAATGAGAAATGTGTTAGCGAAAATATTTATAACAAAATAAAACAAATGTAGGAAATACAATTAAGCAAATAAATGAAACGAAAAATAAAAGCTAAAAATGAGAGGAATTAGTTTTTCAGCTAACTTACATTAGCGTTGATTTGGGAGCTACTGCTGATGTTGTTGCTGCCGTCGTTGATGGGATTAAATTGGGCCGATGTGTGGATGATGTAAAAGGTGCTGCTTGCGATGATGTCTTAAAACTTTTGGAGGAATTAGCTGCTGTGGATTTAGACGATGCTGTTGGTGAAGTGTTTGAGGCGTTGGAAGTTAGTACTTTTGTTGTTGAATGCTCTTTTTTTGTTGTTATGGCCAAACTCATAACTTCAAAAGCTTCAGAGTTTCGCTGTAAAGTCCTAGCGACTATTTACTTTTATTAATCTTTCAATACATACAATATTTCGTAGCTAGGATTTAAATTAGTATTAGTAATTACTCCAATGTGTTATATTCCTTTTGAGATTCACTGAACTTTTTTTTTTTGTTATAATTTTCACTTTTCGCAAGTTTTTTGCTTTCCTTTGAATTTTCTGTATTCTACATTTAATTTTAGCGAGATATGTGCTGGGAAATACATTGGTATTTTAATTATTGAATCTAATTAGTTATTGATACTTTCTTCCTACTATTTCTAACTTATTTTAATGAGATTCGTGCAACTCCTTTAAATTTTCTCTAATTTTCTTTTTAGCATTGCACGAAAAGACGAAGACTGACTGAAGTTTATCTTTTTTCTTTTATTTTCGCTCATTTGTATACGGACTGCTTCTTCTTTGACGTTACTATTCACAATATAGTTAATATTGCGCAAATAAATAACAGGGTTGCATGGTTTCACAATTACGATAAAGCAATAATTTTTTACTTCTCTGAATACATAACTATTTTTTGTTTTTAAATTTGTTATTCAAGTAAATGTATTATTTATATAGTCTACAGTTTAAATTCGAATTTATTATTTTACAACTACATAATTGTAAAGGATGATTTTTGTTCCTACTTCGTTTTTGACGTTTATTTTTCCGACAGTTCAAGCGTGATTCTTGACATGTGTGAACGTAAAAAATGCTCAGTTTGGTTTGCCATTTCATCATGAATAGACTAACGCCTGAACAAAGTTTGCAAATAATTGAAATTTACTATCAAAATTCGTGCTCTGTGAAAAATGTGTTTTTATCACAAAATTTTCTTCAGCGACGAGGCTCATTTTTGGCTCAATGGATACGTGAACTTATTCACTTGCCATATTTGGAGTGAAGACCAGCCAGCGGCAATTCAGCAGCTACCAATGCACCAGTGCATAAATGCACTGTTTGGTGTGGTTTATGTACAGGCGGCCGTACTTTTTCAAAAGCAATGAAGGCCGCAACGTTACGGTCAATAGAGGAAGGTGCCGTTCGATAATAACAGACTTTCTTTTTGCCGAAAATGCAAGAATTGGATTCGGCCGATATGTGGTTCCAACAGGACGGTGCCACATGCCACACTGAACACGAAACCATGCATCAATTGAGTGGCGAATTTGGTGAGCAGTTAGTCTCACGTTTTGGTGCAGTCAATTGGCCACCAAGGTCGTGTGATTTGACCCCGTTAGAATATTTTTTGTGGAGCTATATTAAGTCTCTTGCCAATAGGGACAAGTCAAACACGATTGTTACTTTGGAAGACAATATTGAACCCGTTATTGGTGAGATTCCGTTCGAAATGTGTGAATGTGTCCCAAAACTGGAAATTCAGAATGGACCACTTGAAGCGTGGCCGCGGGCAACATTTAAGTGATGTTATCTTTAAAAAAATAAATGGCAGGAATTGATTTATCGATCCAAATAAAAATTTCATTCAATTTTGTAAAATTTCTGTGTTTTTTTTTGTTTACAAAAACCAAGCTCTTAAAAAATCACCCTTCATGTATAGCAACAAGAAGGAGACAGCAAGTTTCCTCGTTCCATTTGCTTTGCCACGCGATCTTTGTTTTACTCTGCTCTTTCGTAGTTGACCGCAATGTTGCGGAAAATTTAAAAGCACCAACAATTAACTTGAATTGAGGAATTTCATCGAATACAACACGATACCTAAAGATTACCCTTGCTAAGGTTATCCCAAAGTTATGGTCTACGTCACTATGTCAGCATGTTGCAAATAATTAGAAAAAACCCATTAAAATTTTTCAATTTAACGGTATATTTAAATTAATTAAATATCACATTTTAAATATTAATTTAATAACAATCACGTAGGCAAACACTTATGTCACTAAGGCGGGTTAATCATCCTCTGGTCGTAGGGAATTCACTGTAATCGCTGTAATTTAGAAGAAAAAAAATATGTGTGTGATTACATTGTAAACAGTGTATTTAAATGGGTAACATGATGTTAAAAATTTGAAGCCAGTACTAAGCTAAATATATTAAAGCGTAACTTCTTCTAAAACAATTTCATTTCTAGTCGAATTTATTAATTCCAGATACCGAAAACAAAAGATGACTACTGATTATTGAAATTTTAATAAAAATATCTGAATTTTTACCAGCAACACTATTCAGTTCAATTCCACCATAAATGACTATTCTTTTCGGTCACTGTTTACGTTTTCGTGTTAATTGATAAGTTGTTAAAACCGAAATATTTAATACATTAGGTTAGATTTTAGTTTTATATGTATGTAATTATCAAAGAAAAGTTGATGTTAAGGAAAAAAACCATTAGGTGTAAGTACAAGGCACGAATTCCCGCTCTTCAAAAGTCCACGTATCAGTGCCAAGTCATCGGGTGTCAATGACCAACCGCTTAATTGGCCAACGGATTGCAATTCTGGGCAACGATCCATAAGAACCTGAAAGCATGAAGGCATGTTAAAAGTTTCCAGGCATTGGCTTATTTATGTTAATAAAGAAGTACTACCTCTACCGCTTGCACTGTTAAATTGGGAGCCAGTGTAAACCATACATCTTCTAATTCATTAAAATCGTGCTCTATGAATATGCTGTGAAGGGGATTGCATTGTAATTATAAATTACACTGGAAAATTTACAGCTCTCACCTGATAATGTCTTCATCTGTAAATGTGACGCTATCGATTGCCAGGCGTTTCAACTGTGTCGAATTGCATATGAGCGCCTTCAACGAGATATTTGACAGTGGGCTGCTTAGCATCTCCAAGCCCTCTAAACGCTCAAAATTACACTGGCACTTGTTGTACGATAAGCCCTCCATCATGTAACAATCTAAATCAATGAGCAGTGGGCAAATGCGAACTAGCTTGTGAATCTCCAAATTGCCTGTACCCTTAATCATGGTCAAATGACTGAGATTACGTCCGATCTGCTCGAGCACTGGCATCAGTTCGTTGCATGAGAATTTATAGATTTTAATTTTACGCAAAAATACATTGTTCAACACATGCAAACTACCCGCTTTGGGAGTATCCAAATATATCGATTCCAGAGCGGGGCATGTCTTAACAATTACACGCAGTGTATCCTCATCAGTTGCAGTGTCATGCAGATACTTCAGCTTACATTTAAAATTCTCATCGACATTATCGTGTACGAATTTCAAGGCGGCACCAACAAATGAGTACGTCGAAAGAGTCTCCACATTAGCGCAATGCTCCAGAATTAATGCTATATCTGAATAGCAAATATTCTCCTCACCCGGCATGCCCACATCGATTACGGTCAGCCTATCCTTACACAAGCTGTGACTCAAAAATTCAATGCCATTTTCGGTAATATCTGTTTCCCCCGATATGTCTAGCACCTGCAGTTTAGTATTGAACTTTCCTATCACCTCAAGCAGGTCATCATTCGCTATGTAAGGAACGAACAATTTCGTAAGATGTTGACACTTACGCACTATGTCGAACATGTAATGCATGTGCTCCTCCTTCACCCATACACCCTTCAGATTGAGGATACGCAGTCCAGCACCTTGTGCGGCTATCACTTGTAATATCTTCTCGTAATAGGAGAAGGGAAAGACTTCGGTTATCAGATACGAAACACCATAATTGAGCAACATTTGCAGGCAAGTGAAACGCATATTGGCATCCAGATAATCTGAGCTGAGTATGACGCGCAACAAGTCCTGATAGATATTCCATGTGGCACCTGTTAGCTCCAAATACTGATTGATCTCCACCATAACGATATTGATGTCGAGATGTACGTCGGGTGCGTATTTAGCATAGCCCAGCGTGGAGACAATCAAGTTGGCTAGCTCGGCCAGCGCGGTATCGCTCAACGAGCGAACACTGCATTTTTTCGACATAATCGTTCAAGATTTTACATAAAATTTATGTGTTCAAATTGAAAAGCCAAATTAAATTTGCATTTCTTTCTCTTTCTCCCGTTTACACTTTACGCTTTGTTCCTGTGCTGCTTGCTACACTTGCACTTGCTCTTTCATTAATTTACCAATTATATGTAGTACATGTATCATCGGTAAAAGCATGTGCCGGCTGGCTATGTTCTTTTCTTTTTTTATAAACAAATATCGCAAAAAACATGTAAATAAAAACAATAAAATTGCTTGTACTTCTCTTTTAACACAAATATTTGCGCTCAGTTTATGTTTTCCAATCGCCCAAATGCTCTTGGTGCTAAATGAAAGCTTTGCTCGCTCTGCGCGCGAAATATGTTACATCACGTATTTTTAATTTCGTTAGTTTTATTTTTAACAAGCAATCTTCAAAATTTATTTGCTTTTGATGCACACACACAATTTTCCACCAGCTACTTCGAATTTTGCATTTGCATCTTTTATTTAGCACTTAAATGCGTAATTTTATTGCAAAATTATTTAAACAAATGTGTAGGTTTTAAAAAGTTGTTTATAAAATTTTATGCAAACATTTTTCACCTAATTTCCCCTAATTTTGTTTGCCAAATTTTCAATTTGCATACGTATAAGTATTTCGAAGGTATATAATATAACTTTTGTTGGGAAATTTTTGAAAATCAGTACTAAAACAAATAATAAAAAAACACGTCTATTTGTTTACCGATCGTGATGAGGACTGCCGAAAAGTTTTGTACTACAAAAATACTATTTTTGAAATAGCCGCAAATAAATACATACATATTTTGAATGAAAAAAGCTCCTACACTGAAAAGATTAATCGAACGATTTCTGTGCATTACACATTACTTAATTACCTTTTGCCCATTTATTTCCGGGGATTCGCTTTTGGTTTCTCCACACTTTTAGCCTTTAGAACAGTTGAAAGTATATTTGATTTTATCCTAGTTACCACATATATCATAAACTAGAGTTGGGCATTGATCACGCGGTTTGTATTTGTCTATTGTTAATGCCGAATCGATCGTTGCTTGTCCCTGTCCACACAGAGCTTGATCAGCAAATGCAATAGATATTTGAAATACGAAATTTATCGCTCGAGGTGTGAGATCCCTCTTCTTCTCCAATATACAGAGTAGTATTTAACAATTAACAATTTTTTTATCGAACAATAAAGTATTTTTATTGAAGCCGAATTCTTTAAATATATTTTTCATTAAATTGCAAAGCATTTGCGTTTTGCTTGTTAAAGCTAGTACATTAAGAAAGAAGAAAATAAAAATTAGTTTGGTTTTTCCCTTTCTTTCTCTGACGATGCATCCTTGTATTGTTCTTCGCTACCCTTTTCAGCTTCCGAAAAGCTATCGCTTGTCGATGAACGTGCAGTTTCAGACTCATCAGCGTTTACGGTAGATTTTTGGATAGGAATTGCTGGCGGTGGCATTGCGGTGAAGGAGCTAGAAGACAGTGGTTTGGGTTGTACGAAACCTAAACGTGCATTTGGTAATGGAGTACCAGGTTTGACAGCATTGAAAGACATAAGTTTTCCAAATAGAACATGTTGTATAATGGGAAATTTCGAAAGAAGCTGTAAAATAGTTTAAAAGTAATCAATAATAAATTTACAATAATGAAATGTTTGCCTAATGCAATCTGAGTGTGTGTGTGAAACTTACTTCTTTCATGTACATTTTTATAAGACCGATATTTATTTTAGCCCAGGAAGGTACTGCAGAAATGCTCCACAATTGATTGGAGTGCTCGGCAAAGTGACCAGTTTTAACCTATAAAAATTATAAAAGGCTATGATGGCTTAAGATTTCTCAAAATGTTTAGAATTTAAGCGACTTTAAGCGGGCATGGAGGTATGCCAGTGGTCTTCAATCTTTTTGGCTGCAATTCGATTTCGTGAAGTCTTTAATAAAAAGGATAAAATCTTAAATAAAATAAAATGCTTGGGCCCAGAATAAGCTAAACATGTTTCCATTTTGTGTAAAGTAACTGTAGCAACTTAAAAGTATTGTACTTTGTTACATGCATTGGAAAATTAAGTGTCCACATAAAAATTAAATAGTTATATGAATTTCGAAGTTAACTACTTTTTTGAAAAGAGAACATACTCCCTCGGAGCCACTGGAAAATTTGGCTCTCGCTTGCTAGTTCGTTACATCATTCTCACTCACCTGACAGATGTAATCGATGCACCCAATAAACATGTAATCCTCTTTGTACTCATTTATAATGTTTTCATCAATGAATTTTGATGGATCGAATGGCGCATTGACTGTACGGAAAAAGGAGAAACTTTTATAAAAAAAAGAGCGATTTAAAGATTCATTCATTCATTCACTCACGCGCCAATTGTGCACTACCCCAAATGAATGGCACAAATTGAAAATCATCCAGCGACCATACACCCTGACTGCCAGCCGGTTCCATGCGATATGTTTTCTGTAGTCGACGAACAAAAATCAAATACACATTGAAGAGCCGTAAAGCAGCAGCAACATTGTCTGCCTCCTCCAGTATTTCCCCTTTGAACAGTGAGCATAAGAAAAATATGAAAGAAAGTTCGTGCCCAGTGCCGTAATCAATACGTATTGAATTGCCAAATGACTCGGCGAGGTAATATCCCAGCTCATTGAATAGATCACATTTCTCCTGGGGCAGAGCATCTTTTAGCAGCATAAAAATATCCTAAGCCCAAGACACAAAATACAATTAATAAAAGTATGACAACGAGGTGTGGGAGATGTCGTCACTGACATGATTCATTTTACGTGACCACGCACGGTAGGCTTTATTGCCGAAACGTTGCGGCTGATCAGTTGGCGGTGTTTCATCGATGATTTTGTGTAATTTATCGAAAATATTTATTAATTTCTGCATTGTCTCTGAGATGTAGATGTCGTCGCTGATGCGTATACCCTGTATGGCGGTGCTGACGCCATTGATGAAGCCCATCAGATTGTAATAGGCCTCCGAGCGTATCCAATTATCCATTTGATCAATACTCTTTACACGCTTTGTGGGCTCATGGCCACTGAGCGCTTCCACTGCAACAAAAAAGGAGGAACGAAATAAATTTTATATGTAGATTTGTAGCCTTCCAAACACGTACGTGGCAAATCTTTTGATGATGCAAATTCCATTTCGCAATTATTTGTGTGTGAAAATTGGTCACTTTTCCTCTGGCCGGCGTATAAACAAAATTGTAAAACTATAGAATAATAAAAGTCAGATGTTTGTTTTTTCTAATATGAAGTCCATTGAAGGTGAACAGTGTTGCAGTTAAATTATACATGGAACAGTGTTGCTTACCCTCCAATCTCACAATCACCTACGATCTCTCAATCTACGATGAATAGCAAAATATTTGCTGTGCTACGACCAATTTGATAAACTACCAGTTGAACAGAAATAAAAGTCTGATATTCTGTTAAAAGTTATTGTCGGATTCTCCGACTCATTAAATTATCGTAGCTCGACGTTTTTGATTTAATTGTTGTACTATTCCTCAGTTTTTAGTTTGACCAGGTGAAAGGGTGTTAACTATCAAATGACGCCAACAAAGAAATATTTTACCCTCATCGATTAGGTTTATGAACGAGAAAGTACCGAAGATTTGAAAGAGTGGTGAAAAATTGCCCGTCGTTGATTAACATTGATTGATTGCCAAAGTTGCCATATCACAAAGAGAAAATATGTAAACCAGCAAAGGTGGCAGCAAGTGCAATTGCCAAGAAACGTCAACAAAATTAAGTGGAAGTAGTGGCAGTAGTAGTGAAATCCGAAGCCGGCAATACACTTTCACATTTGATTTTGTGTATAGGAAAAATTGTAATAAACCTACAATAAATAATGATCGAGACACTTTACAATCTGCCATTCCATATACTGGTGCCACCAAATCTTAAAGTGCGTCGGCCCACTTGGTTCAAGAAACCCTCGCCGATGACAATGTTCTCGATTGTGTTGCTATCGTACTTTCTCGTAACAGGCGGTTGGTTAAAATTTTCTCAATGCTTGCGTGAATAGAAATAACGCCCACCTCACAATTTCATTAAAGAAGTTTTTTGTATTTTATCTTTTATCAGGTATTATTTATGATGTTATTGTGGAACCGCCCAGTGTTGGTGCTACCGTAGATGAAAATGGTCACTCGCGTCCGGTTGCCTTCATGCCATACCGTGTTAATGGCCAATATATTATGGAAGGTTTGGCCAGTAGCTTCCTCTTTACAATCGGCGGCCTGGGTTTCATTATTATGGATCAAACACACATTCCTGGCAAAACGAATCTCAATCGTTTACTACTGACTGCAATGGGTTTCATATTTATATTGGTATCATTCTTTACAACGTGGCTATTTATGCGTATGAAATTGCCAAGCTATTTGCAGCCTTAGGTTCAACTAAATATAGAGAGAGACTTATTAGATGTTGACAAAGCATTTTTTAGTTTAACATTAATTGGTAGTTATTTTGTAGTTGCTGGATAAGTCTTCAGCACCCCAGTTATCTAAATCGAATATTTAAGTCTTAATGTAAAAGTTTGTGAAAACCTGAACAAATGTACGAAAAATAAACGTAAAGTATTCTCTTGGAGAATTTTTGTCATTGAAATACAAGTATGACGTTTTTTATTTGAGGCTAGAAATAGCATCAATGAATAATTTGTATCAGTGGAGGAGAGGTTTGCAGAAAGTGCTTGAGGGAAATTTCTAGTGTATAAAATTGTTATGGAAACTAAAAAACTTCGAGATATATATTCCAGCTATTCCAACTTCTGAAATCTATGGATCCGCTAATTAAGCCTTTATATATATTTATTCTTCAACGCCAATGCTTTATTTGGCATAATGCCTAATTTCATACATACAATCATCTCCTATCGCACCAGGAGGTGTGGTGTTGAACTACGAAACTGATTACATACAGTGTCGGACAATTCAATAAGAACACCTTGCTCTGGAACCAAAAACATAAAAAAAATATTTCTCTAGGCTTATGATAAATTTAAAAGGTATTTACTTTTATTTATTTATTCCATAAGTTTAATTTTTTCTTAAAACAAAAACAAAATCAATTCAGTGTAAAAAAAGAAATTTAAAAGTAATGCATGAAATCACATTTCAAAAGGACAAAAACATGAGAACGCATAAATTAAAAAAAAATAAAAAATATTGACTCAAATTGTTCACTAATGCTAATATTTTGTCGAATAGACTTTGTTATGTTAATTAAAACCGCCTTACACCTTCTAGGCATTGATTCCACCAGAGACGCTCAAGTAGCTTGGGGTATGGAATATCACGCTCTTTGAATGCTTTGCCACAATTCGTCTTTGTTTTTAGCTCTGGTACTGCCAATCTTCTTTTTGACAATATTCCACAAGTTCTCGATTGAGATTAAGGTCAGGAGATTGTGAATGCCAGGTCATAACGGGAAACCCATTATGGGAAAACCAATCTCGTGCAAGGATTGAGGTGTGCTTTGGGTCGTTATTCTGTTGCATTTGCCATTTCAGGGGCATTTCCCATTCAGCATAAGGAAGCATCACCTCCTGAAGGATGTTAACGTAAAGAAATCTGTCCATCGTTTCTTTGATCCAATACAGAGGGCCCACACCATACCAAGAGAAGCATCCCCATACCATGATGCTTCCACCTCTGTGCTTAAACGTCTTCTTAGTATATTTTGGGGTCAATTCTGTATTTTTCGGGCATCTAACCCAACGTTTGATATCACTTCCAATAAGATTTACCTTGCTTTCGTCTGTCCATAATACATTAGGCCAGTTTTTTGCATTAATTAAACCATCCCACTCAATGTGCGCTTCAGCGAACTCTATGGGACACTTTCGATGCCTATGTGTCAACATTGGTACTTTTCGTGCTGTTCTTCCATACAGTTTTTATTTTTCCACAAAACGTCTCCTTACTAATCGAGCACAAATTTGAATCCTCGTTTCCTCTCTAATTGCGGCAGCTGCCTTAAATGGAGCGCGTGCCGCACAAATTTGTATGCGATTGTCATCTGCACTTGTAGTTTTGCGGGGCCTACTTCTCTTGCAATGAAATGTTTGAGGTAATAAAGATTGGTAGACATATGTCGAGGATCTGCTAATAGTTTTAGCTTGCTATTTGGCGGATGCTTTGTCCCTCATTTCGCAGTTTTTTCACCAAATCACGCTCCTCCTTGCTAAAGTGTTTTGCTCGACCCATTTTGCTGTAACATTACGGAATAGTTTACATTTAATTTGTGCTACCTCAATACTACCATTGAAATGCTTAACAGTACAAATTATAAACAAATTTAAGTTTTCTTTTTAAAATATAAATTTTTTCGTCTGCTGTTCTTATTAGATTATCCGGCTTCGAATGCTGGGCTTTAAATTTTCTTATGTGTTCTTATTTGATTGTCCGACAATGTATATCTAGCAGGAATATGATTAATTTTCACAATAAAACCAGTATTTAATTCAAAGTTTATATATTTTGAATATTTATATCAAATATTTGGCAAGTTTGTGTATAAATATTCGTCGATAGATAGATATATTGAAATACATATGAGCAAATATTTTTAAATAAATAAAAATGATTAATACTTAAAAAAAACGACAAGAAATGGTGATGCTTATGAAAGACTTTGGTTGTGTTTCCAAATGCAAAATAATTATTTAATAATAATTTGTTACAATAAATGCGTTTTTAAAATGACTCTGTCTTTTCAAGTGATGCTTTTCGCTTTTGATAATTATTTAAATTTAAATGTGCGTAGTAAGTATGTAAGTAGATAAGTATTAATGCTGATAATATCATAGTGAAAAATTTATATTGAATAAATTTTTTGTTTTCTATTTAGTGGTACATTATAAATGAAAATAATTATATGTAGAAATTTAAGAATATCATTAATAATATCATTTACTAGTTATGTTGGGCTAATAAATTATTGAGATTTTTTAAGAACTTAAATATAAGTAGGAATTTATAATTAGTAAGTAAAATAAATAAAATTAGACTAGCGAAAAAATTTAATATGATAAATAGTAAATATATTTCTTAATTACAATATCAAAATTAGTTGGCGAGATTCCACGTTTGAATGCGTGAGATGTTGGAACTTGAATAGCTTTTCTTTTTAAACCACTATATAATATTAAAAAATATTCAAAAATAATTGAGAAACATAGTCCATAAATTAACAATTATTCGAGCACTGTTTGACAGTTTTCTTCTTAAAAATAATGTAAGTTTAAATTAAATTATAACGATATTCGATAGCGCTTTGAAATTAGTTTATGGTATGCATATTTATATGTTATAAATAAGATGACTTTAGTTCAGTTAAATTAAGTTTCGCTTAGAATTTAAAGTCTTATACGAAAAGAGCTGAAATTAGAATTATACTTCGGCTGTAGTAAATCGAAATAAAATGAGTAATGTTTTATGTATTGCAACTTACTTCATAAAATCCCTAGACTTATCGGTGACATGTTCGAATTCAGGAAATGATAAAGCACCATCATCATCGAAATCAGCCTCAGCGAGCACGCTATATATCAACTCTTTCATATCAGAATCTTCCAAATGATTCTCGGGACCAACAAGACGCTCAATGACTTGTTTTAAATCAGAAACACCCAGCATATCATCACCATCAAAGTCTAGGAAGATAAAATGTTTTTAATATATTTCTCATTCGATTTGTAAATAATCAAGTAATTATCATATTTTTATAATTGCATTCACGTAGAGAAATTTGTAATCAGTAAACCTTACAATAGCTTGTTTTATATTTATCAGTAGCTCGTACAATAGCTTGTTTTACATACCCCATATACGAAATGCATACTCTGTCTTCAGTTTCTTCGGGCAAGTTTCACTAAATACATTCATCATATCGAGGAAATCCTCAAATGTCATGTCACCGTCATCGCTCGAGCTGAACACTTTACAGATACGATCACCAAATGGATTGACACGCAATTCTGGATATTGTAGAATTTTACTCATCGATAGCTTGGCATTTTTATTGTGACTGACTTTCTCCGGTGCTAGACTTTTAAATTTTTTGTGAGCGCTACAAAATTATATATATATTATTTATTGCTTAATAAAATTAACATTAAATATTCTACTCACAGTAATATTTCTTTTTTGGAGAAGAATGTTAAATCCTAAATTAAAAATAGAAAAATAAAACGTGTAACAAAATGAAATTAATTAAATCATCATTAAAAATTTAATTAGACTACATGATACAATTAAAATAGCAATCAAAGAAATATCGGTGTAAACTTTGTACATACTCAAAATTGACCTTTGTAATGCTAACAAAAAAAGTAACTAGATAACATTTTCTATTTTTCCTAGCTTTCTTCAACATTTACCCTAAGGTAACTAATTTATTTTGAACCATTCTCCTGTGCTTTCTTGTTGTATTATATACATATGTACTATATTAATTTATATACATTATATACATTAGTTTCAATGGTCTCTATGCTTACCTCATAGTCTTGCAGCTCCTCATCCGTGAATTGACTTTGCTTTTGGCCCATTTCACTTTACTTCCTGCTTCCTCTTCCACTCTTTTCTTTTCCTAATCTACTCCAACTCTATCTGCACACACTCTCAATCAATTAGCACCAAATCACACGTGCCCTCCTTCTCTATTTTTTTATTTTAATACATTTTCATAATTACTTAATACATTTCACTTTGGAATTATTTAACAAGTTGTGTTAAATAATTATCTATAACAGCAACAATAACAATAAAATTGTTGTACACAAAAGAATAATATACTGACAGCTAACACAGCTGATGATGCGATACCAACAGCACTGCCATATTGAAATGAATACGTGGCCAAGAAGAAGCGTAAGATGGCGCTGTTTAAAGTTTAATATACATGGTGTTGTTTTTTTTAGAAGTGTAGTTTTCAAGAAGAAATAAAACGCATATAATTTAATGTAGTGGCCAAGAATTTAGCATTATTATAAAGATAAGGATTTGCCATTATGTCTTAAAAACGATTTCGGGCAAGTGGTTCGAATAAATTCCAGCCGAGAGGCCTAATTTTCAACCACTTTTTGTAGCAATTGGTGCCGTATGTCAGTAATAACGCACCGAATATTCTCTTCCAAGGCGTCAAACGTCTCGGGCTTATCTGCGTTGACAAGCGACTTCACATAACCCCACAAAAAATAGTCCAGCGGTGTTAAATCGCACGATCTTGGACGTCACGCCACAGGCCCACGACGCGAGATAATGCGCTCGACAAAAGTATCCTTCAATAAATTGATTGTTTCGTTGGCTGTATGGCATGTAGCGCCGTCTTGTTGGAACCAAAGGTCGTCCACATCAACATCCTCCAATTCACAATTCAGGCACGAAAAAGTCATTAATCATGGCTCTATAGCGTTCCCCATTGACTGTAACATTATGACCGGCTTCATCTTTGAAGAAATATGGACCAATGATTCCCTCTGCCCATAGAGCACACCAAACAGTGACTTTTTGAGGATGTCACGGCGTCTCAATAATGACTTGTGGATTATGATCACTCCAAATGCGATAATTTTGCTTATTAACGTACGCATTCAACCAACAGTGAGCTTCCTCTTACTTACTTACCTAACTGGCACTACAACCGATGATCGGTCTTGGCCGCCTCTACAAAGCTTCGCCAGTCGCCTCTGCTAGGCGCGCGTTGGCGCCAGATGATAAGGCCAAGTGCAGTCAGGTTGCCCTGCACCTGGTCCTTTCAACGGAGATTAGGACGTCCCCTTCTCCGTATTCCTCCACCGTGGTTCGAATAAAACACCCTTCTAGCCGGAGCGGAGCGCTTTCTTCCAGTCGCTCAACATGACCCAGCCAGCGAAGCCGCTGGATTTTTATACGCTTGACAATGTCAGTGTCGGCGTACAGCTCATACAGCTCATCGTTCCATCTTCTTCGATACACGTCGTCCACGCATACTGGACCGTAGATATTACGGAGTATCTTCCTCTCGAACGCTCCTAACAGCCTCTCATCATTGATGGTCAATGTCCACGTCTCTGCGCCATACATTAGGACGGGAAGGATGAGGGACTTAAAGAGGGTTATTTTCGTCGGCCGAGAGAGGGCTCTACTTCTCAATTGCCTACTGAGCCCGTAGTAACACCTGTTGGTAAGAGTTAGTCTCCGCTTGATCTCAAGGCTGACATTATTGTTGGTGTTCATCGTGAGTGATCTTCATCGCTGAACAAAACTTTCTTGTGAAAATCGGGATCGGGAAAAACGGGAGCTGAAAAAAACGCTGTGTCGATTTAAGAAAGAGAGAGAGAGAGAGAAAATATGGAAATATGGTTGATGTAGTGTGAGGGATTTCGCGGTGAAATTATTAGTGAAGTAATATAACTTTGAACCCTGATATTTAACATTTTTATGTTTTTACACCAATCGTTTGTGAGTCAGGATGTAATTTTATGCGCCTCCTTTATGGTATTTTTGGGTATTAAAAACTTTTGAAGAGAGAGAAGAGACTGAAGACTGGTGTAAAGTGAAAAATGTTTTCATTGTATGAAAATTCCTTTGTATTCGTATATGAGTTTCATAAAAAATCCTGCATTTTTCGGCTAAATCTCCTGTTCTAATCAGTGCTGTTCCGGTAACCAAAGACTTGGAGTTGGGTACAAATTTACTAGATACGTCTGACGTATGAAAAAGAGGATGGGTCCGAAAATCCTTGGTCGACAATTCATGAAGGAATGAACAGGGTTGAAAAAAGAAAGACAAGATGTCTCTTCGATCTGGGCTGAAGTAATCTTCCCATCTTCACCAGTGATGGGAAAAGAGTGGAGCGTTGTTATCTTTTTCAATGTATTGTCAGTGGGATGCTTAAAATCAACTCGTTTTATTTGCGCAACTGCGTCGAGGAACTGCGCTACAATGGATGAGCCTGGCCACAACAGAGCAATTATTCTGAGTGAAAACCGAAGTTCTTAGGCGGAAAGGGGAAACATGTGTGCTAGTAGGCGGTAGGTAACCTTTTGCAAAGAAATGAAAGCATGCTACATGTGCCATTTCTCTCGTGCATCAAGGCTCAATTAAACTCTAATCCAATAAGATTAAAATTAATATTCTGCCTTCATTGCAAACTGAATGTTCGATGACAAAATATGCCTGATCTTGCTTCAACTGCGGTTTTGGTTGCACGTCAATTAGTTCAAATTCTTCTATTCACTGCAGCCATCAACCGTTGTCCTTGTGTGCTAATTGACTTATCGTCCTTGAAATTTAAACGGTCATTTTGCCAGATATTTACTTAGGGATTTACTGGCTACAGCATTTAACTTACACAATTGTTTTAACCTAATTTATTATGTAATTCAATATTTACGTATTAATTAATATTTAAAATTATATCAAATTTAATATAATTACGCACAATTTATTATGGAGCAATAAGTGCCTATGAATAGGGAGGCAGTGAGGCAGTCAGGCAGACAGACCGGCTGTTTATTTTTCATTCTAAATGTGTGCGCCATTCAAATTTGTTTCATGCAATAAATACTTTTAATCGATGTCTCGAAAGCGGACTCTCATACCAGCCTCTCAATTTGAGTCGACTCTATTCGACTTTCATGTGAGCAGAAAAAGGCAGTTAAAAAAAACAACTAAGTTGTTTTTACTGACCCTGCAGTTTAACCAACTACTTACTTCAAAAGCAAGTTTATTTGCAAGCCAAATAAAGAAGAACACAATTTATTCCTCGATCTCATTTACACGCATAAAATGGTTCTTTTTTTTACCAGGTTGATAATGCCCTACGAAAAGACAATTGCCTATTCTCGATCACTTTTGAGCTAGCTATTGAATTAGTATGTTTTGATAAAGTGTGAAACTAGTTTAAATTGAACCAATTGCGGACTACACTTTTCCAGAGTCAGTAACAATAAATAAATTGGTATTTTCAGATTTTATTATACCTATAAATATGTTTCCACATCTGTAGGTCCATATAAGCAAAAATAGAGAAGAAGCTCCAACTACTCTGCTTCTTATATATTTGTCACAGATCCAATATTTAAAAAATCCTTATATGTAAATGGGAAATATTGTAAAGTATATGAGAACTACAACAAACAAAGAGTCACTGAGTCTTGGGCAAATTGTCTTCGTTGACAATTATACTTTTGAGGTCGTCAAGGATTTCTTTTACCTAGGATCTAGATCTGGTGGTGAACGAGGACAAAACAAAATACCTTGTGTCAACACACAAAGATTCACGGAGTCTTGGGCAAAATGTCTCTGTTGAAAATTATACTTTTTAGGTCGTCAAGGTTTTCTTTTACCTAGGATCCAGCATTAACACCCACACAACAATGTCAGCCTTGAGATCAAGCGGAGATTAACTCTTGCCAAAAGGTGTTACTACGGGCTCAGTGGGTAATTGAGAAGAAAAGCCCTCTCTCGACCGGGGAAAATAACGCTCTATAAGTTCCTCATCTTTCCCGTCCTAATATATGGCGCCGACACGTGGACATTGGCTACCAATGATGAGAGGCTGTTAGGAGCGTTCGAGAGGAAGATACTCCGTAAGATCTATGGTCCAATATGCGTGAATGAATTACGAGACAATATCTTCACAGAATAGTATTATTGAAAGAAGTTCTTTGTTGTAGCATAAACAAGCAGTAACTTACTTACTCACTTTAGTTTTAATGGCATAACAGCCCATGGAGGGCCTAGGCCGAGCTTTTCGCATTCGCACTCATGTTGTGCGTGTTATATTTGTACATGAATGGAAGGGACCTACAGTTTAATGCCGAATCCGTACGGCGAAGTGAAAAGTTTTTCATAGGCGATTTTTACTCTTGTAGGTTTGCCATTGCCTGTCAAGAGGTGGTGCCGTTTAGAAAAATTATTTTTCTACTTTTTTTTTTTTTGATTTTGCCTGTGCTAACCCTAACACTCTGCGTAGCAGTCCAATGCATTACCACTACGCTAGAGCGGCCAAACAAGCAGTAAACTCTAAGCAGTCTTCAAAGTGACTCAATCTGCATTAGTTTGAAGCTAGTATCTTTTACTAGCTAGTTAATATACTAGGTAATTTGTGAGACTAACTCATTCTTGCACTGCAGGGAACATAATATGTCGCTTGTGTTGTACGAGTGTGAGCGAATTGCGAATTTTCTACATCGTAAAATTCCATTCATCCTATTCGAAGAGATCCTATTGTGGAGATTACCAAAAGGTACTTACTTAGTTAAATATATTTATGTAATGCCAATAGTAGATCTGGGATTTCTTTTCAACAAGAGAGCTTGAAGTATTTCAATTGAATTAATTTTAAATTAAATAATCATTGAATAGTCGTCAGCCGGCAAGAGAATAATAGGTAAAAAGTTTGAAATCAAAGTCAGCTTATGAAGTCGCATATACCATAACTTTAAGTTCCTTGATGTTTTTCGTTTTCTAAGTATTTAATTTAATTTTTTATTTTTATTACACTCAAAATTGCTCAAAGTCCTATTAAAAGTTTACTTATTTTCAGTTTATTCCGCCCATCAATCCAGCATTGTTCATTGTCATATTTCTGGAACTGAACGCTTTTTTGTTATCAGCCACAAGCAAGACAAATAAAATTAATTTTCCGCTAAGTTGCATTAAAAAATTAATTTGAATTAAAATTTTGATTTGAGTTTTAGTCTTCTCTTTCATAAGGAAATAATTGGAATATTACATTGGCCAACAGTGACTTTTTTTCATCGTCATCAGCTTCAGTTTAGCAGTTAAAAGTTGAAATGGAAATGATTCATATTTTCCTAGTCATTTAACTTGGAACATCTCTGGAATTTTAATAATCCATTAAATTTTGATAACATCTAAGTTTTTGGAATATTTTGAAGAAAAATTGAGTTTTCACATGAGAGAGATTTAGAAAACTACAAAATAATTGCAAAATGAAAATGTTCAGTTTTTGGAATCTTAACTTTTGTATCTTAGAAACTGCAGATTTTTTACCAGTTGAGAACCTTTTGAAAGTCATCATGTTGGCAAGATATTGCAGACTAAATAATAATTGCAATATGTAATTATAGAAGATAGAAAAAACATTTTCTAAAATATTTACAGGGACAAAAATTGCTCGTTCGTTTTTACATTTCGACCTATAACTTCCAAACTAGAGCTGACTGCGAGAAATAACAGTCCAGTTTTACAATGACTCAGTTTTCAGTTTGTAGATTTAACTAGAAACGACGTAAATAACACAGGCAAAAAATCAGAAAGTGGTTTTTTGTTGGCAAGTATTATGTATGAAAACTTCTAAAATTCTTCGTTAATTCTGTTCTATATGGAAATAAAAGCGAAACGTTTAGATAAATAAATGTGATTACATGAGTTTATCTCTCGATTTCTTTTTGCATAATTTATTCCTATTTATATGTTGTTAATTTATATATTTGATGTTAACTAAATTATAAAAATAAACTGGAGACTTTCAAATCATCATTGAAACTAAATATTGACAGATTATATGATTAAATGATTATTACCATATTACATCAAAGTGATTTAATTAAAGCAAGAGTATTTCTTTCAGTTTCTACCAATTACCAATTCTCTTCCCCTTTTTCTTCGAAAGAAATTGAATTTAACGTGCAGTAGTTATTCAACAGTAGTCACCCAATACAACGTTTGACTTACTCTGTTCAAGGAATAACCAATTTATATATACCAACATTTTTTCATACCCATTCAATAAACTACATAAATTCGAATTAAAGTGATTTTATTTTCATCTAATAAAATTGTACAGGACAATTGAAAACCAAGTGATAAATGTATGAATATTTGCAGAAATCATGTGAAAATTTACCAAGTCGATTCAAATTGGTGAGTTTCTTATGAAACTCATGGTGAAATGGTGAGTTTCTTTAAACTTAAAAGGTTTTAAGTTTTTCTCCAAGCAAAAGAGAGTGAGTGCGTGATAATGAGATAAGTTCGACTAATTAAAAGACAATGGTTTCCATGTCATCTTGGCACACATTGAAATAATTCCTATATACTGAAGGAATTGTTTTGTTATATTCAATGATTATTGTATTCCGAATCATCAGAAAACTTATAAGGAAACATATTCATTTTCATTCAATAAATTTAACCTCAATGATAACTTAATCCTTTCAATTCAAGAGTTCATCATATTGACTGTGAATAGAAATCTAAAAACCATTTATAGTAACTACAAAAGAGAAAACTATGAAATGCTCATGCTCTTGTATAAATTCAAGTAAATTCAAAGTGCATTTGAATAAAGAGATCAACGAGAGCGTATGCATGGGAACGAGTGCGTGCCGGTATGTAAGTATGTGTGATGTGTGTTTCTGCGTATTACCACTAAACCAGTGCTGGACACTCATGCACATGCACAGCTGAACTCTTTTTCTATGGAAATGAGCAGGGTACATGTGGAGTTTAAATGACTCTCGACTGCACTAAACCATTAATCACATAATAAATCTGTAGGTTTTCATATGATGATTCATATTGTTGTTGTTGCTGGTAGAAATTCAAGTCGTATCTCTTTTAAAATAAATAGCAAATTTAAGTAAGTGTGTGTGTATGCATGTCTAGAGTACACTAGACGTTAGCGGATCTAGAGATTACTGAATGAGGGGAGAGCAGTTTAAGGCTTTTCATTGCTTCAAAAACATCGTTGAATTCAAGAACACCGATCATAATCATTGAGTTTTTTGTTATAGTTAGGAACGTGGGTGGAAATTTTATACCCAAAATCCCCCTTCTTGCATCCGGTCGTGCTTGGCTAGATGACAGTCATATGTATGAATGAATGTACATGTGTGTGTGTGTATATCATGTGTGTGTGTGTGTGTGTGTGTGCGGTTTTGCACAAAAGCGTAAAAATCATTTAAAGCTTTATTACTCTTGGTAGCATACTGCTATAGAAATTTCCTTTTAAGTGAGAGCCTTTTTCTGCTTTTCTGCTGCTGCTGTTGCTACTCTTATGTTTGTGTTTAGCTTCTTCTGCTTTTGCTATTGTTATTGCTCCAATGTATGTATGTATGTTAAGTTAAATTGCCACAATTTCAAGTTTTCAATGAATGAGTGAAATTTCATTTTGAACCGAATTTGCCATACAAATCATTGCAGTTGCTCTTTCGTTTTAATATATGTATTTAGTTTTGGTTTTTTTGATACTACGAGCTCATATGTATGTACTTGAGAAGCTAACCATAACAAGCAACTATAACCTTGAATGCAGTAGCAGTGATTATAATACTTAGATGCTGCTGCTATGTATCTTCAATGTGGTTCGTTTGATTTGAGTTGAAAAGTCATAATATAATATAACTAATTTTTATGTACTTACGATGACAACAGCAGGCGATAGAGTAGCAATGGTAGGAGCAACTACTGTGGTAACAGTAGCAGGAGCAGCAGGAGCAGCAGCAGCAGCAGCAGCACCAGCAGCAGCAACTGATATTATTTCATGGGAACTGCGTACTTTCATTGGTGTTTTTTTTTCATGTACAATATGTTTGTGGTTAAATATGTCTTTTTTTTTCAATAATAATAATTAAAATTCCAGTACTCGTTGATTCACATACAATTGTTGTTGTATTTCTGTATGCGCTTACCATATGTGTGTGTGTGTGTGTGTGTATAAAATCGTGGTTGTGCTATCGAATTTATTTTCGAAACATTTACATTTTCGCACTGTCACAGCAAACAATTTGTTTGATGTATTAAACAACAAAAAAGATGAAAGAATTAAACAGTATCATTACTATTCATGAGTATACTGGCTCTGTATAAAATGGATGAGAGGAGAAGTAACTACTTCACGTTACTTCTCATAAAATGTTACTTTAATGTAAATAAAAGTCGGGTCAGTTATAATACAACTGAAAGGCTTATTTTGGTAAAAAAAATTTAAAAAAATAAGTAATAATAATAAAATAAAATAAATAAAGTAATAAAAAGTAAGTAAATTACTAACGATTCTCATACTAACTCATAAATACCTCGCAAACCGTATAAACTTATAAATCATAAGCAAAATTTAAAATTTCATATAAATTTTGACCATTTTTGTAAACTTACGAGGCAGTTATGAGTTTATGTGAATTTCTCTACTACTTATATAACTACATACATGTTTGAAACACTTGAAACACTAGCACCTTCCATTTCATTTTTATGTGAAATTTAAAATTTCAGTTCTCAAAGTTAATAGAAATCTATTATCTACAGTTACTTACATCATCTCATGTTACTTCACATATATAATATAACTGATTTATCACTACTTTTGTGTACAACAGCAAATTAAGTGACATTTCATTACTTCACCTCACTTCTGTTATAACCAGAGCATAAAGCAGTGCTGGCCACCCACACATGCACAACAGCTCAGGTGAATTCTTTTTCCACCGAAATGAGCCTGGTGTACATGTGAACTCTAAAAGTTCTCACGCTCGCCTGCCAGTGGCCACAGATATAAAGTAACATAACAGTATCGACAACAAAGAGAAGGGAAAAACACATATTCCGTAATTGGTCAAAAAGCTACTCCAACAGAAAAGGAAGTCTTTTTTTTTATCCACAATGGCGCTCCCCTAGCAGCAGTTAGATCTTTTTTTTTTATAGTACAGCTTTTTTAGTAAAGCCAATGTAAATAAGGCGGAATTATTATGAACTCGCTCCTCTTTTTATTTTGTGGTGAATTACATATGATTGTCAAATTATTTATTTTATTTCCCTCCTTTCTGATTTCCTCAGCTAACAAAAAAGATGTATTGTTACAGTTTTTTTTTTTTTTGTAATTGTTAAACCGCTACATTCGTCAGCTGATTATTACAACAAAGATGTGTTCTTATTGTCGTGTTGAAGTTTTTATACTGCTACTATCACCTTCTATATAATTTCACCATGCTCATTTTACATTGCACGCCATAGGAAGAGAGCGCTGACACTAGAGCATGGCTGTTAGGGATACAGAAAGAAAACTCTCTTCATATCATTAATACTCTGAGTAGTTTTTGGAAGCAAATCTTTCTCAGTATTTGAAAATTATAGAGTATTTCCTTTAAGTATCTAGAAAAGAACAATATCAGTGCTCCTAAAGCGCTCGAAAGCCTAGCTTATTCGTATAGCCTTATATATAAGCTAAGTTTGCTAGCATAACCGCGGCATAACTAGCAATGAGATTTTCTTTTTGTGTCGTTTTTGTTGTACTCCTTTTCATAACGAACTTACTCAGCAGCTAGTTTAACTTTTAGGTATCATTTATTGTTTTTTTTTTTTAATTGTTGCAATTTGGTTTTGTTTTTACTGACAATTATTTTTTATTATTATTATACATATTTTGTTTGGGTGACATATAGTATGTTTGTTGTTTTCAACATAATTTCCGCGCAATATCCACCAGAACATCTACTTAATATGAAATTTTAATGTTCGAACTTCGAAATTACTCTTTTCGTAGTCGATAAACTAAAGAGGCTCAAAACAGGTTAAAAATTGCCATGATAAAAAACAATAAATAAATAAAGTTTTCTCTGATACCTTTTAAATGAAAATATTTCACAAAACCCTTGAAGCAATTTCTGCATCAAATTTAAGCCAGTCTTAATTCTTGAAATTTTTTTTTTTTTTTTTTAGCACATTTATATTCCATTTGTTTTTCCAAATGCTTTCAATTCCTTGGATTTTGTATACATACATAGTACATATTTATGTAGGCAGGCAATTAAGTAAAAAAAAATTAAATAATTAAGTGAAAATCCGCTTGAAAAATGCTCAGCATGCAGCATGCTGGACTCGTTAATTGAATCGATATTGTTCTCTAACGCGCTGATGCATCGCGCACGGCGGCTGCATTCAGAGCGATTGAGTTCTGTTTGCTTTTGTTTTTGCAATTTAAAAAGATTTGTGGGAAAAGTGTGTGCAATTCATCTGCAAAAAAGTGAAAATACTATGAGTGTCTATGTGGATAACAAAATGGAAAAATAAACAGAAATTCTTTACACAAATTGCAAGCAGGAGTAAATGCAAAATTGTCAGTATGTATAAAAAGAAAAAAATCCTACTGCTGATTTGAATCAATGTGATCAATGCTCTTCCTTGGCTTCTTCGTATTTCTAGTCTATATGCTCGCTGCTTGTCATCTGCTGCAATAAAGTTGTTGTTTTTGTTGTTGTTGTTGTTATTGTAGTTGCAATAATGCAAAAAAATAGTGAAATTTTGTTAGTACTACTGTGGGCAAAAGTTAGTAAGACTTTGTTCATAATTTCAAATTTCTTTATTCATTCTTCCAAATCTATTTCGTCCCATTCAAAGTAATCCCCCCCGGCCCCAATACACTTGTGCCAACGTTTTTTCCAATTCTCGAAACAGTTGTTAAAGTCAATTTCCGGAATAGCCTTCAATGCGCTTAGCGACTCATGTTTAATGTCTTCAATTGACTCAAAACGGTGTCCACGAAGCGCTTTTTTGAGTTTAGAAAATAGCCAAAAGTCAAACGGTGCTAAGTCAGTCGAATAGGGTGGTTGCGGAACGATATCAGTCGAATTTTTGGCAAAATGGTCTCGTAAAACCAATGCAGTGATTTTGGAACCAATCGTGCATTCACTCTTCTTAGGCCCAAATGATGTTTTAAAATGGTTTTCACTGATCCTTGCGATATTCCAACGATGCCAGTAAGGTCTCTGACTGTTAATCGTCGATTCTCGAGCACCAATTCCTTGATTTTATTGACGTGTTGATCATCAGTTGATGTTGATGGCCGTCCTGGACGTGGTTCGTCGTCAATCGTCAACGCGTTCTCGACCATCTTTGAACAATTTGTACCAATCAAAAACACTTGCTCGCGACATACAATTATCACCGGAGGCCTTTTGCAACATTCTGAACGTTTCGGCACCAGAAATTTGATTCCGCACACAAAATTTATGGAAATGGAACTTCTTTGTTGAATAATTTCACTCATTGTGAAAATCGCCGAATGCACTTTTTGTGCAGAAACTTCAGAAAGACAAGCGTATACTAAACACTAATGATTGAAAAAAAACCTCCTTCCTTTGATGTGACATTTGGCACAGATGTCCCCGGCAGTCATACCAACCTTAAAAAAAATAATATTTTGATGAATGGGTTTCCGCGCGAAATTTAAATTAAAAAGTCTTACTACTTTTTGCCCACAGTAGTACATAGTATTTTTTTTTATATATTTATTGCACATAGAAATGCATGGCAGTTTCGTTTATGCCACATACCACATGCCGCACGTTGGCAATAAATGTTCGTATTCATGAATGCTTCATTTTACTACAATGCATTACATTGCATACTTGGAGGCGCTATCACAATTTGCTGCATTTGCTTCGTGCTACGTAAACTGATTTGGCATTCATGCGTGTGCTATGTGGGGGCATGTGCCGGTGTGTGTGTGTGTGTATGCAGTCTCTCTCTGTGTTCTCTGTGTGTGTGCTTGATTGTAAAACTCGTAATGAAAACTTAATTTAATAGCATAATTTGAATGTTGTATGAGTTCTCCGTTCGTCAAGCATAATATATATGTATGGCATTCGAGTATCAAGAAACTAGTGCGTTCTATAAAAGTAATTATGCAAATATTTACACATTTATTCTTAAGTCTGCCGCAATAAAAATGTGTTGCTATAACCTGTACTGTGAAATAATTTCAAGTGCTTTCCCAAAAACCAAACTTCTCCGGCACCTTATCATTTACAAAGACATTTCGTTTTTTCGAAAATAGAAAGCAAGAGGGTTTTCTTCAAATTGTTGAAATAAAGTCTTATAATGATTAGATTCGTGGAGAAAATACAAATATCTAGTCAATTGAAAAATCAGAGGATCATTTTGGTGGTTCAAATTTAGCAACACAGTAAAACCAAAAAAATTAAGAAAACAAAAATTTTAAAGGTTACTTCCTCTGAATAGGGCATGGTATACTCGTATATGGTTTGGCCATAAGTGGTCTATATTTTTACATACGGGTTTGAGAAGGTGGTAATTTAACAAGGATATATATTTTTAATGAGAGGTAGGTACAGGAAAAGAAGTACAAAGTAGGTATTAGGAGGTTTTGCGTGTCGAGGAATGGGTTCCTTAAAAAGAAACAAAAAAGTGTTCCCGTTTCAAGATCGAAATAGTTTTATTGAAGTTTGCAATCGTTTTGTTCATTATCCCGGTATCGTAGTTTCCAGGTTCAGTGTCGGTTACAGTATCGGACAGTGGAACATCACCTTCTTTATCGGCCTCTATTTTACTTTTATTTTCTAGCTTAAATAAGGGGTGAAGCAGAAAAATTTCACGATTTTTACGGAGACATTAAAAACCAACCAAAAGTTCGATTTCACTCAAATAGAGTTTTGTTTATTAAGCATTTTTTAAACTTTAATTCAACAAAAAAAATTGATTCAAATATTATTGGAGGTTGCAAAATTGTTTAACATTTTTCTTAACGTTTTTAGTTAGAGACTGGACGTTCGAAGACTACTGCATAGCCCTGATAACATCGATTTCGGAATTCTACATCATTTTTCAAAGTTTCTTTGTTTGTCTTAGGATTTGCTTCATTATAGCTCAATATCTTTCACTAGGCCGAAGATCCGGGCAGTTGGGAGGCTTTACTTCTTTTGGGACCAATGTAACATTATTTTCCTTATACCATTCCACAGTTGACCTGGAGTAGTGACTTGTGGTTAGCGCTGGCCCAAAACAAAACGGTTCCTTTGTGCTGCCCCATAAATCGTCGAAGGCGTTTTTGCAGGCATTCTTCTATATAAATTCGGGAGTTAATTATTCCTGTTGTAATCAACGCTTTGCTTCGTAGACCTCAGATGAAAATAGCTTGAAGCGTTTCGGAAATTTGGTATATTTTACTTCACAGAATTTTCTGGGTGTTGCATCCCTATTCTTTGTTGTGAAATAGTGATTCCCTGGTAATTGGTTGAAGTCCGCCTTACAGTAGGTATCATCATCGAGAATCACGCAATCGAATTTGGTTAGGTAATTGTCATACAGCTTTCGGTCACGCTTCTTCGCTATTTTTTCCTTTGCTTCCGATCGGTCAGGTACTTTCTGCTGCTTGCAGGTCCTTAATCCTTGACTTCGCTTATATCGCATTACAGTTGTTTGCGATGTACCAGCTGAGCTCGAGTCGACCTCATGGGATTAACCGCATTACAGTTGTTTGCGATGTACCAGCTGAGCTCGAGTCGACCTCATGGGATTAACCCGATATGTACTAACAACCTTTTTCAGCACTTCTAGGCTTGTTATTTGGACACTTTTTTCTGCCTGACCCTTCGGTTCTGCAGATGGATTGTCTCGCGTTGTAGTGGTTTATGACGTTATAAACCGTCACTAAACTCGCAGTGCTTTCCCTCGCACTGTTTAGTCTAGACTTCGTCTTGTCTGTCGAGTAAATGTCCAGTATTAAATTGCGGCGCTGTTATTGTTGGCTCGACATGTTTACTTCAGAAGATCCAAGATGAAAATAACCAACGTTGATTGCATCGGCTGGTTGTAGAAAACATTACAGGGTGGCCACAGAATCGAATCACTGTGCGCCCTAGCTTTGATCATGCAAATAAATATCAGAAATGGATTTCTCAACTTCTTGAACCACCGATAACCACTTTTCTCTTTATTTGCATGCCTCATTAAAAAATATATGTTTGCGCTGAATCAAAGGATACTAAGTATTCTTTTTTTGTTTTAGTATGTGCTGCTTTAAAAAAAATTGTCTACGAAATAGTAATGTTCGAAGGAAATGGGAATGAGCTTCTACCTTTCCACCTTTAAAGTTGACTGGAGTGTTTTTTTTTTTTTTTTTTTGAGTCAATGGAATACTGAAGGCTTAGAACCGGTAAGTAATTTCTGGCTGACACTAATTAATGAAAATCTTGAGTGAGTTATGGCCACCTTGCTACCGAAAATCAGAAATACATATCTCTATGCTATAGCTCATATAATTGTAGAATTTTTGCAAAACTAATGATGTTTAATGTTTTTCGATTCATCATACAATCATTTTCATATTTTTCGACCTTAAACCTTATTTTTCGGAAGGCATTTGCCTTCCCCACCCCTAACTAGCTCATCTAAACCGCATTTGATTATTACCTATGAACACAAAATAATCACTCTACTCCGTTCAGTTTTACAATGCAAAAATAACTAAATGCGACTAATGAATATATGCACATAAATATGTACCTGCAACATTGAAGTGCATTGACAACGACAGACAATGCCGGTAAATATGGCAGAATTTCCGGTACGCAACACACACAGGAAGCTTAAAGGTACGCGATTTAAGCTTTTATACAATATTATATGGCCACAGAGTATACACATATTTCTACATAAGTACGTATGTGGCAGCATTCTTGCTGCATCTGCCTGGCTGCCTGCAATGCGTGTAACTTTCAATTATTGCCACCACAAGTGACATTTTGTGTGTACGCTTTTTGCACTAAAATATTTTCCCCTATTTTCATTTATTCAATTCATATGCAGTATTTTCTGCATACCTTCTTCATTGCTTCTTTTTCTACCATTAATCGCGCTCTCTTACTTTTGCTCTCACACTCACACTCTTGCTCTCTTTTTTTGTAATGTCGTTCTTTGCTATGTTGATTATTGGTATGTTGTCTATTTGCTTGTGTTCGCATTTTATGAACATAGCACACACACACACACACACGCACACATGCATACATGTAAATACATATTTCAATTTGTTTAAGTGTGTGTGAGTGTGTGAAAAGAGCATGTTTTTTTTTCAAAGGTATGCAAACTCATACTCAACCACAACTGCAGCAGCGAAATAAAACCAGAGAAAAATTCATAACATTTTTATCTTAATGACATATTGTCGTAAAATTACTTGAACATTTCATTGTGTGGTAACATAAAATTTAATTTCATTTAATGACATCATATTGTAAAGTGTGCATGAGCGGAATCAAAGAGCGGTGAAAAGGTTTGAGGATGAATAAATTCCCACATGCCCGATCTGTATCTCATAGGTAAGATTAAGTACATTCTGATCGTTGCAGCTGTATCTAAAGGCTTTGAGGAGAAATCAACGGTAGAATAAAAAGTGGCCGCCTTTCCCACTCTACGGTTGTCAGGATCCACAATGACAATGACAAATCCAAAATGGTTGGTATTGCCAACATATATAACAGACATGTGTACCAACAAAAATGCGAAAATCGAACATATGTAACTCACGAAATTTGAAAATAACGGTTTTTGATCACACCTCGTATATACCTACAGACTTACATAAGCAGTGAGAGCGAATTCTGTTCTCTTATTTTTGTATTAAAATTTTTTTTTCTATATTGTTCGTATCTTTACAGTTTTAGGAGCTTGTACACTCTCAAAATAAATACACTCTCGATGTAAATATGTATAATTTATTCATATCTGCAAACGTTAATTTATATTTGCAGCTATTTCCAATCTTTTTTTCATATTCTTATAAATTTATATTTGCAAACGGTACGGTTTACATGTGCAGTGGTTCCCAAACGTTTTAAATATATGTTATTTGCCTAGTCTTTTTACTCTGTTTTAATATTAATAATAAAATAATGAGTTGCGTTTATCTCAGTAAAAAATGAGTCCGTGCGTCCGGTGTCTGGCTGGCTTTGTTTTTGGGCCTCGCTCATATTAAGTCTTACTAGCAGAATCGCGGACATTATACATGAAGGGAGAGGTCTTCGCTGGTCTTGCTTAAAATGCAGATCAGCCGAAGTTGAAATAAGCAAAATGTTCAATACTACTAGGAGAGGATTCAGTGAGATTGGTAATGAGTTGTCAGTATTCGTTGAAAAATTTAAAAAGTACGAAAAACCTTTTACTTATTTCAAGTACAATGACGAGAATAATAATGTTCAGCTCCCCATTTAAAATCGATATAATTTACGCACTTATTTAAACCCTGCGGGTAAGAAAGCTACGGAATCTCTTACCCCGTCTAGTGCCATCGATCAATCGATAATCAATCTCCCATAGTTATTGATGAATTGACATCTATTCCCAATATTGAAATGTCAACTTCCACAAAAAAAAAAAATGTACCTTCATCTATCACAGAATGTGCTGTGCCAGTTCAAAAAAAAAAAAAAATTAATAGTAGTTGAAGTGTCGCGGCTGCTACCAAAAAACTTAAAGTAGTTGCACCCAAAAAAAATGTTTTTGGCTCTCGTTTTTCGAATGACATTACAGTTGATGATATAAAATTTCTTATAAAATGAAAAATTGAAATTAATGACATTTCTGTTCTGAAGTCCTGAAGCTCATATCAAAGAAATATTTCTCATATTATGAAAAAGTGTAAATATTTGTATTAATATTGTTCAATATTTATTGATTTTCTATTTTTAATATGTAGAAACATAGCGTATTTGTTAAGCATTTATTTATTTTTATTATTACTTTATATTTTTCTATTATCGCCATTATTATTGGTAATTATTGGAAATGACAGTAATGGCATGAGTTGAAATTCACAGTCCGACTATGAGGAGGTCTTAAGAGCCATCGCTCGGCTGAAAAACAATCAGGCGGCAGATGCAGATAGCCTGCCTGTTGAGTAGTTTAAGACTGAAGGCGAAGAGCTCACAAACACATGCACGAGCTTCTATGCAGAATATGGTCAGATGAAAGCATGCCAAGTGATTGGAACATAAGAAAGGAGTTTCCACGATCTGTGCCAGCTACCGTGTGATAAACCTTCTTAATATCGCATATAAGATACTGTGCGAAAGACTGAAGCGCATCGTCAACAAGCTGATTGGACCTTATCAGTGTGGCTTCAGGCCTGGTAAATCCAATATCGACTAGCCAGATATTCACACTACGCCAAATCCTGGAAAACACCCGAGAAAAACACATCGACACCCATCACCTTCGACAGCACGACTAGGGATCACTTGTACGCCACAATGTCTGATTTTGGTATCCCTGCAAAGCTCATTTCTTCAGTCTTTGCAAAATGACACTGAGCGACACCACCAGCGCAGTGAAAATTGGGACAGACCTCTGCGCACCATTTGATGCCAAAAGAGGTTTCAGACAAGGTGACTCCCTAACGTGCGACTTCTTTAACCTTATGCTGGAGAAAATAATTCGAGCTGTGAACATCGACATCTCTCTGGCACTATCTTCTACAAGAGTGTCATGCTGCTAGCATACGCTGATGATATTGACGTCGTTGGCACCAATGCACGTGAGCCCAACCTAGAAAGGGAGTCTCGTCGAGTGGGTCTAGTGGTGAACGAGGACAAAACGAAATACCTTGTGTCAACACACAAAGAGTCACGGCGTCTTGGAAAAAATGTCACAGTTGACAATTATACTTTTGAAGGCGTCAAGAATTTTATTTACCTAGGATCCAGCATATACACCCATACAATAATGTCAGCCTTGAGATCAAACGGAGATTAACTCTTGCCAACAGATGTTACTACGGGCTCAGTAGGCAATTGACAAGCAGAGCCCTCTCTCGACCGACGAAAATAACGCTCGATAAGACCCTCATTCTTCCGTTCCTAATATATGGCGCAGAAACGTGGACATTGACCACCAATGATGAGAAGCTGTTAGCAGCATTCGAGAGGAAGACAATCCGTAAGATATATGGTCCAATATGCGTGGATGAAGTGTGTTGATTAAGATGAAACCAGGAGCTGTATGAGCTGTACGCCGACACTGACATAGTCAAGCGTATAAAACTCCAGCGGCTTCGCTGGCTGGGTCATGTTGAGCGAATGGAAGAAAGCGCTCCGGTGTTTTATTCGAGCCACGTTAGAGGACCACGCAGAAGAGGACATCCTAATCTCCGCTGGAAAGACCAGGTGCAGGGCAACCTGACTGCACTTGGCCTTATCAACTGGCGCCTGCGCTCGCATCGCAGAGGCGACTGGCGAAGCTTTATCGAGGCGTCCAAGATCGATCAACGGTTGTAGTGCCAGCTAAGTAAGTTAGTACTGAATTCCTAAATCCGTTTAGAAAAAATCTTTTGTAGGAAACACAGTCTAAAGTGTTGCACCCGTTTTTAACTTTTCCATCAAACAATTTCCGACCAGTTTTTACTTTTATATCATTTGTATTGCTTCCGCTTCTAATTCACTCATTGTTATTTGCTATTGTCAACCTGTTTAGTTGTTGCTTATAATTCTTTAGCATTTCTTTCTCTTATATCCTTTACATTTTTCTGCTGCAACTTCATTTCAATAGAAAATGTTTCCTTTGTAAATTTAATAAAATATTTTTTTTTTTTTCCAAAATATTTCGCTTGCAAATTGATTCTTTTTTTTGTTGTAATCTTCGACAGTTTTTAAGTTCAAAGAAATTCATTGAAATGAAGAAAAAGTTATGGAAAAGTTTTTAACTACATATCGTTCATTGCCTTAATGGAGAAAGGAGGTAACTACAATTTTTTTTCAAAAAACATGTTTCATTTTTTTTTAGGAAATTTGAATGGAAAGAAAAATTTACCAAAAACTCAGTATGAAAAAAATGTTAGTTAGGTCCTTTCTACATTAAGGTAACGATATATAATTATATTTTTTACTTTTTTTGGAAATTGGAATGGAAAGAAAAATTTACCAAAAACTCAGTATGAAAAAAATGTTAGTTAGGTCCTTTCTACATTAAGGTAACGATATATAATTATATTTTTTCCTTTTCCACTGGGAGAGTAGAGGAGCTGTGGAGGGACTGTGGTAAATAATATTTATCGTCATCTAATTATTCATTAAAAGGAATTTTAAAGGAATTGGTTGTTGTTGTTGTTATTATTGTTGTTAACGTTGCCTGTTCTGACTAAGCAAAGTCTGCGTGAACGGCAAAAAGTTGAAGAAAACGTAGAAATATTCAAATTATTTAATGTAATTTTTTTTTTAATTTATTTGTTTTTTGCTTTTTTTTTAATTTTTTACTTTGTAAAAATTTTTTACCTAGTAAAAAAATCAAAAAGTTTGTATAAGTAACATAAGGAACTTATAAATAATAAATGTAATTAGATTTTATGTAAGGAAAGTAATTTTCCGAAGGTGGTTGACGTTTATGGCCAAGGTTTTTCTCAAGATTTTTGTTAGTTGGTTGCTGGCTGCTGATTGAGTTAATTTCATGAATAATTGATTTTTTTTTTTGGTGGGTTACGCTCTTTTTGACAATATTATTATTCATATTGCGATAAATAAATTCAGAACGGCTTGCCTCCCCATGGCGATACAAAATAATGAGTCCTTTAGTGATACAACTTCATTTATTTCAGTCAGAGAAAAGCAGCTGAAAGTACAAATAATCGATGATTTTTAACTTCCCGCCATTTAACTGCTCCATTTACTCTTTTCAGTTAATATTTTCCTATTTCTCTTCTGGACCTTCGGTCATTTTGTTGATGCACCTCCGGAGTTATCAGATAGGAGGAGTAACTCTTAACAAAACTGAGCCTAAGAAGGAGTTAGGCTATCTAACTCCTTCTAATAACATTTAGATAGTATTTTAATCATTCAAGTTTTAGGGTCAAGAGCATGCAATTACTACAAATGAGAAGACGGTATGTACTCGTACACTGGAAAAAATTGTTCATTAAAAAGTAATAAGAAAATAATGATTAAATTAAAAATCAGCAAATTAATGAAAAACTTCATTAAATCAATGAAACATTCATTGATTTAATATGAATTTGTACGTTAAATTTTATGAACATGCATGAAAACTTTCATTGGAATTATTGATTAATATTGTGATATAACAAAGATTCTAATAACTTTCAATGAATTCGTTCGTTAATCTTTAATGAACACGTTCATTGATTTTGACCTAACAATCGTTGCCAGAATAAATGAACTTGATATATATCTTTCTTTTTTAATTTAAGTCAACACACTTGGTGTACGCCTATGAATGCATAGTATTGTGTTGATTGAAAGGAAGATTGATTCTTAGGTGGGAGGAAGAAGGAGGGAGAATGAGAGAGGAGGGAATGCAATCACACAAGACACCGATAAAGAGGTAGACAGCCATTGTGGCAAGTGTTATGCCTTTACCACAATGAACTTCAGTTTTATCATGGTCGACTATGACCGCATGTAACGCTAAAGGCCGAGCTTTTCGCATCATTATAATTATAATCTTACCATCATCAGCAAAATATTCAGGTTGTATGATCTCAACCGGTTGTGCTCTGACCGCTTGCCACTTGCCGGTCTGAGAACTCGCAAATGTCATGAGGTTAAATAGAAACTTGGCAAATCTTGTCTATGTTTTGTTGTGCTGATGCGAGTTGCTTTCTTACCACGGAGGAAAGATTTTCAGGCAAATTTTCAAATAAATCGTCCTGCCTTTTCTTTCGTTATGAAGCTGGGAATTCGATCACCTTAATGACTACCTGGTGCTATATAATCTGAGAATCTTTGCTGGGACTCAATGAGATGAGTCATTTGCCATTCATGCTGTCTCTCCGCATTGGTCCTCGTGAGTTGTTTTTCAATGAAATTCTAAATCTGTTTTTCCTCAAGTTGCTGGCAGGAAGTCTATACTCTCGCGATCTTTCGGCGCTGGCTTTTGGGATTTGTTTTCACTATAGCAGAATATGAATGGGTAGTTTGTTGGGCCTCCATATTTCGACGAAGTCTACATGCTCGCTGTCTCTCAGCCGCAGATTTTGCTGGAGATTTTATCGTCACACAATCGCCATTTATTTGTGCTTCGCGTTTGTTTTTTTTTTCAGTCTATACTCGCTTATTCTTTCAGCTCTAGAAATTTCTAGCGATTTTTAATTTGAAATGTAAAATTTTTGTTTCAATTGTCAAATTTTACTAGAAACTGATTGGCAGCGCCCTCTATCAATCGAGTATGATTTATAGTCAACGCCCTCTATCAATCAAGTTTGAATCATAGTTAACGCCCTTTATCTATCAAGTTTGAATCATCAGCGCCCTCTTCCAATCAAGTATGATTCATACACGATTGATAGAGGTCTTATAGTGGATGATAGTGGATGTGTGTATACACATAATTTTTCTAATGCTAATTTTGCATTTTTTTTTTAGTCTATACTCGCTTATTTTTTCAGCTTCAAAAGTTTCTAAAGATTTTTGTTCGAAATTAAATTTTTTTTTTTATTGTCATATATTATTAGAAACTGATTAGTCGAGTATGAATCATACGCGAATCAGCGCCCTCTATCAATCGAGTTTTATTCATACTCGTGGAAACATGTGCATATGTGCTGCCCATCATTGATTGTACGAGTATATACATATGCATCCTAATTTTTTTCATACCTGATTGATAGAGGGCGCTGCCCTTCATTTCAGTGAAATTTTCCCTTTTGCCACAATCATCTTTTACCCCCTCATAAATATAACAATGATTCTAAAAAAGTAAACTTAAAAAAAAATACAAAAAAAAGAACCAGACAAAGAAGAAACGAAAACTAAACGAAAAGGAAACACAAAATATCGTTTAATGTATGCCGGAAATGTAAAACATAAATTTACAAGCTTGCACATTGGCAAACAAACATTCACACACATACACACACACATAAACACTAACATATGTACAGACATACATATCATGGTTGAAACTGTAGAACGGGGTGTGAGAAATTCTATTTGCTGAAGCCCCAACAAGCATACTTCAAATGTGCCACGAGAAGCAATAAACATTTTTAAAATTGAATATTTTCAGTATTGTTTTGGAAAAAAATTTAATTTGAAGTTAAAGAAGAAAGGCGTAATTTGATGGTGTATGGCTCATACATTTTTGGTAGTGCTGCAGATGGATACGCTTAATCATAATACGCGTTTTGTGGAAAATTTGATGTTAGGTCTTCAGTAAATTAAGGCGGCTATATGTCCGTATGTATGTATGTGTACATATGTGCATATGTGTGCATCTTAATGTATCAAAAGGACAAATGTTTTTGTAAAAGGATTTTTTTTTGTTCCTAGTTTTTCTTTACAACAATTTCGTCTCTGCTGTGTGTTGCTTTGTGTTGAGATATCTATTTTTGTTTTTTGTGTTGCTGCATACTCTTCCTCTTTTATTCAGAAAGGCTAAAAATGTTTTAATGTCTCGCATAAATCTTTTCATGAGTTAAGCTTTTTAAAACGCGCTTATTTATCATGGCGCTAGAGTAAAAGAACAAGCACACATTCACACAGCCTCATGAAAACATTTGCATACACACATATTTACATGTTTATGTATGTATGTATGTATGCATGCAAAAGAGAGGGTAACAAGAAATTCCCTTAAAAACATGCATTGCGTTGGAGAAGATTATGTGTGTGTGTGAGTGTGTGTGTGTGTGTGTGTGTGTATGTGTGTGTGTGTGAGTGTGTGTGTGTGTGTGTGTGTGTGTGTGTGTGTGTGTGTGTGTGTGTGTGTGTGTGTGTGTGTGTGTGTGTGTGTGTGTGTGTGTGTGTGTGTGTGTGTGTGTGTGTGTGTGTGTGTGTGTGTGTCTGTGTGTGTGTGTGTGTGTGTGTGTGTGTCTGTGTGTACGTGTGGTGATGTATGTAAAAATCGAGCGAACCAATTCAGCACACTGCCGAATGTAACCCACTTGTTCTTGTTGCTGTTTTGTGTATAAAAAACAAGCAGCTACCCAGTAGAAAATGCAAGGAGTAAACAAGAAGTAAACAAGGAGGATTCATTGGTGGGTATTTTAACGTGGTGGGTTCCAAGCCCGACGCACAACCATTCATTCAAGGCCATGGAGAAGCCCGTCGCACCCATTAGTTACCTCACTGACGGTTGTCAGATCGCTATACCAGGGGACGCCACGAGGAGGCTGTGTGTCGACTTGAAACGTAGAAGCGCAAGGATCGACCATGGACGCACCTGCGACTGTCACGAACTTTACCTTGTGTCCTACGCTCCAGGCCCCCCCCCCCCCCCCCCTATTTAGCTGGCACTAAGTACAACCGACGATCGATCTTGATCGCCTCGGTAAAGCTTCGCAATTCGCCTCTGCTATGCGCGCCCTGCCGCCAGTTCATAAGGCACAGTACAGTCAGGTCGCCCTGTATCTGGTTTTTACAACTGAAATTAGCATCCGTCCTCTTCTGAGGACGGATGATTAATCTACGCTTGATTCCGAGGCTTCTTTTGCAGATTTATTGGGCGATATTTTAATGTGGTGGGTTCCAAGCCCGTCGCACAATCATTCATTCAAGGTCACGGAGAAGCCCGCTGAACATATTAGCTATCTCACTGACGGGTGTCACAGATCGCATTCCAGGGGGCGGCACGAGAAGGCTGTGTGTCGACTTGAGATCGCACAATGAAGATCATTTTCGCATTAGTTATTTTAGCTGTGCGTACCAAATTTGGTTCAATTTGCTTTACCATTTCCTTTGATATTGACCCTTTAAATAATTCACTTATTTGGGCGGTAGGCGTGGCTTTTGCCCAATGTTGACAATTTACACAAAAGCTATCCACTCGACTGAAACTATTCTAATGAGTTTCATTAAGTTTTGTTCAATTCGCTTTAGAGTTTCCTGCAGCATCACTCTTTGAAAATAGTGCTTGTATGCGAGGTACCACGCCCACTTGACCAATTTTACTCATTTCGGAAATTAACCTATTCTAAACAGTAAAAAAAATGTCTGTACCAAGTTTGGTTGAGGTTGCTAAAGCTTGACTCGAGAGTGTACACAGATAGAGCGACACGATTACATCGATTACGCTGTGTACGGTTGCTGGACGCACACTTATTGTGCGACTATCACGAGCTTTACCTGCGCCCCCTGGTCGTCCAGTCAAGGGCTTCAGAAATATCAAAAAACAATTTTTTTTTATTTATTTAGATGAACATAAAACTTTTTTTTTATAACAATGAAATTTATACATGCAATTTTATGAATTTTTTTCTGGGCCCGAACCAGTAACTGCAGATTATGGAACAATGGTTTAGATGAGCCACGTAAGCATCATATCGATGAACGATTTAAAACCAATACCAATACCAATAACGCTGCTTCAGCGCGGCATCAATAAGTCGCTCTGTAGCTCTGATGGCTAACGCTTCCGTATGCAGGTAAATCAGTTCGCAGGCTCAATCTCAGTCGTCGGTTCAAATATCGTCGTTTTAATGTTTAGAAAAACTTTTTTCTTAAATAAAAAATTTTATGAAAATAATTTTTTTCAAAGGTTCCCGTACTTTTAATTGTTTACAAGTTTCTAAGAAAACAATTGAAGTAAATTCTTTTGGTTTGTTAGTTCAAATGTTTCGCTTATAAGCACATACATAAGTCGCTTGAATACATTGCCTGCTCACTTCTCGAGTAAGGAGTGCTCGAAGCGCTGTGTATGAAGTTACTTTGTGATGTGTATAGCGATTGCTTAGAAGCAGTGAATGATCTACAATATCTACTGATGGGAAGGCGTTCCACAATTTTCTACTGGGTATCTTCTGAGCGTGCTCTGTGTATGTCATCAAGTGAAAGAAAAAGAGATAGAGAGAGTGTGTGTTTGTGTGTGTGTGTGTGTGTGTGGGTGGATGGGTGAGAAGTAGTAGTAAAAAGAACATAGCGATAGAGAAATGCATTTTTAAATCTATGCTGATTTATTGCTGTTGTTGTTGTTGTTGTTGTTGTTGTTGTTGTCATTGTTTTTCCTCTACATTATTCCTTTAAGCATTTGTGAGTGGGAAGATTTTCTGTGTACTCAATGTAAAAATAAACAGTTACAATTTAAGAGAGTTAAATTGAAAATTTGCAATTGTATTTCAATTACAATGTTAAAATGTGTCAGCGATGAAGAAAAGTAGAAAATAAAAAAATGTTTATTTATTTTAATTGATACCAGAAACTCAATTTAAAATTTGTTTGATTTAGTAATTTGTAATTACGTTCGTACACGGAAAAAAATGGTTCATTACAAATTAATAGAAATCATTCATTAGATTAAAAATAAATAAATTAATGAAAAACTTCATTAAATCAATGAAACTCTCGTTGAGTTAATGCATTTTTATATCTAATTTTATGAATATGCATGAAATCCTTCATTGCTATTTTTCATTAATATTGTGGCATAACAAATGATTTTAATAATGTTTAATGAATTCGTTCGTTAATCTTTAATGAATGCATTCATTGATTCTGCCTAACAACCGTTGTCAGAATAATAATAAAGGGTGTTTTTTTTTAGAAGTGTGGTTTTCAATCTGGCAATACTTTTTTCGGAGTTGGTCTTTTTGACAGCTGTCACTTGATTTATGCTCGGTTTGCTTTGCCATTTCATCACGAATAGACTTACTCCTGAACAACGTTTGCAAATCGTGCAAATTTATTGACAAAATAATGGTTCGGATCGCGCGACTTTGACAAAAAATTTTGTTCAGCTATGAAGCTCACTTTTGGTTGAATGGGTACGTTAATAAACAAAATTGTCGCATTTGGAGTGACCATAATGCACAAGCCTCAAAAAGTCACTGTTTGGTATGGTCTATGGGCAGAGGGAATCATTGGTCCATATTTTTTCAAAGATGAAGCCGGTCATATAGAGCCATGATTAATGACTTTTTCGTGCCTGAATTGAAGGATGTTGATGTGGACAACCTTTGGTTCCAACAAGACGGCGCTACATGCCATACAGCAGCCAACGAAACAATCACATTCAATTTATTGAAGGAAACTTTTGGTGAGCGCATTATCTCGCGTCGTGGGCCTGTGGCGTGGCCTCCAAGATCGTGTGATTTATCACCGCTGGACTATTTTTTGTGGGGTTATGTGAAGTCGCTTGTCTACGCAGATAAGCCCGAGACGATTGACGCCTTGGAAGAGAATATTCGGTGCGTTATTACTGACATACGGCTCGGCCCCAATTGCTGCAAAAAGTGGTCGAAAATTGGGCCTCTCGGCTGGAATTTATTCGAACCAGCAGCGGCCTCGGCGGTCACTTGCCCGAAATCGTTTTTAAATCATAATGGCAAATCCTTATTTTTATAATAAAGCTAAATTCTTTGTTCTTGAAAACCACACTTCTAAAAAAAACATCCTGTACATACTTGATATATTCTTTTTTATAAAATAGTTCATTGGACTCATACCAACGAAGTTGCGTGTTCGATTCCCGCGTTGGTCTTTTGGTTATTTTTTTTTTTTGTCTCATAAAACTTCTTACCAGGAGTACACTTATGAAACCGATAACGTTTTTTTTTATGAAAATACACGTTTATTTAACAAAAATGGTTAAATATTAAATCCTCAAAGTAATGGCCACTACACATTTTTCCCATCTCTCTGGCAAGTTGTGAATGTCTCGCCAAAAAAAACTGTTCATTTTTTGAGTCAAACCAGTGAACGAGCTATTTTTTCACCTTTTCGTACGAATCGAAGTGCTGCTCAGCAAGTGCGTGCTCCATTGATGAAAATAAGTGGTAGTCACATGGAGTTAAGTCTGGCCAATAAGTCGCATAAGCGAGTGCTTCCCAACTGTACGAATCTACCAATTCGAGAGTCTGTTTTGTTCGATGTGATGGTGCATTGTCATCAGAAGAAATCACTTTGTGTTGCCTAGCTTGATATTCTGGACGTTTTTGGTGCAAAGCACGGTTCAAATCGGCCAATTGTTGTTGGTAGCGTTGACCAGTAACTGTTTCACCTGGTTCCAGAAGGTCAAACTAGATAACACCTCGCTGATCCCAGAAAACACAGAGCATTGTCTTCTTCCCGAAGCGATTCGGCTTTGCTGTCGATTTGGCCGGTGTACCGGGCTTAACATATGATCGTTTACGTTTCGGATTCTCGAAATAGATCCATTTTTCATCGCCAGTAACAATTCGATAAAGATATGACATTTTTTTTTTTGTACCTGGCGAGCAACATTTCACAAGTGGTTTTTCTTTTCGATTTTCTTGCTGTCTGCCATTCAATTCATGCGGCACCCATCTTCCCACCTTCAAAATCAATCCCATGGCATTTAAACGTTGAGAAATGTGTTGTTGGGTCTTCAAGTTGTTCTTGCATTTGACCATCATCCTCATCGAGTAAAGCTTGCAATTCGGCACTTTTAAACTTTTTCGGTGGTCTTCCACGTCCTTCGTTTCTCACATGAAAATCGCCACTTTTAAACTTATTGAACCACTCCTTGTACTATGTTTTGCCTAGAGCCTGCTGGCCGTAAGCTTTCACAAGCATTCGATGAGTTTCCAAAGCAGATTTCTTCAATTAATGATGTCTGCAAATCGTAGTTTGTAGGCACAAAAATTGACATTTTTACGAGCGAAAAAAAATTATTTGTTGTATGAAACTAGATTGTTTATGAACTGAATATTGTTGACAGAACTAAATGCGAAGAAATGGCGCCAACGATTTGGTTTGACAGAGCAAATAGTTTTACCTAGCGACACAGAGATGTCATTACCGGTTTCATACTTGTACTTTTGGTATACTTTTACCGATGTGAAGTAAATGAGAATCATTAGAAAGTGTACAAGTTCAATTATGTTTTTTTGTATTGCAATTTTTAATGAACTTATTCGTTAATTTGTACACTTTCATTGATTCAGTTCATTAAAAAAAAGTGACAATGAAAACCAATTCATTGATTTTATGAAATTTTCCATGGGATGTGTTTCAATGAATGGACTTTTTCATTGAATTTTCATTCATTTTATGAACATTTTTTTGTTCCGTGTACTCGTAATAATCTGAAAGTTAATATTTTGTTTGTTTTTCCTTACCGTGCGTGTGTGTGAGTTTGTGTGAGTGTGTCGCTTATGCAAACGACATTACAAATAATGCGTAGGTAATCCATTAAGTTAAGTTGTAATTATGATGGTAGATATTTTCAATCAAGTGAACACGAAAAAATTGTGTAATTACTTGAATAGAAGCAAAACGAAATATGTCAACAAAGCAATTTCGAAAGTGCTTCACCAACACTCTCGCACGCCCACACTCCAATTGCCAATGTGTGTTAATGTGTGTGTCATAGTTAATCCACTATGAACATATATTATATAAAGGACAATAAACTGCAACCAGTGATGTTGTAAATTATCGCCATAAGGCAACAATTTTGCGGATATTGTTTTTTCCTAGCCATGCAGAGGCATGCATATAAAGTTTCTCCCTCCCCGCTCGCCCTCTCTCTCCCTTTCCGGCATGTTCCATACTTTCTTCGTTGCCCAACAAATTCAACTACTATCAGCAATTGTAATTGTAAATGTAAATGTAAATATTCATTTTGACACGAACGTGAATCAGCAATGACAGCAGCAGTCAGTAGCAGCAACAAGGACATTAAACAACAAACAACATACCAGCACGACATATAGTACCATACATATTTATCTATTATTTCTCACATCGGTTACAGCCGGTCACTTGGTAGTTATCCAATTTAAATGAATTTATTTCGGTTATGCTCGTAAATGGTAACAAAATGTTGAACATTTTGTGTTTTTCATGTTACTGCTGTTGCTCTAATGGCAGCAACCAGCAATGGCAATGGCAATAGCAGCACCAACAACAACCAAATGGAATGTACATATGTACTTATGTAATGAAATAACGTTAAAGATTTATGAGAGACGATAAAAGGCGGTTAGGTTTTGCAGATTTTGAAATAACTTTTAACTACTCTCACTCACTCACTCTCTCTCTCTCTCTCTCTCTTTACATCTTATTATTTTTATTTTGTTACTGTTGAAGTTGTTTTTGTTATCTTTGCTCTTTTTTTTTATTGGTTTTGGTTTAATATGATATTTTCAATGTGGTTGTTTGTTGTTTTTTTTATGTTTATTTCAGTATTTACTGTTGTTACTATACTACAACATAATTTACATTTGTATTGGTGAATGCGTGATATTTGGAGCGTGTGCCTCTTCCTCTCTCTCGCGTTTTTGCTCTCACGTTTTCATTAGCTCCGCTCCACCGCACCATTTGCAAGGAGATAATAGCATCACAATAATTATTTATTGGTTAGCCTTCTAACATTATTGATGTCTCTATTTCCTACATTATATGCTCTTGCTGTTGTGCTATTGTTGATTGTTGTTGCGATGTTATTTATTAGTACTTGGAATGCGCGTTTGGAATTTTTAATGATCTGTGATGACCACACTGAGAGAAAGTTAGGCATATCTTAACAGACTTTATCTAAATCTATAAATTATGAGAATATTAGGAATTCGTAACACTGAAGATATCCATATAAAAACTTTCTTCAATATTAAAATCTATAATATTTCTAATAATTCCATGATATAACTTATTTTGTTGTATTTCTAGTCGCTCAGTTGTAAATATGTTCGAGACTTGGCACCGTCAAAAATCAGAAAAAAAATAATAATATCTAAACCTATTCACTCAATCCTGGTTTGTCAAGCAATGACAAACCTTGAAGAGTTTATATACCATACTTGCCCAAAAATTACTTTTCACTCTTTACCATTCGGAGTAGGTACAAAACTGTAGGTCTATTCCCGCACAACAGGAATGAATGCCAAAATATCGGCCTAGGCCCTCAATGGGCTATTGTACCATAAAAAACAAAAAATAGAAGAAACAAAATATTCATTTTCCCTTTAAGGAGTAAAAACGTTTCAGTGCTTAACATTTTCCCGACATTATTTATCAGCTTTGCTGTTGGTGTCAATGTTGTTTCCCTTGTTGTTGTTACTGCTACCATTTTCATGTTTGACTCTTTTGAAAGGATTCAGAAATTCGCTTAACGACTTTCAGTGCTTGTGTACAGCAGCAACGTGCCCTCGTAGTAATCATTAAAATTGCTTAATAATGACTTCAGTTGAGAATTATGTCTCGATTAAAAATTTAATGGCATTTTCTTTGCAGCTTATGAGTTTTATAGCAACAGCAGCAGGAGGAGCAAGAGCAGCAGGCATTTTAGCTTGAAGCTTGATAATATTTTAAAATATTTGAAATTAAGTGCGAGGCATTTTTCTTAAATGTTGCTAATTTCTCTTTTTTAATTTTTATCTGCTATTTATGAATTTCAATTATTTAGGTTTAATTTAAATCGTCACAGGCAAAATAAAAAATTAGGAAAACAAATTTTCTACACGGCACCATCTCTTGACAGGCAAAGGCAAACCCAAATTGCCTAAGAAAAAACTTTTCAATTTGCCGTTCGGATTCGACATAAAACTGTAGGACTGTAGCAAAAACTGTTCATGTGCAAAAATATGTATGGATGCGAAAAGTTCGGCCTAAGCCCTCCATGGGTTGCTTTGTGCCATTAAAAGAAGAAGAAGTAGAACTACTCGCAGTGCACCAAATGTAAATGGAAATTTTACGAATTTTAAATTCACTATTATGCCTGATATGGTGGTCGCTGTGGCGTAGTGGTAGTGCGTTGGACTGCTGCGCAGAGTGTCCGGGGTTCGAATCTCGGCACAGGCAAAATCAAAAAAAAAAAAAAAGTAGAAAAAATAATTTTTCTACACGGCACCACCTCTTGGCAGGCAATGGCAAACCTACAAGAGTAAAAATTGCTATGAAAAGCTTTTCACTTCGCCGTTCGGATTCGGCATTAAACTGTAGGTCCCTTCCATTCATGTACAAATATAACACGCACAACATGAGTGGATGGGAAAAGCTCGGCCTAGGCCCTCCATGGGCTGTTGTGCCATTAAAAGTAAGTAATTATGCCTGATATTTATACCTATTCAAACATAGAATTTTAATTTTCGCTTTTATTAAGTTTTGGTCACTCTAACGCTGTGATGGCCACCCACGCACACATGTACAACTAACGCTATGGCAATGCGGCTGGTACATGTGAAGTCTGAGATGCTCTCGCGTACGCGTGCTGTAGATTAATCACCACACTCCTCTTAAGAGAAAATGGTGGTGTATTATTTTTGAATTTTCGAAAGAGTGCGGCGGACCAGCGCTCGGAGGTAGGCGGCAACAAGTATTTAGGCAAATATATTTACATATATGCACACATACACTCCTATGCACACATAGATAAAACAAACACACTCTCTCACCTACACACACATTTTCATTTATCTTGTATGACTCAAGAGAAATGAATGATCTTGGTCTCAAAAGATTCGTAGCGAGCTTGGGAGAGTTTGATAGGTTTATTATGGATTATGGGAAGTGTGGGAAGTGCTACGTCCTATTCCTTATACATTTTTCCTTCGGCATGGCTATGTCAATCAAATATCATTACTATAAATATATGCTGTCCCAATATGAGTGCACGATTTAAATTGTGTGGCATTTTGTTTTTTTCTGTGTAAGTGGCAGTTCTGAAATTCAACAGCTGTCGTCTACGATTGTTCCGATTATTATAAACGGATCGCTATACAAAAGAACAATGCATTATCATTGTGAAAATGTGTCCGAAAATGAAGTGACTGTGAATGGTTTTCGTTACAGTACCATGATAACGAAGTTCATGTGATCTCATCTGGACGATATGGATCTGGATGACATGTGGTTGCAGCAGGACGGCGCCAACTGTCACACCTCGCATGACACAATCGATTTGTTAGAGCAACGATTCCCACACCGCATATCCCGAAAACCCGATGTCAACTGGCCACCAAAAGATCGTGCGATTTCTTTCTTTTGGAGCTTTGTCGTGAAATCCTAGGTCTATGCGAATAAACTACAAGCAATTGCTAAGCTCAAGGCTGAGGTCCAACGCGACATCGTTGAGATAGAGACATATCTTTTCATTCAAAGAGCAAGGGTCTATAATCAGAGCTGCGAGGGCCATTTGCCGGATATTTTATTACATACTTAATCGGAACATGTCTACTTTACAATGTAATAAAAATATCACTACTCGCTCCAAAAATTAGTATTTTATTTTTAAATTAAATCGTACACTCTTATTGGGACACCATTTATTTCCGGAAATACAACTCGCATGCGCATTGACTCTCTGTTAATCAAGATATTAAGAATTAGAATATTTTAATCCGAAACGTTTTCCATAATTTTCTATAAACATGGGAATTTTTGCAGCCTACCTCAGCAAGCTCAGGACCACTGTGCGGTGTCAAGCTAAGCAATCCTATGTTCAAACTTTCTTTCATGCGCTATTTTGCTGTTACTATTGCCACAAGTAGCTCCTATAAAGCTTATATACTGTAATGTACCTAACAGTTAAAGAAATATTCGGTCCCTATACTTGGCAGAAATAAATCTTACTTATGAAAACACTCATTCTCTTCTTATTGAAAATATCGTTGACAGGATGCTCGCTTGCCTTACCCTAGAGAACGAGCCAGTCAAATGGCCTTCCTGCAACTTTGCTACTTTTGCAAGGTGATTATAAACTTGCGGTCTAGAGATCGGATCGCCCAAAGTCACATCTTCAGTGCAGGTTTCGTTCCACTCCAGAGCTTTCTTGCCGTAGTGACATGATGCCAAATCGGGCCAAAAATATGTGGACACATTGTGCTCTCTTATGAAAGGAAGAAGCATATTATTCAAACATTATTTGATGTATATTTCGGAATTTATAGAGCCGACTGTAACAAATGACTTGTTTCTTTTGCCGCAACTGCATATAGCTTGCCATGCCAGGAATTTTTTAGAAAATTTTGTCTGCTTTTGGATTCTAAATTGTTCTTCGATATTCCCTCGAGCATCTTTACTTTACTTTACTTTTAATGGCACGACAGCCCATGGAGGGCCTAGGCCGAGCTTTTCGCATCCTCGGAATTTTTGTTTAGCTCCTTGCCACAACAACCGAACTGTGTGTGATACAGACAATTCTGTTTCTCCGAGCGCAGTTAGTCACAGATTCCACTTATTTACTTACTTTTAATGGCACGACAGCCCATGGAGGGCCTAGGCCGAGCTTTTCGCATCCAATCATGTTGTGAGTGTTATATTTGTACATGAATGGAAGGGACCTACAGTTTAATGCCGAATCCGAACGGCGAAGTGAAAAGCTTTTCATAGCAATTTTTACTCTTGTAGGTTTGCCATTGCCTGCCAAGACGGCACCACCGTGTAGAAAAATTTTTCCTTATTTCTGATTTTGCCTGTGCCGAGATTCGAACCACGGACACTCTGCGTAGCAGTCCAACGCACTACCACTACGCCACAGCGATTCCTCGAGCATCAGTAACATACAAATTTTGACCCGAAAGCTGCGTAAAATCTGCCAGTGCATACGTTTCGTCGTCCATTATGCAACATGAATATTTTGCCATGAAATTCGCTTTTAATTTCCGAGCCCTACTTTTGGCGTCTAAATTTCTTGCAGCATTCCTGTTTCGAACTTTTTGGACTTTGTATGATTTCAAACCTGCATTGGCTTTAAATTTTCGCACCAAGTAGTCAGAGCACTGGGTTAACCGGGCAGCTTTTCTAGCAGATGTGTTTGTAGGTCTTTTCAATATGCTTTCTATTTTCTTGGCTTTCCCAATATCATGTGGTCCTTGTTTTCTTCCCGAACCAGGTTTCCTATCTATGGTCAAATTCTCCTGAAACTGTTTAATAACATTGGAAACAGTTTGACGGCAGATCGTCAATTTTTTTGGCCAATTTTTTGTATGACCAATTTGGATTTTTTTGAAAATTTTTAATAATTTTAACACGTACTTCTTTTTCTTCACTAATTTTGATCAAACTCTGAAATAACTGACATATTTTTCAAAGATAATTAGATCAAATAAATTTTTAAATTTTACACTCAAAAAAAAATTATTAGGTAAAACGTGTGTTAAGATTTTTTCAATCTCACTACTTACTTAAAAAGAAACCTCCTTTTTGAAAATATGAAAAACTTGAAAATTCTCATTCTTCAAAATATCTCTCACAATAAATCAACATGTTTGTCATTAAAAATAATAACTGACATATTTTTCAAAGATAACTAGATCAAAGAAATTTTTATATTTTACACCCAAAAAAAAAAAAATGATTAGGTAAAACGTGTGTAAAGATTTCTTCAATCTCACTCCTTATATTTCGAAACATATTTTCTGAATTTTACCAAATCAAAGGGTGGTTTGGAATTTGAAATATTGGTTATTTTTTGAGTGTGGCAACTCTAATGTCATTCACATTATGATTGGAAAATACTATCTTCTACCGAAAGTGTAAGAAAATTACATTCGATAGAAGAGACACGCGTTATTAGCCGTTTTGGTGATGCGCATTGTCTAGCCAATAGTTGCGATTTGAGTTCGTTGGACTATTATTTATGGGTAACCAGTTAAAATAAGTGTTACGCTAACCATCCAACAACGATTGAGGCGAAGTTGGTGCAGCCATCGGTCAAGTACAGCTGCATACAGTTGAAAATGTACTGAAAAATTGGGTTGATCGTATGGGCTAACGTAAGGCCAGCCGAGGATATCATTTGAATGAAATATTGTTCCACAATTAACCAGAAGGATTGCAGTACTTGCGAATAATAAAAACCATATTGGAAAAAAAATTATTCGTTGCTTATTTACCCTAAAATCAAATTCCAAATTATAAATGCTCCACCCTGTATTTCTTCTTGCTGCTGCTGCTCTCTGCTCATTTCGCCAGTTACTCATTTATTTATTTGTATCTTTCTTTCTTTCGTTTTCTGAATTGGTATTTGTTTTTCTTTTTTTCTTTTTTTATGTTGCCCCATTGGCAAAATCCGTTTATGACTTTGCCGTGCAACGAAGTGTTGCTACCGATAATGGAATCGTAGAACCGGCAGTGAAAAGTGTCTGCCTCAACGGGTGTGCAGATATCGAATGATTTTCAAAGAAGACTTGGTGAAAAGAAGAAATTTATGCACGGGCAAATTTTAGAACGGAAATTTAATTTAATTTTTTTTCTTCTTCTGTGTTTTGTTGTTGTAATTTTTTGGTATTTCACTTAACTGGCATTTGCGTTTTTTCGCCGGCTTTTTGTTTATATGTTGTGACAACTTCAGTTACTTATGCTAAACTTAAAATGTTCCTTGTATTTCCTTCGAATGGAATGCAAATAAAATAGTATCAACGATTTGTGGCGAATCGATTTAATTTGATGGGAGGGGAAAGGAAATTTTGGATTTGCAATTGGAGCTAGTAGGAATTGTGTTGGAATTGTTGTTATAGTGAGAATTTTGCAGGTATACGATGTGTTGGGATTAGCGTGCACTTTGAGCAAGACCAAGAACGGGGGTAATTAATCTTTAAGTTTATTAAGGTTTTAAGTATTGACGGTAGTCTAGTCGGTAGTCTAGAGGCTGAAGCATTTGGCTTTCATCCAGGAGATTAGAGGTTCGATTACCCTATTGGTCAGTTGGTTAATTCTCATAGAAACTTCTTATCGCTGCTTGGAATACGGCCAAACAGTCGCTCGAATGGTTGACACTGAAACTGATTTTTGGAAGGAAATTTTGATTGATGACCGACGACGCCCATTTCACACTCTCTGGCGCCATTAAGCTAAATTTCCGTATTAGAAGGAACGGAGAATCCAAACACGAGATCCATGAAACACCAAAAAGCGACTGCTTGGGCCGAAACATCATTCGGCCATTTTTCTTTAGAGAAGGCGACACAGTCGATGGGAATCGATATCGGTGGATGTTGCCTAATTATGTGTGCCCACAAATGTGTGAAAAAGGCCTGGACGGTTACTGGTTTCAACAAGACGGTGCATCATGCCACACTGCAAATCAAACAATGAAGTTTGTACAACTTAAATTCCCTGGACATCAGGTGTGATGTCAAAAAATGACGACATTGACATTGGCCACCCAGATCACCAGATATCACCAGATCACCAGATTTGACCCCTCCGGACTACTTTTTGTGGGGTTAGTTATTTGATAAGCAAAATGTACGCCAGCAAGCCCCAGCCCATTGATGAGCCCAAGGCAAACATTCGTGCTGAAATCATCGCTGTAACGTCCGAGATGCTCGAAAAAGTGTTGGAAAACGCAGCTAAAAGAGCACATTTTGCTTTGATCGATGTTGTGTTCAAGGACTAGCCCAAATAAATTGTAAAGGAACAAATTAAATGGAAATACCTCATATATGGAAATCGCTTGTTATTTGTTTTAAGTTATTTAATATTCACCTCAACCTTCCCGTCCAAATGTATGGCGCAGAGACGTGGACATAGACCATCAATGATGAGAGACTGTTAAGAGCGTTCGAGAGGAAGTAAATTCGTAAGATCTACGGTCCAGTAAGCGTGGACGACGTGTTTCGAATAAGATGGATGAGCTGTACGCCGACACTGACATAGTCAAGCGTATAAAACTCCAGCGGCTTCGCTGGCTGGGTCATGTTGAGCGAATTGAAGAAAGCGCTCCGGCTAGAAGGGTGTTTTTTATTCCAGCCACGATGGAGGAACACGCAGAAGGGGACGTTCTAATCTCCGTTGGAAAGACCAGGTGCAGGGCAACCTGACTGCACTTGTATGTCGCAAGCAAGTGTTTTTGATTGATACAAATTGTTCAAAGATGGTCGAGAACGCGTTGACGACGAACCACGTCCAGGACGGCCATCAACATCAACTGATGATCAACACGTCAATAAAATCAAGGAATTGGTGCTCGAGAATCGACGATTAACAGTCAGAGACCTTACTGGCATCGTTGGAATATCGGAAGGATCAGTGAAAACCATTTTAAAACATCAACACACAGGGTGTATCTCTACGAATGCAGAGCTTTGTGTTGATTGAAAGGAAGATTGATACTTAGGTGGGAGGAAGAAGGAGGGAGAATGAGAGAGGAGGGAATGCAATCACACAGGACACCGATAAAGAGATACACAGCCATTGTGGCAAGTGTTAAGCGTTTACCACAATGAACTTCAGTTTTATCATGGTCGACTATGACCGCATGTAACGCTAAAGACCGAGCTTTTCCCATCATTGTAATTATAATCTTACTTACTTTACTTACTTTTAATGGCACAACAGCCCATGGAGGGCCTTGGCCGAACTTTTCGCATCCACTCATGTTGTGCGAGTTATATTTGTATATGAATGGAAGGGACCTACAGTTTAATGCCGAATCCGAACGGCGAAGTGAAAAGCTTTTCATAGCAATTTTTACTCTTGTAGGTTTGCCATTGCCTGCCAAGAGGTGAAGTGGATGCCGTGTAGAAAAATTATTTTTTCTACTTTTTTTTTTAATTTTGCCTGTGCCGAGATTCGAACCTCGGACACTCTGCGTAGCAGACCAATGCACTACCACTACACCACAGCGATCTAATTATAATCTTACCATCATCAGCAAAATATTCAGGTTGTATGATCTCAACCGGTTGTGCTCTGACCGCTTGCCATTTGCCGGTCTGAGAACTCGGAAATGTTATGAGGTTGACTAGAAACTTGGAAAATCTCGTCTATGTTTTGTTGTACTGTTGCGATTTGTTTTCTTTCCATGGAGGAAATATTTTCAAGCAAATTTTGAAGTAAATCTTCAGGTCGTCTCTTTCGTTGAGTAGCTGGGAATTTGGCCATCTCAATGACTGCCTGGCGCTGTTTAATCAAAGGACCTTCGCCAGGACTTAATGACACATGAGTGTTAACTTATTTGCCATTCATGCTTTGCTTGTTGGTTTTCAATGAATTTCGAATTCTGTTGTGATTCAATTTGCTTGCGAAGTCTATGACTCTCGTGATTTCTCGGTGTTGGTTTTTTATATTTTTTCTGTCACGTATTTGGTTGGGCCTTCATTTTTCGACGAAGTCTACATTCTCGCTGTCTCTCGTAACTCAATCCAACAATATTTGTTTGATATGAAAAATTTTTGTTTGATATGTCTAATTTTACTAGAAACTGATTGGCAGCGCCCTCTATCAATCGAGATTTAATTATACGCGAATTAGCGCCCTCTATCAATCGAGTTTGATTCATACTCGTAGACAAATGTGGATGCATATGCGCCATATACTAATTTTTCTCATACTTGATTGATAGAGGGCTCTGCCCTTCATTTCCGTTTCGCCACGATTTTACGCCCTGGTAAATATAAAAACGATTCTAAAGAAGGAAACTTAAAAAAGAAAGTGCTGCTCGCTGTTTTGCCGCTGCTTCAACGAGCCAGTGTGTAGCTCAGCTATCTAACGCGTGCGTACAGTAATATGTCAATTATATAAATCCAGTAGTCGTATGCTCAATTTTTTGTGATAGTGTAATTATTTTTTTTGTTTTCAAGAAGAATTTAAATAGAATATACTACATTTAAAACCAGTTTGGTTACATGTAAACTGTTCGGCAGCTATTTGTGCTCCTGAAGTGCAATCGGATTTGTTCGGTCTCAACAAGAACGACGTTTATTACTTATACATTAATCTGGTCATTTCTAGCATTAGACATTGTACTAGTCTTTGTAACTAGTATGCGTGGACTAGAAATATTTCTAGTCTGTTTGATGAGAAACATGCGCAAAGTGGTCAGCTGTTGGTTGCAGAGAAATATGCAGTACTTTAAAGTTTTTACTATGCATTCAAGCATACTTACTACACACTACACACGTACATACACACATACATTTTTTAGACCCTATTAAAATGCTGTGAAATTGTATAAAATGTAAATATGTAAGAACAAAAATAAAGTGAAAATTGGAAAATGTCAACTTGACATCTGACTGAAATGGAAGTTGGCATGTGCCAACAATATACAAACATACAAACATACCACTCACATATTTACATGCTCACACATACACACAAATAATCACATATGTACATATATTGTACATAAACTCCACTTACAAATGTTTGCCTTTAACTTGGCAGCATAAGTTTGGTATTCGAAAATAAAAGATGCAATTTCATTTGCATACATATGCATTTTTTATATGCACTCCTTCGGGGCGTTCAGAAGCGAATATAAAAGCAAGAGCATACTTTTATTAATATTCTATAGTGTAGCAACTCAACTTTAGTGTAAGTATGTTCGTACTACGTTTGCCAAGTACATAATTTTACTTACCATAAAAGTGTATGTGTATTTAAGTACTCGTGAAATTTTTGAAATTTACTTAGTTTACGTACATTTGAAAAGAGTATGACTTACTTTTCTAATAAAATATAATTAAGACGAATAATCAACATTTGGTTGCTGAAAAACAGAATGCGTGTGCACGTGTACACTGAGAATAATCTTTCAGTAGTGATACTAACCCATTTTATACTAACCCATTATGCGGTTCGTTTCATCGAACAGTAATATTGCCTATTTTGAATAATCTTTTTCCCTACGATGGTAAATGATATGGCGAAAATACTTGGAACCTACTATAAGTCACACTGGTCTTTTGACTATTCGAAAGTAATACAAACCCACCTCCACCTCTACCCGCAATGCTGCGAGCGTGAGGTGAAAAATACTTTGCTGATAGAACTTCTCTTAAAAAAAGTATTGTTAAAGTCTTATAGACAAAGGACCAAACAATCTTTCTTAATATTTCTGCTATTACTATCATTTATTGCCTTCAATCGCTTACTTTATACCGCTAATACTACTTGAACCAAAATGAAATAATATTTTAAAAAAAAGATCTATTAGAAAATCAAATTTTGCTTGGTAATCTAGTATATCGCTGAAAAATTGAGAAAAGCGTGTTAGAGCTTTTGCAAATTAAGGCAGCGATATGCGATAAGCGCCAGTGTTTGTTTCATTGAACACTTTTAAAAAGAATATAAAAACAATTTATACAATCATTTTTTTCAATCATTTTTTCCAATAGATTCGTAGTTGGGAGGCCCCCATTTGTCTAGAACTAATACTTTTTATAAAAATTATTCTTGTTTTGAAATCGATTTAAATTTGTCCCTTTATATTAGTTGACATCAAGGCGAGAGAGAAATTTACCTCACTCTCTTTTTCATAAAGCAAGTGCTCAACATTCTCTCTCTCTTATGTGTTGAATCGAATAACATCGTGTTGAGTTAATGAACTCACAAGGTCTATTATTTTTTGTCGCATTCTAATATTTTAAATGATTAAAGAGCTTAATCTCCTTTCCAATTATTATTTTGGAAGAGAGACTAAGCTCTTCTCGCTTAATGATGCTTTCGTAAGATTTTTACTCGGAAATAGAATATTAAAATATCATCAAATGTACAATTTCTTTTGAATATGTACAATCATAAATCAACTAAAATTTAATTTAAATTTTATGTACATAAGTAAATGTGTAAAAGTGTTCATATTTTTCAAATATAATAATCTCAGTTTAATCCATAATTACTACTACTCCTCTCATACTTTGGTGGCACTAAAAAGTTTTGTCATGGCATTCAGCATAAATTACGTAAAAAATGTGAATAGTTGTTCTTCCATTTCTAAGTCTTTGTCTATGAGATTTCTTTGTGAAAATCGGAATTGTTCTCATTTTCGTTTTCTCCACTCATTGTGATGACGCCAACGTACTATGATAAATAAGAAGATTAAAACGAATCCACTTGCAGGAATTTTTTTATATTTTTATTTGTGTTCACAAACAGAAGTAGATAAACAAATGAAGCTCCTAAGCCCTAAAATCCTTTGCTTAATTTTCTCTCTTTCTTTCTATCTTTGTCATTACGAAATAGTACCAAGTAAGAATATTTTATCTGCGTAATTAAATTGTTTGCGTAAGCGCGAGTGTTTTGCATGAATTATAAAAACAAAATTGCAAAAAAGAACAACTAATAAAATCAAGCAAGCAGCACCAATTAAATCTGCTTACGTGCAGACGAGACGAGACAAATTCGTTTCCAGATGTCAACAGCATCGCGTCTACGCGCTCACGCAATTTGACATTTACTGTTGACCATGTTGAGACTTCCGACAAGAGAGAGCGAGTGAGAGTGAGTGAGAGTGAGTGAAGTGTGGCTCAAATAACCCGTTAAATATTTAGTATGATTTTTTTTAAGGTTTTGGTTATTTTGAAGTTTGTTCAAATTAGAACAATTTTAATACAAGGATGAGTTCATAAATAATTAAAAAAAAAAAAAAACAGAGAAGAGATTCTCAACCTCGTGTTGTTTATTTTCTTCACATGCAGTTGTTGTAGTTTACATACAAATCACCTTAAAACTGTTTGCGCTCTTTGAGCAAAGGGGCAACTACAGGGGTTTGATATCTTATGATAAGTACGAGTATATGTATGTATGTATATCAAAGAAAACCTTGCCAAAAACACTAATCTTAATCTAATTTCAAAATTAAGTAAACTGCACGTTTTCAACTTTGCACCACAAAAATTCTATCACCTAATCTTCTTTAAAAGTTTTCTTGATTTGCACACAAACTGCACAAAACTTGAAAGCTCATCAAAGAAAATCTTTCCATACTATTTATCAAAGGACACTAAGTCAACTAGAATAAAGTTTTGAAATTTTCACTTTGCTCTCGCACTCGTTCATAGCACAGAAGTTAGTACACAAATACAAGTAGAAGATACTTATGTACCTCAAAATTCTGCAAATATCAAAAGAGTGCATGTTGAAAGTTTTCCCGCAAGACAATGGAAGTGACAACGTTGGACATTGCACGCACGCCCTTCAATACTCAATTTGTGGTTTTCCCTTCACTTAGGGGGGAAATTAGTTTTACAATTTTCATTAAATTTTATTCGTTTTTATTTTTAAGCTTCAACCAACTTCATCCAACTGAACAAGCGCTCTTAAACGAGCACTTAAACGATCGTTTATTAAGAAATTTAAAGCCAAGTCAACAGGTGAAAACTTTAAATTTTCTTTGCCTTTCTTTTTTAAGAACTTTGCTATGCGTGCTTGCTGTGTTTTTAATTTGGCTAAAAACTTCTTTTTCTTTACTTGTAACTTGGTAATAAATACATAATAATATTTACGACCAGCATAAAAAGAAGAAGAGTTGGAAAAGTAAGTGAAGAAAATGGCATGGTAGGGCTTAAAAAATATGTATTAAAAAAAATTTGAAATATGTACATGCATAAAACTTAACGAGCAAAGTTTCAAAGCACTCGCATAGAAATAGAAACCAGGCTAAGACTCAAGTCCAGTAAAGGTATATGTGCTTCATTCAGTTGCTTGCGTAGTATCATTCTTCATAAAATTAAAAGAAAAATCATGTACAAAATAATAAAATGTTATGAGAAAGAAAAAATGTACTGTGTTCATTTTGTTTTTGCAGTTGTTTTGTACCAGTGTTGACATTTGAAAATATTGTACCGAAATTAAGAAAAAGTGGTACAGTTTAGTAGTGAATTGTGTACCTACTAAAAGAGTTACAATTCACTGGCATTTGTCGAGTTTCTCTTGCACGTCGCTATTTTGGTGAAAAATATTTTAGTTAATATATTTCTGCTTTTTCATATTAAGGAATTAAGGAGCCTACAGCCACGTCCGGGGATGTTAACCTTACTCGTGTGTACCTCTTATTCTGTAACGATTTGTCTGTACGATTTGTCCGACGATATAGAAAATTTCGTGAGAAACCATTTATAAACTTTTTTCAAAACTATGAGTAACTAGTGATTAAAATTTTTATAGATTCTGGCTTTCAAATTATCTGATCTTAAATAATTTAAAATTATTAGGTTTCACCTTGCTAAAAGGTCCGCTAAATCGATATGCTTACTTACTTACTTTTAATGGCACAACAGCCCATGGAGGGCCTAGGCCGAGCTTTTCGCATCCTCTTATGTTGTGCGTGTTATATTTGTACATGAATGGAAGGGGCCTACAGTTTAATGCTGAATCCGAACGGCGAAGTGAAAAGCTTTTCATAGCAATTTTTACTCTTGTCTATTTGTCATTGCCTGTCAAGAGGTGATGCCGTGTAGAAAAATTATTTTTTCTATTTTTTTGATTTTGCCTGTGCCGAGATTCGAACCCCGGACACTCTGCGTAGCAGTCCAACGTACTACCACTACGCCACAGCGATTAACGATATGCTTACTTAGAAGGTACATATATAGTACTTAGAAGGTACATACGAGTATATAGTTTTGAAAATTATTTAAAAATAGTAAATTTAATTATTTTGCTATTGAAATGAAAATTTAATCTAGTTAAATGTATAAACTTGTTATAAAGGCTATTTATAACTTCACATGTTGCTTAACATATATTTTTCACAGACTATAGCTGACCAAATTTTTGTACAAAATTTAAGGTAAAGAGTAGGCAAATTTCAAAGGAAATTATTTTCCAAAAATATACAAATTTCGCTTTCTATCTGTCATTCAAACTTTTGCTCTTTGAAAATCCGGTCTCTAGGTGAATCATCTCTGCTTACAGCTACCGCCTCTTGATTTCTGATGATTTTCGTCCCTAGCGTTTAGCTGTTGTCAACTGGACTCTAAAAATTTTCTTTTATATAAATAAAAACTAAAAAATTTACATATACTTAATGCGATTTTTGTTGAACTTGGAAGCGACTTCGGAGCCCTTTATACTTTTTATGTACCTACTTCTGACTTCGGGGACTCCTTCGACTTCGGAGCACTTTACATTTTTTGAAAACAGTAAAATTTAGAAATTTTTTATTAAAAAAAAAAAACCCTATTTGCTTCCATTGCAAAGAAACAGAAAGTTTTATAATTTATCAATAAAATTATTTCCTTTTACAATTATCAAATTGTTATAAACACGCAGGAATGTATACATTCATCGGAATGATTCTAAATTGTATCTAAAAACTTTGGGAACAATAAATGCAGAATACGGTACAATTGTACCAAAAATATCAACACTGTTGCATAGGTTAATATATGAGAGCTTATTCGCAGTTGCATGACATCAAGTAAATACCATACCATACTGTGGTAAATAAGCTCCTTGCTCTCTCTCGCTCTTTCTCTTATTCTATCTGTCATTCAAACTTTTTCTCTTTACATACAATATATAAAATTTCAAAAACAATACAACAAAAATTATTAGACATTTATATTTTACAACTTAAAAATTACGACAGCTCTAGAAGCTGGGAAAAGCAGATGTGAAAGTGAAAACACAGTGCAACAAAATTGTGAAAATAGCAAATGATCAAAATGAAAAAATATTGGTGGATATATTCGACTGGTGAGTGTTTTTGCTTTTGTTTCAGAGAACGATTACTTCGCGATTATTTTTCAGTTTCTTTGTTGTTGTATAAGGTTTTCAGCTATTTATTTCTCTTTGTATTTGTGAGGTACTCGTTTCTAGAGCTTACTCTTGAAAGTTTTCTTCATCTCTGTTGCCAGAATTTTTATCAATATCGCCTGTGTTTGGTCAAGAGAAGCTCCTATATCTCAGTCCACCGTGCCGTAATATTCATGCCGGCAGAAAAAAAAGCCAGTATGCGATTAACACAAGCTGTCTTCAAGTTGAGTGGAGTTGAGAAAGTGAGTCTAGGGTTTTCTCTGTACCTTATCGTTGGGTTCCTTGTGATATTATGACCATTAAGGTTCAGCTCACATTGCTCCATTTCCCTGTAGTTACCTTAGCCTTCTGGACTGCAAGTTTAAGACTTCGATGGTCATACGATGTCGACCCTTTGTAGCTAATTAAAAAAAAAAAAAAAAATGAAAAAATTGGGGTATGTAAAAGAAATTGATAAAATTTGTTTGATTACTTTTTATACATTATTTTTCAAAAAGGCCATAAGTTACGAGGGGTCATCCAACGTATGACCAGCAACTTGTTTCATTCCAACCATCCCTTTACATCGTCCACCAAGTCAGTGCACTAAACCCTCATGATTAAGTTGGCATCTTCCATAGCTTCCCTAGGTTTCCTCAAAGACTACAAAATCATTCTTAAGATCCGAGTGCAAGTAAGAGAGACAGAAAACTTTATTTTTCTTTTGTCACACACTGTTGCTACTGCCATAATTTTTCAATACGTGCACACATCTCAAATGTAATAATGTCATGATGAAAAATTGCGCGACAAAATGAACAACAACAATAGCCGCAACAAACAAAGAGCAAACAATGAAACAACATTACTATAAATGTGTTGATGATAACAAGAATAATGCCACACCCATTAGGCCACTTTGGTATGCCACGCCATGTCATCATTATGATCATCATCGTAACATTGTGAAACAGTTGACAACAGTAGCTGTCGGCTCTGTAATGAGGAGTCAGTAAGGCGAGCAGGCGGCCAAGCAAGGACGATGTAGTAGTAGTAGAAGTAGCATACACAAGGACTCGCTGTCGTTGTTTTGTACTTATACTTAATATTCAATTTGTTAAATAAAGTAAAATCCTGAGAGCCTGAAATGATACAGGCTGCAATAAATATATTTATGCATACATACTATGTATGTTTGAGAGCATATCCTTCGCATATCCTTGTTCAATCTTTTATTTTAACATGTATATATAAATATATAGTAAAATGGAAGATACATAATGTAAACCAAAACAAAACTATGTTTGCATACCAATCAGTTTGACACTGAGTGCGTGTATCATCATGAATATCATCATCATCATCATCATCATCATCATCATCATCATCATCATCATCTTCCTTACAAGCTAAGTATCATTATTATTATTATTATTAGTAAATATTAAGATGTAAACGTGTCATCACAAGCCTCGTAACACAAGAGAAATTAAACTTTCCGGAATTTTTATAAAAACACCAAAAACTTGGAAACACAACTTCATGATGATTTAGTTTGAACAGCACTGGACTCCATTCTTTTGTAAAATCAATCTTGCTTATTATGTATCGAAACCTAAGAAAATATGAAAAAAAGGTTAGCATTCCAAAAATATACGAAGGTAGATTGTATGTAGCTACAACAAGAACTGACAACTAGCAACATTACCTGACCTCGCTCTCTCCAGAAAAACCTTTTATTTATCTATCAGTGTTGACGATACCCCTGGGGTTGGGGGTTGGAATCGGAAAATTGCTACTTTTTCTAGATTTCACAAGATGGAAGTGAAGAAAAAAAAAAAAAAAAGTCTAAACTATTCAGTGAATACACACACACACACACACACTTGACAGTGATTTTAAAACTTTAAAATGAGTGCCATCTGTTGGTAAAAAATTGGTTTTAAATGTATTTGGTAATGTCTTGTGATTTCGTATACAATTTTGAATTTATTAGTTACAATACAAATACATACAATACAAAATCGAGGCACAATAACAATTTGTTTTTGTTTTGTTTTTTTTGGTTTTTTTTTGTACTTGTTAAACTCTGCTACAAAATCCCAAGTCCGTAAAACCAAAATGCCACATCCACTACAGCTTTACATATTTTCGAAGTGTATTGGCGACATCGACATGATAACAAATATTTTATTTTGGTTTTTGTATAATACAGGGTGTTTGTTTTTCAGAAGTGTGGTTTTCAAGAGTGGTCGCTGTGGCGTAGTGGTAATGCGTTGGACTGCTACGCAGTGTGTTCGGGGTTCGAATCTCAGCACGGGCAAAATCAAAAAGTAGAAAAAGTAATTTTTCACCACTTGGCAGGCAATGGCAAACCTACAAGAGAAAAAATTGCTATGAAAAGCTTTTCACTTCGCCGTTCGGATTCGGCATTAAACTGTAGGTCCCTTCGATTCATGTAAAAATATAACACGCAAAACATAAGTGGAAGCGAAAAGCTCGGCCTAGGCCCTACATGGGCTGTTGTGCCATTAAAAGTAAAAAAAAAGTAAGTGGTTTTCAAGAAGAAATAAAACGTGTATAACCTTTATTATAAAGATAAGGATTTGCCATTATGTTTTAAAAGCGATTTCAGGCAAGTGGCCGCCGCGGCTGGTTCGAATAAATTCCAGTCGAGAGGCCCAATTTTCGACCACTTTTTCCAGCTATTGGGGCCGGAGCGTCTGTCAGTAATAACGTGCCGAATATTCTCTTCCAAGGCGTCAATCGTCTCGGGCTTATCTGCGTAGACAAGCGACTTCACATAACTCCACAAAAAATAGTCCAGCAGCGGTGTTAAATTGCACGATGTTGGAGGCCATGCCACAGGCCCTCGACGCGAGATAATGCGCTCACCAAAAGTTTTCTTCAATAAATTGAATATGATTGTTTCGTTGGCTGCTGTATGACATGTAGCGCTGTCTTGTTGGAACCAAAGGTCGTCCACATCAATTTACTTTACTTACTTTACTTTTAATGGCACAACAGCCCGTGGAGGGTCTAGGCCGAGCTTTTCGAATCCACTTATGTTGTGCGTATTATATTGGGACATAAATGTCGTCCACATCAACATCTTCCAATTCAGGCACGAAAAAGTCATTAATCATGGCTCTATAGCGTTCCCCATTGACTGTAACATTATGACCGGCTTCATCTTTGAAAAAATATGGGCCAATGATTTCCTCTGCCCATAGAGCACACCAAACAGTGACTTTTTGAGGATGTAACGGCGTCGCAATAATGGCTTCTGGATTATGATCATTCCAAATGCGACAATTTTGTTTATTAACGCACCCATTCCATCAAAAGTGAGCTTCATCGCTGAGCAAAATGCGTCGCGCGAACCGAACCATTATTTTTTTAATAAATTTGCACGATTTGCAAACGTTGTTCAGGAGTAAGTCTATTCATTATGAAATGGCAAAACAAACTGAGCATAAATCATGTGAGAGCTATCAAAAAGACCAACTCCGAAAAAAGTATTGCAAGATTGATAACCACACTTCTAAAAATAAACACCCTTTAGAAGAGTAGTAGTGATAACTGCGCTGACAAGGATACATCAGGGACATAGCTTTTATATATTTATATATATGTAAAACGACAAAAGCAACAACAACATATTGTTGCCTAATTTTATTTATTATTTGTTTCGAGTGAAGCAGGCGGGCGCAGGGTTGGGGCGAAGGAAGGCAACTAAAACGTGCTGCAGCCAAAAGTATCACACTTTACTTTTCCATACCCTACACACTTTGTGTACAGGCTATATTGGTTTTGACCAAGTAACGGTTGTTAGTAAGGCCTACAATTGTGGGCGTCATGTAAATAAATGATCAGCTTGCATAGCGAAGTCAATATATGTAATGTTGTCCGTCTTTCCTTCCGTCTGTCCGTGTGCATGATATCTCGAGTAGAACTTAAGCAATCTAAACCAAAGTTAGTACAAACATTTCCTCCTAACGAGTCCAGTATTCTTCAGGCAATATTTCTCGCGATCACGGAAGCTTGTAAGATGCCACAGATGCCTATAAAACCAAATAGAGGTTGGAGCTATGGTAGCAAGCAATCTTTACAGATAATCAATCTGCTATCAAGGCCATTGCCTTCGTTACTATCAATGATAGATTGGTAAGACAGTGTAAAGATGAAACAGGCTTTGGTTCCCGGAACATTGAGGCCTGTTGTTGTTGGAACATTGAGATGAGTTGACAGACGAACTAGTTTGGCAAAGGTTCAACTCTTGATATGGCTAAAGCGGATTCTGCTGCTATTCCGCTTTTCAAAATTCTGACTGATATATTCTCTCACTATCTAAGAACTGCAAATCAGTAATGGAAAATGCTCTCCACGTATATCACATCAAGAAAAACGTAGCAAACGGCTACAAAACTATTCATTGCCAAACATAACTAGATTAACTTCAGTTCTCACTGGAAAGTAGAAGGACATGCAGCTGGGTTAAATATGCTTCACAATGCAGAAAGCCTTACTCATAAAATTTGCACCTGCTAGGTCCTGGGTAGGGCCAGCCTTCGCTTCCCAGAGCGACCCTTTATTATTAGTGTTGATGATATCGCTGGAAAATAGCTAGTATTTCTAGATTTCACAAGATGGATTTAACAATCCTTGGGATCTGGGCGACCTACTCTTCTCTTGAACACTATTAAAATTTGTACACGGCACCGCCTCTTGGCAGGCAATGGCAAACCTACAAGAGTAAAAATTGCCTAGGAAAAGCTTTTCAATTCGCCGTTCGGATTCAGGAATAAAACTGTAGGTCCCTCTTCCATTCATGTACAAAACTATAACACGCACAACATGAGTGGATGCGAAAAGTTTGACCTTTGGCGCTACATGCGGTTATAGTCGACACTGGATAAAACTGAAGTTGATTGTGGTAAAGGCATAACACTTGCCACAATGGCTGTCTATCCCTTTATCGATGTCCTGTGTGATTGCATTCTCTCTCTGATTCTCCCTCCTTCTTTCTCCCACCTATGAATCTTCCTTTCATTCAATACAATGCTCTGCATTCATAGGGGTACACCCTGAGTGTTGAATGAAATGTGCAAAAGCGCTGTGGGCGTCGTCCTTCTCAAACAAGTGAAGTTTTCAAAAAGTGATATTCAAGGAATTCCCTGTATCAAATTAAATCGATATCGGTGTACTTTGTGGAAAGACATAGTTTTTAAAATAACTGAATATAAAAATTTCCAGTATTGGGTGAAAGCCACGCCTACCTTCCATACAAGTGAAATCAAAGGAAATATTATTAAAACTACAGCAGAATTTGGTATTTGTGACAATGACTTGGGCTAAAGGTGTTAAGGTGTTTAATTTTAGAGAGAGTGTAGGGCATATAAAGTTCGGCGGTGCCCGACCGTTTTTTTTTTTTTTTTTTTTGTTGGTTTGTTGGTAACACATAGGATATGGAACACAACATGTTTTGCAGCAATAAAATAAACTTCAGCTTATTATATATATATTATGCTATTGGCAGGAAATACTTTTATTGCAATGAAGATAAGATAGTCCAGATAGTCATCGAATAGAATTGAAAAAATTACTCTTACATATACGAGATAAGGTTTAACTCAGAATTCATTTAATTCCCCATGATTTTGAATATCACATCAAATTTAGAAACAAATTATTTTAAAATTAAATATTTTCATTCAACTCGAATCAGCAGAAACTCAGGGTTGGACCATGAAGGATTGGCACATGGTCGAATGTGGCATATGGCTGCAGATGGGAAGTGCTTGAAGTTACAAAGCAATTGGAGCATGAAATATGGTCTGAGTTGAAACATGTTTCTTGACCCAAGTATATTCTAATACAGTTTATATATTTCTAACATTTATAGATGTGTATCTGACCCAATAAAAAATTGAAATAAGTATCAATTTTCATGGAATACTTATTACTTATGTGATAAACTTCCATTATTGTTAGGTATTTAATATGTAGAAAGAAAAGTGTTGCAAATGCAAGTGCCTGTGTGATTGCATTCCCTCTCTCAATCTTCCTCCCACCTATCAATCTTCCTTCCATTTAACACAATGCTCTGCATTCATAGGAGTACACCCTGTGTGTTGAATGAATCAATAAAAAAACAAAAAAAAGTAACTACGTGTTTCATTTGCAACACGCACTCTTTACGATCCCTTAAGAAAAACTCAAATAAAAACTCTAGTAATTTCCTGTTTTAATGACGTTGGTTTTCTTTTCTTTTACAATAAATAAACAAAAAATGATTTTCACTTTTTGCTCTTCCTCCTCACAAGCGTGTTTTCTTTGCCCCTTTTCCGCCGTCAATTAATCTGCACTCGCATACTACTGTGGGCAAAAAGCAGTAAGACTTTGTTCATAATTTCAAATTTTTTTATTCATTCTTCCAAATCTATTTCGTCCCCTTCAAAGAAATCCCCCCCGGCCCCAATACACTTGTGCCAACGTTTTTTCCAATTCTCGAAACAGTTGTTAAAGTCAATTTCCGGAATAGCCTTCAATGCGCTTAGCGATTCATGTTTAATGTCTTCAATTGACTCAAAACGGTGTCCACGAAGCGGGTTTTTGAGTTTAGAAAATAGCCAAAAGTCACACGGTGCTAAGTCAGGCGAATAGGTTGGTTGCGGAACGATATCAGTCGAATTTTTGGCAAAATGGTCTCGTAAAACCAATGCAGTGATTTTGGAGCCAATCGTGCATTCACTCTTCTTAGGCCCAAATGATGTTTTAAAATGGTTTTCACTGATCCTTCCGATATTCCAACGATGCCAGTAAGGCATCAGTCTCTGACTGTTAATCGTCGATTCTCGAGCACCAATTCCTTGATTTTATTGACCAGACGTGTTGATCATCAGTTGATGTTGATGGCCTTCCTGGACGTGGTTCGTCGTCAACGCGTGCTCGACCATCTTTGAACAATTTGTACCAATCAAAAACACTTGCTCGCGACATACAATTATCACCGAAGGCCTTTTGCAACATTCTGAACGTTTCGGCACCAGAAATTTGATTCCGCACACAAAATTTAATGAAACTTTTGTGTTGAATAATTTCACTCATTGTGAAAATCGCCGAATGCACTTTTTGTGCAGAAACTTCAGAAAGACAAGCGTATACTAAACACTAATGAGTATTTTGATGTGACATTTGGCACAGATGTCACCGACAGTCATACCAACCTTAAAAAAAATAATATTTTGATGAATGGGTTTCCGCGCGAAATTTAAATTAAAAAGTCTTACTAACTTTTGCCCACAGTAGTATCACTAGCGCAGTTGCACAGAGCGACACATGAGTTGCAATTGATGTACTTACTTTCCCAGAAGTCGTTTATATTGCTGCTCGTGCTGCTGCTGCTGCTGCTGCTGCTCCTGTTGCCTGCCTTATACTCCATTCATGATGTGCCGTTTCGCTATGGTCTGGTTGCCATGTTAGCTGCTGCTGTCCACTTTGTTGCTAAACATCCGTTTCGTTTTTGCCACTACTTCCGGCATAATGCACAAGTACAGCAACAAATGTGGTCTCTCTTTTATCACAGCAGCGATTTACTTGCTTTCATTTTTTCTAAGCTATCCGTTGTTTTTTGTTTTCTTTCAAAATATATATGTATTTGTTAAAAAAATAAAAAATTGGAGCACATCCTTTTTCCTAGAATTGTTTTCGGTTTGTATGTTTTCTATTGGTTTTAAATTTTTTCGCTTGGATTTCCGTTGTCAAAAACCTTGCACTAAAACAAACAAAGAAACACTCACACAAAGCCACACACAAATCAAATAATAGATTAAATACAAATAAAGAGAGAGAGAGAGAGAGAGAGAGAGAGAGAGAATAAGTAATAGAGAAAAATATAAAATGAAACTAAAGTGAATTGTTTGTTTGGCTTTTTTTTTTTGTTTTTTAATTTTAGGAAATTTCTTTAATAGTTGAAATGACTTGATATTATTAGTGCTGTATTTTGTTATTGTTTGATGGTTTTGTTATAGATTCGATGAAAGTAGTAGTACAATGGCAATGCTAACGGATAATAATTCTCAATTGTACGCAGAGAGAGCATCAATGGGAAATTTATACGAGTATAAAAGTTGCAGAGAGTTGAGGATTACTGAGGTATCTGCTGTTTCCTTTACACACTCACACTTACATATGACGCGCTCAGAGCAAAAGTGGAACATAAAATCAGCTAGAGCAAAAGTGAACTTCACCTTTTCACAGAGCAAAAATGAACTTTCGTTGTGATTTGCATATTATAGTTTGTATGTGTGCGTAAATGTGATCAGACATCGTACGTATTCCGTTAAGCAATAACAACTAATAAGTATATGCTTGATTGCAAGTGAAGTGCTAGTGAGAGAAATTTACTTTCATTTGCAAACAAAAGATGCACATTTTTCTGCTTATTTCTAATGTTTCTTTTGAGTTACTCAGTCTTGTGGTTTTGCAGTTTTTGTATTTTTATTAAAATAATTATAATTTATAAGTCCTTTAAATATGGAAATACACAACGATGGTAAGTGAAGAAGCTATGGTAAATAATATATTGATTGATCTAAAAAAATTGATCTAAAATTTTTAATTACATACTTACATACTAGTTAAGCCTAATAACAGAAAAAAAAAAAACTTCCAAAAGACAAAGATCACCAAATTGTTGTTGTAAAAAAATGTCAGGGCAAAATCATTTGCAAATGTGGAAAATATTGTTGCTAAAGAATTGATATCGTTCGCCAAAAAGATATTTTCGATGCATACTGCTATGCTTTGCTTATTCGCGCTTCAGTGAAGATGGAAAGAGTTTTTGTATGAAATGCTTAACTCCAATGCTGCGTATAAATCGTGCGGTAAAACCATAATAAAAATCCCAGCAATATTTCTTTCCGTTTTCATTTTTCATATCTACTCTTCTGTCAATACACTCCCGTAACGGAGATATTGAGTTCAAGAGAGAGAGTGAAGAAGATTTCTCTTTCGATCTCTCAACATGTAAACATTATTCCTGGCAATGACGTCACGACAATTAATAAGTTTCTTTATAATAGAAAAATTTTGAAATTAAATCTGGCACAGAAAAATGTGGAAAAATTAATTAAAAGTAAAATATTTAGATTGCTGACATCTTTCTTTTTTTGTGAGACACCAAACAAAGTTTAATCATCAACCAAAAAAAACATTGAAGTTTTGAAGATATTTTAAAGAAAGTTTTGTTCTGGTTTGTAAGTCAAAAATTGAAATACTGATGGGTTTTATTAGGAGATGGTAGTGCTTCTGTGATCGCTGTGGTGTAGTGGTAATACGTTGGACTGCTTGCTACGCAGAGTGTCCGGGTTTCGAATCTCGGCACAGACAAAATCAAAAAGTAGAAAAAAAAATTTTTCTATACAACACCCACTACACCTCTTGGCAGGCAATGGCAAACCTACTAGAGTGCAATAATTGCCTATGAAAAGCTTTTCACTTCGCCGTTCGGATTCGGCATTAAAAACTGTATGTCCCTTCCATTCAAGTACAAATATAACACGCACAGCATGAGTGGATGCGAAAAGCTCGGCCTAGGCCCTCCATGGGCTGTTGTGCCAGTAAAAGTAAAAGTAAAGTAGGTGCTTCTAAGTAGACGAAATGAAATCGATAAATTTGAAGCAAACAACCACTTTTAAATTCAGAGAACTTTCAAATATTACAAAACCCACTCACCGCATTTCAACTCATCGCATTGTCAACAAATACATATGAAGAGCATGAGATTACAGTGTATGCACGTATGGAAATTAATAACAAAATTCAGAATTACCAAATGCAAAGTAAACTCTAATCAATTCTAAATATTAATAATCATACATAATAATTTCAATAATTTATATTTGTATTCAAGTAGCATCACGTGTCTCCGAACTGGTATTCGCGTGTAGGCATGAGTGTATTTATTGTCTGTGTCTGTCTCTGTGTCTGTCTCTGTGTCTGTCTCAGTGTATCCATGTTTAAAACGAAACACACTTATCCTTGTATACTGATGATTATGCTGACGATATAGCAGCAAACGTTGATTATGTTGATGATGATGATTCCCATACCACATTTTCAGTATTTAAACTTAAATGCATTTGTGTATAACTTCATGCATTTGTATGTGTGCCATCTAATTAATCCCATTCATGTAACAAACCATTATCCTTTAACTGGTTAACTTTAGCGGTTGCGGCGTTTATGTTATAGAGGACAAATGGCCGTGGCCGTATCACGTTTTATCCTTTACATTTTTGTTATTTCACACCAAAATTTCAAAATTTCGGTTAAGCCTAAGCAAAGCATAATATCAACATGCTCGTTTCGCTACACTACACCTTCGCCATTGCATCTACTGCTGCTATTGCACAAACTTCAAGCATATCCAAAATTGTGTAATCTTTTAAGATTCACACGTAGTACACTGTGTACTACAATGCTTGTTAGTTGTTTACATAAATATGCATGCATGTACATGTGCATCGAAAATGACTGCGAGCATGAATACTTAGGAACAGCTATAGAAAGTACTCTAAAGTTTCTAAACGGGTTAGCTAAAACTTCTATGTATATGTTGCTTGGATAAAACTTTTGTTTTGGGTAAAAACTTCGTACCGCAAATTGGGTACAACGTGAATACAACTAATTCGCACGACTGAAAGCCGGTGCTTGAGTGTAGAGCTTTCGGGCACACCTCGAATCTCTTGTAGGGTCATCGGTATTCCAGATTAGCATCAAGCATTCCAAAATTATTGAATCTTTTATACATTTCTGCTAGTACATAAAATTTAAATTTCATTTTAATGTTCGGCATCCATGTCGTATGATGAATATTTTGTTAACACCAAAATAATTTGAATATATGAATTTAATTATATGTACATATTTGAATGTAGATCATTAGTGAAATTAAACCGCAGCTTAACCGCATGATATGCGTGATTTATAACGGTAAATTTTTAAATAAAACGAACGCTGTTGGTTACGGTGGCGTATGAGTAACATTTAAATAATTAATTTCGAAGTCGATTTGTGCATATGCAAATGAAAGACTTAGATATGAAATATTTTGCAGATTAAACAAATCAATTCATATAAGTATTTCTATGCCTGCACCTTTTACCTATTACATATTTACTAGCAAACACATTTTGAATACACTTTAGCTATTTCGAAAGTGAAAATTTTTTTTACATATTGGACTCTTGCCAATTGATGCTTTTCTTGTGCACCTACCGCGGTGCCAACGGTGCCGCACATAAACACACACAACGAGCGAAACTGGCGTCCCAAAGTAGCAACAACAGGAAGCGCAAGAACAGCATGAATGCATTCTTGTCACATCGAATGTTTGCGTAGTAGCGCAGCTCCATGCAAACAGGAGAAATTTTAAATTCTACGCTTTTTTTTCCTCCAACACATAAGATGTGCACTTCTTTTACAAGTTTTATTTATTTTTTTGTATTTTGAGGTACTACATAGACGAAGGTAATATGATTTTTGTTGTTGTTGTTGGCTGTGATTAAAGCTACACTGGCTGTCACGAAAACCGCACCACTGGCCATACTTTTTAGTATGTAAAAATTTGGGTAATTTACTTATTTTTCCTTGCTACGATAAAGGGGATTTCCCGGTTTAGATTATTCCAAATGTGTTGACAAGAGAAATTAGTTATTCCATTGGAATTGTTTAACGCAGAAGTGTTTTTTGTGAAATAAGTGCAGTATTGAGTGCAAAATATAAGCAGCTGACACATGACAGAAAAGTCGCTGTACTTACATTAGTGGACCAAGGACTTTCCTACCAGAAAATTTCTGAAAAATTGGGTTGATCACATTCCTGAACTGTCCGCTTTTGAAAAAGGACTTTCCTACTAGAAAATTTCTGAGAAATTGGGTTGATAAGATTCCACAATTGTCCGTTTTGAAAAAAAGAACACTATGGAGTCCCTGGAGAGGAAAAAAGGATCTGGTCCTAAACGTGCAACCAGTAACAGAATTGATAGCCTTATAACAAATATTAGCACAAAGGATCGATTTAAAAGTGCAGTAATCATTCGGGCCGAGCTAGAAACCTATCATTGCGTAAATATTTGTGTTGAAACTGTACGCAGGAGACTGCGAGAAGCTGTTTTATATGGAAGGCGTCCTGCAAAAAAGCCATTGTTGACTGAAAAAAGCGCTTCTAGCTCGGGCTAAAAACTATAAAAACTGGACACTGGAGCAGTGGTCAAATGTCATCTGGCCTGATGAAAGCAAATTTAACCTGCTATGCGCCGATAATTTGCCGTACGTGTGCCGTTCCAATGGTGAACGTTATAAAGAAAAGTGTATTGTAAAAACAATACAAAGTCAGATGATTTGGGGATATTTTTCCTACTACGTACGTGGTCCTTTGAACTTTTTAGACGGAACTATGAGTGCTGAAAAATATGGGCAAGTCATAAATGAAAACTTAGTGCCAGCTCTGGAAGAGCATTTATCCTGCAGTGTGAACGCAATTATCCAAGACGATTTTGCGCCTTGCCACCGTGCAAAATCGGTAAATTTTGCATGCTATCTTTTGTTTGATTCTTACAGAATGTAAAATTAAAAACAGAACATTTAAAAATAAAATCCTTTAAAAAATTCACGGAAATCGGAATTTCAGGCATGACTTGGCCGGGAAACTCGCCCGATTTGAATCCTATCGAGCACTTACGCACTTAGCACTTCGAAGCACGAAAATAAAAAAATATTTATTTTAGCATTGTAAATAAAGTTGGTTATGCCTTAAAGAAAAAAAGGGGTTCCCACGAAAATCATCCAGCTCTTAAAGGCACTCGATCGCGAATCAGAACTCGCTGTACTTCACAACGGTAACATCAGCACTCCATTCACATCAGCACTCCCATTCACATCAGCATCAGAATTTAAGCAAGGCTGTCCACTTTCGCCTCTCCTCTTCGCCACTGTTCTCGACGAAGTCATGCTCGAAGTCGTGTCGAAAAGTAAAGGCATTAAATGAACACTTTCTCGGGAGCTTCACGACCCAAATTACACCGATGATATCTGCCTTGTGTCACACAAATTGTCTGACATGCAGTACAAAATCGACCAGCTAATTGCTGAGACTCAAAAGGTTGGCTTAGAGATAAACATCTTGAAAACCAAAGCAATACTTAGTATCATCATCGGAGGGCAAACAGTACAATTCGTAGACAGCTTTTGTTACCTCGGCAGCGTAGTCTCAACGAATGGTGGAGCCGAAGTAGATGTGGAGAATCGGCTGCGTAAAGCTAGATCGCAGTTTTGACGATTGCAGCGCATATGGAAAAGCTTACAGATCTCAAGAAGAACCAAACTGAAGATCTTTAACGCATGTGTAAAATCGGTACTTCTATACGGTAGCGAAACCTGGTTAAATTTCAAACTCCATCACTCAGAAACTACAGGTATTTGTAAACAAATGAATTCGCATAATATGCAGGGTGTTCTGGCCGAATACCATCTTCCAACAGGAACGAAGATCTCTGGCGATTGACGGAGCAGGACCCCATTGCTAAACTAATAAGATTTCGTAAATGGCGGTGGATGGGTAACACACAGCGAAAGCCTTCCGAAAGTATTAGCAGAACTGCGTTAACCTTGGAACCCTCAAGGTCACAGACGGCCTGAACGCCCGCGCAACTCCTGGAAGCGGACCATTGAAAGTGAACTGAGAGCAGCGGAAGAAACGTGGAACGTTGTCAAAAGAATAGCTAACAATAGCATAAGATGGCAATGTTTTGTTGAAGCCCTATGTTCCCAAGCGGAATAAAACAGGAAGAAAAAAAATAAAAATTAGGTTATTACCAAAGATAACCTAAAAATTTTGGTTGATTCGATTCCGTCAAGGATAATGGCTGTAATACGGGTTAAAGGAGGAGCAACATCCGACTGATATTTTTTTTTTGTTTTTTGCTAGATGTTACTTCTTGAAAACCACCTTAAAGACTAATAGATATTGTTTAAGTAGTTTTGAATATTATAAAAATAAATTACATTTTCTTAAAAATTTCGATTTCGAGAAATGTTTCTTCTATTTAAGTTTTTGTCAAAACTAATACGTTTCTGAGCGCCAGTAATATATTTCGGTTCTGACACTTTGCATAATTTTAAAATTATATTAATAGTTAAAAATAAAAAAAAAAAAATATTCCCCAACATAAAATTTCATTTTTGCATGATATTTTGAGGTGGTGCGGTTTTCGTGACCGCCAGTGTGTATTTGTGAAATTTTTTTTAACATGGCAAAGAAGAGCATGAGTGTGTTTGATGTTTGACTTGTGTCACAATTTTTTTTTTTTTTACTCTTATTTCTAAAGTGCTTCAGTAGAGTGCATTGAGCATTGACTTCGTTACTTAAGATAACCTCATATTTCACTTAAGCTTTAAGGAGGCTAATATTACGATGGGGCGTATTTCGTTTTCTTTAGTTTTTCTTTCATTTAAAAACTTCTATATTTCGTTCAACATATTTCGAAAGCAAACAGTAAATCGAATACACAAAAAAAAAAAAAAAGAAAAGATACAAAATTAAAACGATTCGCTTGATTATTATTGTAGCAAGTACTCGTATATTTTATTCTATTGTATATTTCCATTTGTATGCAGCATGCACATAGATACACACACGTAACTATGTTAATTTAAATCAAATCAAACTCACATTTTGCATTTATGACGTAGATGTGACATTGTGATTTTATACCAAATTATTTCATATGAGTGGCACGCACGGCGTATGATGAACTTTTATGCATTTATTTATTTATGTAGTTGACATTTTTTATATACTTTTCATATGCTTATAAATTGGTTGAACACAATAATCTTACACTATTTGACATTTATTCAATAAATAATAAATGATAATCAAATTAAAATGAAACCAAAAACTCTAATTTCATCACATGTTCTGCTTTTTAATTGAATTAATTAATGCCAGCCAGCATACTCGTATGTGGAATGCTTTGCATTTGTATGTGGGGCATTTGTACAATATTTAATTTGCTGAATGTGTTCGCAGACAATAACAAAAGGCAAACATTAATTGTAATCATGTGTTAGCAATGACAAACATTTTAATAAGCTACTGTTGAGATAATTGTGTGATTGATTGTGTGTTAATGTTATAATATAGAATATAACAGCAAGATTTAAATTGGAAGATCTGGTTGGATTGGAAATTTGCTATAGAATTTCTAGTCATTTATTAATGCGCATTATTATCCAAATTTAGTTTCAAATAATTACTTTTTTTTCTAACCTTTTTCTGTTCAAAATCACAAACTACCAGTTTACCTAGTCTTGCCATAAGTTCTGTAACAAGCTTTTCAAAGTAGTAGGCTTTGAAATTTTAAATTGTATGATCCCGTTATTCGCATTTTTTGCTACAATGTTCTATTGCAAAACAAATTCAAATCAGTTTGGTTTCAAATTTTGCGTAATTAATATGAAGTGGGGGCAATAACGAAAATCGCATCGCGGTGATTGCATTGCACAAATGCGGAAATAGCGCAAGTCGAAATAAGGAAAATGTTTGTTTATCGTACTAACGATTGTTTCTCGGAATCGTCTCAAGTGGAAGACAGGCTGAGAAGTGGTCGACCTAGCGTTGTTCGTTCGTACGAGTGGAGCCATAAAAGCTGTGCGTGAGCGTTTTCGCCGAAATACTTTAAGAAAGAAAAAAAAAAATGGATATGAAAAAGCTAGAGAAACGGATATGTCTTCCAGATCCATGTCACGACTAATCCGTGGTGACCTCCACATGTGCACCTTTCGCAGGTGCACAGGCCATCTTTTAACTCCACGGCTAAAACAAATACGATTGGAAAGATGTAAGAAGCTTTTGCAGTGGCACGCAAGAAACGGTCATGAAAATATCCTTTTTACAGATGAATAAATTTTTACGTTGCAGGAAGTTTTTAATAAGCAATACGACAAAATCTATGCGAGAACATCTGGAGAAGCTAAATTTATTGTGCCAAGGGTTCAGAGAGGTCATCATCCAACATCCGTTATGGGCTGGTGTGGAGTATCCCATAAGGGCGTCAGTTCCTTGCATTTTTGCGAAAAGCGTGTTAAAACTGGAGCAAAAGTGTACCAACAAGATGTCTTGGAAGGCATGGTGAAAGACTTGACAATAACCCTCTTTAATGGAGAGCACTGGATCTTTCAACAAGACTCTGCACCCCGGCACACAAAGCCAAAACAACTCAAGAGTGGCTACGTTAGTCAGAATATTCCAGTCTTTATTAGTGCTGAAGATTGGCCCTCGCGAAGCCCAGATTTGAATCCCCTTGATTACAAATTGTGGTCAGAGCTAGAAGGTGTGGCCTGCAAAGTTCGCCACCAAAATTTGGAGAGTCTTAAGAAAGCTCTTATGTGAGCAGCGTCATCAATACTTATCGAAACCACACGTGCCGCTATAGCCCAATGGCCTGATCATCTAAAGGTGTGCATTAAAGCGAGAGGCGACCATTTTGAATAAGATGTTGATTTTCAGAAACACTATAATTTAATAACAAATTAAAAGTTACAACAAATTAAAAAAACTCGTTTCTTTAATTTTTACACTATATTCAAATTGTAACAGAACTTATGGCAGGACTAGGTACAATAATAAGTAGAACAGAAAATAAGAAATTATCTATTTTATTTGGATCTCATCTCAAAACTCTTTCAATTAAAATTGCCAGTAGTTTTGATTTTAAATTATAAACTTTATCTCTAATCATAATATTAAAACAAAGTTAGTTTGATAACTAATGTACAAGTATGTACCATATATGAAAAAATACGTGTGATGTTTGTGTGTGTGTGATGTGTGTGTGTATGTTTGCACTAGGAAAACTTATTTAGAGCTCTCTGCACTATCCAACTGCATTACGATATTCCCAAAACACCAAAAGTGAACTTAGTTGCAAACGTATACATTTCACCGTCTCAACATGGAACACCATGACGTATGATTAACTGCAACTAAATGCGAGCAAAGCAATTCTATCGAGAGAATCAAATATTTAGTTTACAGGGTGACAATTAATAAGTGAATACAACAGTTTTGAACGTACAAAAATTATTGTAATTAAAAACGAAAAACAAACCGAAAAAAGAGACAAATATATTCAGCCGGTTTCAAAGTGGCCACCCTTGGCACGAATACACTGCTTCAAATGCTCAAAGAAAAATATATTCAGCCGGTTTCGAAGTGGCCACCCTTGGCACGAATACACTGCTTCAAATGCTCAAAGAAAAATATATTCAGCCGGTTTCGAAGTGGCCACCCTTGGCACGAATACACTGCTTCAAATGTTGCTTCAAATGCTCAATCGGTCTCATTCACGAGGCAACGATTGTTTCAGGGACTCGTCATTTTTATGACGTGACTTTTAGCACAGAACCTCAGTAATCCATTAGTTTGAGATCTGGCGAATATGTTGGCCATTCTTGAGATGTGTTAAAAATAGCAAAATGAGCCCTGCACCATTCTTGTATCGTTTTGGCTCTGTGAGCTGGCGCTGGAGTCTTGCTGGAACGTCCTATCATTATGATCAATGTTCTGTTGAGTCCTAGGGAGAGTACCACAACCTTAAAAATTTCACGGCGGTGCACTTCTTGGGTGGATTTTGACTCCATATCATAACGAATTGCAAATTTTGGTGTTGAATGACGATTGATGGTCCACGAGCCTCTGTAATTTTAACAGTTATGCGCATTTTCCCGCCCCACGCGACATCTTTGGAGTCGTACGTGCTTGTTTTCATACGTAAGTAACTAGTCTTTTTGGAGCTTGTAAGCATTGAGTCATTCAGCCGTGTTTTGCTATGAATCGAACTGATTCACGATTGATGCCAGTTTCATGAGAACACTTCTTATGCATACCGTTGAATTACGTTGCAGCCTCTTTTGAATGATTTTGCGATTGCTGCGAGTATTGACACGGTGGGTTTTCTGCCTCTTCCTGGACGAACATCTTCATGACCCAGCTCCTTAAACCGTTCAACTGCACGAGTACCTAACGAACGAGCAATTCGAAGCTGCCGCACAATCTCATAATTGTATATGCCTACCTGGTGCAATGTTATAATGGCTGAGCGATTATTTGACATCCTTATATAAATAACTAAATGAAATCTAGACCACGCACAAATTAAATCCGGTGTACTCTTGATTTCGTAAAATAATACAAAAATTAAGAAAATTGCATTGATTTTCCTAAAGCGCGAAAAAACTTGTATACACTTATTCCTTGTCACCCTGTAGTATAATTAATTTTGATTGAAACGCCATGGCAAAGTTTAGGTAAATATTTTCGTAAGTAGCATTTGTTTTTCTTTAGAATCTACAGGGTTCAGTTGCTCGGTTCTGTTGGCCAGGGAAAAACTTCAAGGTTTCCCAATTTTCAAAAGGGAAAAATCTTTTTAGCAATTTTCTATTTTTTCTTAGAGAGTTTGCAAGTGCTTATATAAACACTGCGTGTGTAAGAGCGAATCATGTGAGTGAGCAACATATTTATGCATATTCAGTATGTGTGTATATGTGTGCCGCGAAACGTACGCAAGAGAGACAGGATACACCAACACACCGCATCTATTTCGCATATTAAGTGTTTGCGTATGGAATTTATGTAAACATGACTTACACTTGTGCACATAAACACACACACACACACGTATACTTCAACACATTCGCAGCTTATGTCTGATGTGCTCGTCGCGAGCGTATTTTGCGTGGCGTAGTCGCAGCATTTGTGGTTTTTACATAGTACACACCAACTATATTTCATTCGAAGCATTTTCTCCTCTATTCTGGAATCTTTTTGTTATAGTTTTTAACTTAAGCCACAGTAGTTACATCTGCATTTCGCCTGTGGCCACAGGCAAATGGGTGTGGTCATACTCAATTTTCTGCTACATGTGTAGCAACCTTTCGGTTGCAGTCTCGCACTCTATAGCTACTTTAAGACACAACTTATGTAGTTGCTTATTCATTCGGAGGATGCTGTTGCTTTGAAGCTGCATTCAATTGCTTCGAATGACTTTGCATATGCATAATGCATAAACATATCATAAACAAACACACACACACACACACACACACACACACACAACACACTATCGCAGAGAAGAAGAGCAAGAGAGGGAGAGAGAGAGAGAGAATTAAACTCTTAAGGCATGTATTTGCATATTTGTCTGCACACACGTATTCTTCAGTTCCGTTTTACTTATGCATGAGTGTGTGTGCGTGTGTTTTGTTGTCTGTCTGTCTGTCTGTCTGTCCGCTTGCCCGCCTGCCTGATACGTGCTACAATTGGCACAAATCGTTTTTGCGCATGAATATTTCAATTACAACTAGCACACTTGCATATGCTGCTTAAGTTGCCACTGTGCTACTTATTGTTTTGCTCGATGTAAATTGAGTGAAACTGTGGAATAAAGAGCAATTTATTTAATTTTCTACTTATTTGTGTTAAAAAGCATAGCAAAACTTTTAAAATTGTGCACAACTTTAATATGAAAAGTTATTTTCTATCCTCTTTTCCTCTGAAAAATTAATTAAGGTTTTGAAATTTTAATCGCATTTCATTTGATAATTATTCCTCATGCAAACTGTATAGAATTTATGTTAATGCAAATAAATTTTTGGCACCATGGCGTAGTTGGTAGTGTAGAGGCAAAAATCAAAAAAGTGGAAAAAACTATTTTTCTACACGACACCATCTCTTGGCAGGCAATGGCAAACCTACAGGTGTAAAAATCGCTTATGAAAAGCTTTTCATTTCGCCGTTCGTATTCGGCATAAAGCTGTGTCTCCCTTCCATTTATGTACTTACAAATATAACATACCAACGTGAATGGTTGCAAAAATCTCAGCCTAGGCCCTCCATCGTCTGTTGTGCCATTAAAGAAGAAGAGGAATGCAAATGAATTATTGCACTCAAATAAATACCAATTTAAATAGAATCGACAAAAATATTTCACAAATTTCCGTTTTCAAAGTACAATGGTTTGCGCTTGTTAGTGTTGGCTAAGACTCCAGAGTATTTATAATTTATATTTTCACTCGTTCAAATCTAAACTTAAAGTACACAGTGTAAAAATATAACACGCACAACATGAGTGGATGCGAAAAGCTCGGCCTAGGCCCTCCATTCGCTGTTGTATGGCACAATAATAGAAGAAAGAAGACACAGTGCAATACAAAATATTTTCGAACTAAGAATCACCCACATAAATCGAAAGTAGTAATATACTTATAATAGCACAACTCCATATCAGGTTTTGCGCCTATGAACGTCACACATTATTTTTATGTCTTCGCTAGCTTTGGGGCGTATGAGTGATATTAAATTTTTATACACATTTAGTATAAAGCTCATAAGTGCTAAACTGTTGTTAATTTCACTTCAATCACTTCTCTGCAGTAAAGTCAAAGCTTATATGCCAAGTCACAGTTTTCTGAACATATCATGCCCAAAAGTACAACGATTATATAATATTTATATATATTTTATATATTTTTGAAATTTCAAAGAGGTTTCGAGCTTAGAAACATAATCAACGAGTGAGTTTACGCATGCTTTGGCATGCTCAAAGAAATGATGTAGAGGGAATCATTGGTCCATATTTCTTCAAAGATGAAGCCGGTCATATAGAGCCATGATTAATGACTTTTTCGTGCCTAAATTGGAGGATGTTGATGTTAATGTGAACGACCTTTGGTTCCAATAAGACGGCGCTTAATGCCATACAGCCAACGAAACAAAGAAATGATGTAGTTTACCATGGTTCAAAGAAGTTAGGTACAAAAGTACTAGAGAAATATTTGTTGAAGGCAGTACCATGGTTCAAAGAAGTTATGCACAAAAGTACTAGAGAAATATTTGTTGAAGGCAGTACAGCGAAATTCCCTGTCGTTTTTTTGGCCGTTATAGACCGAAAATTAAAAAAAAGAAGCTCTGGATTCTACTCTACGTACTAGCATAACCATTTCTGGAATTGTTTTCTCTGGATGTTTAAAAAAAAAATTGTGCTTAAAGTTATTAGCCACAACTTTGCTGAAGAGAGTACAGATAAAATCCTTGTCGTATTATAGGCCAGCAATTGAAAAAATATCGCTTAAATAATTGGACTCGATGCATTGAAATACCCTGTAGGTCATGCTCTTACCGGAAACCCAATTTATGATGCACTACCACTCGATGCCCACCGAGGCTTTCGGATTTTCTACACATTAAGTGTGTAAATTTAACGATCTTTTATATTCCTGTATTCCATTTGAATTTCGTTAGGCACAAATTGGGAGGTCTATTTTTATTTTTTCGATTGTTATTAGTGTCATATGGGTTGTTATTTTTCTTCACTCCTTCTTGCTACGCATCTTGCTTAAGAAGTTTTACTTAGTTTCAGTTTATTTTTGGTTTTTTGTTGTTGAACATATGTACTCGTAAAATGCTATTTTTTTTGTTCGGAATATACTGAATCTATCTACCGAATACTTGAACAATTCTGTAAATGATTAACTTTTATTTGAAATAACTTTTCTTCTTATATATTCTTCCTCATATTTCCGATGATCACAAGTTTTCATTACATTCAAAGTAGAAAACTTTTCTTTTTCTTTCCATTTTATGGTATTTCTTAATATGCGAAAAATCAATGATAAAATTTTAAGGAGGTTTCATTCATTTCACATGTGTTTGCAATAAATAAAACAAGAAACTTTTTTCTATATGAAAAACGTAGATGGAATGCGACATATTCTTTTTCAACTATATACTGCCCTAATTTTGAATACTATATGTTTTGTTTTATATTTTTACTTTTTTACGTTTCGTTATTTACGAGTATTAGTGTTCGGTGTACTTAACTTTTCGTCTCTCACAGTTTGAAAAACTATAAAATTTGTTTTCAAATAATTGAATCGAATTTCATTTTATATATATAATATTTACATAGTATGTGTTTAATTTATTTAATTGATTTCAAATACTTTACAATCGTTAATGTTTTTGTCATTCATGCATTGTAAAATTTTGAAGTGAAATTTCTTAAGGGAGTGTATTGAAATCTGGATCGGTAACCTTTTGTGAGACGAATTATAAAGGGTATGTTTCTAGAAGTGTGGTTTTCAATCTGGCAATCCTTTTTTCGGAGTTGGTCTTTTTGACAGCTGTCACTTGATTTATGCTCAGTTTGGTTTGCCATTTCATCACGAATAGACTTACTCCTGAACAACGTTCGCAAATCGTTCGATGAATGGGCCCAAAACGAGATGGCCACCGATCCCGATTTTCACAAGAAAATGTTGTTCAGCGATGAAGCTCACTTTTGGTTGAGTGGGTACGTTAATAAGCTAAATTGTCGCATTTGGAGTGATCATAATCTAGAAGCCATTGTTGAGACGCCGTTACATCCTCAAAAAGTCACTGTTTGGTGTGCTCTATGGGTAGAGGGAATCATTGGCCCATATTTCTTCAAAGATGAAGCCGGTCATAATGTTACAGTCAATGGGGAACGCTATCATGGCTAGAGCCATGATTAATGACTTTTTCGTGCCTGAATTTGAGGATGTGGATGTGGACGACATTCATGTACAAATATAACACGCACAACATGAGTGGATGCGAAAAGCTCCGCCTAGGCCCTCCACGGGCTGTTGTGAAATTAAAAGTAAAGTAAGTAAAGTAAATTGATGTGGATGACCTTTGGTTCCAACAATACGGCGCTACATGCCATACAGCAGCCAACGAAACAATCATATTCAATTTATTGAAGGAAACCTTTGGTGAGCGCATAATCTCGCGTCGTGGGCCTGAGGCGTGGCCTCCAAGATCGTGCGATTTAACACCGCTAGACTATTTTTTGTGGGGTTTTGTGAAGTCGCTTGTCTACGCAGATAAGCCCGAGACGATTGATGCCTCGGAAGAGAATATTCGGCACGTTATTACTGACATACGCTCCGGCCCCAATAGCTGGAAAAAGTGGTCGAAAATTGGGCCTCTCGGCTGGAATTTATTCGAACCAGCAGCGGCCTCGGCGGCCACTTGCCCGAAATTGTTTTTAAGACATAGTGGCAAATCCTTATCTTTATAATAAAGCTAAATTCTTGGCCGTAACATTAAATTATATGCATTTAATTTCTTCTTGAAAACCATACTTATAAAAAAAAACACACTGTATAATTTTGTTTGGCACACACATTACAAAGTTACAACAAACTCATTTCTTTCACTCCCTTTATTGAGGAATAAAATCGAACTGCAAAGTGTGGTGGGGAGTGAAACAAAAGAGCGAGTAAACAAACAAACTCATTTCTTTCACTCCCTTTATTGAGGAATAAAATCGAACTGCAAAGTGTGGTGGGGAGTGAAACAAAAGAGCGAGTAAACAAAATCCACTTCCACTCCTTCAAGAACTACACGAGCAACACTCTCTCGCTTTCTTTCTTTTATTTATGTATTTGCTCTAAAGGCATTTCTCGCAAAAACAAAAAAAAAAAAAAAAAAAAACAACTAACATAACAACTAACAATAACGGTAAATTTCTCTGAAGCCAATCACTCGCTAAAATGAATCTTAATCGATTGTTCGCAGTCGACTGCGTTTAATATGTACACATGAGATGACATTGAGAGAACCGACGTCTCTGCATGTACAGAATGAGCCCGATACTTATTCAACAAATTTTTCCATATAAGTATGTACTTAGTATAAAAAAAGTCCGATCACAATACCGGCTCTCACAGTTTCAGTTCATGTACTCTCTCTCATATTTAAAATGACCGAAAGGAATTTCGTTTGAGTATTTTGCTTTGAAATTATCACTATTATTTATTTATTTGAATTGATGTTTCCAACAAGTTGCTTTTACATTTATTCATTGCATATTGCATGGAGTCAAATAAAAGGACTTTACTTAAAATAAGAGGAAGTGAGGAAATACTGAAACATAGAAAAACGAGAACGTGGTAAGTTTCATTTCACCAGCGAGCTCTTAAACTCTCACATTTTCTTCTGCTACTTCAAGAATAACATTGGGAACTTTTTATGGTATCTAATTGTGGGCGAAATGTTGTAAGTGAATCATATTACTTACGATTTTTCGTTTTCGTCACGTCACGATAATTCTTCTTAAAATGTTGCGCTTCGATTTATTAACATCCTCTTAACTTTTGAGTATATAAGTATACAAGTAAATTAGATAGTACATACTTAGTGATATATATATTATATGTTGATATGTACAGGGTGTGCCATCTTTTATGTCGGTATGTCAATATTGAATAACTTATTTGCACTAGTTTTTGAATACAACATCAATCGAGTGGCCGACGTATACTTTGCTTTTCAAATAACCCCACAAAGATAAGTCCAGAGTGGTCAAAACTGGGTGGCCAGTCAATGTCGCCATTCGTTGACACCACACATCCATGGTCATGCATTGATGTTTCATGGATCTTGTGTGGATTTTCCGTTCTCCCAAATGCGACAATTGTGCTTGTTAATGGCACCAGAGAGTGTGAAATGGACCTCGTCGGTCAACGATTCGAGAGAGTGTTTGGCCGTGTACGGGATTCATAGTTAAAGTTGTACTGAATTGACGTTTCAAAGACATGTTTACTCAAGTCAATCGGTTGATAAATTCAATTTTAACATACCGACATATAAATGGCACACCCTGTACAATACATGTATACATACACATGTCTGTTTGTGTGTATATCCATGTGTAAAAGGAGCGTTAGATAAGCAAATATAAATAAATGATTGTAAGCTCCATTCTGAATTCAGCTCTATTGAATCCATTCATATTTACTTTGACTAGCATGAAAATGACTACTTAGTTGATAGCTCAAAGAAAATCCGGAAAATTCAGTAGTTGTTCCAGTAACTACAATAAGAGTCAAAAATATGTATGTAGTACAAGGTGGGATAAAAGTTAAGTCATAATATGAAATGGCTGTCATTTTGTTGAAATACAAAAAATTTGCCTTTGTTTTCACGTAAAGTTTATTTGAAGGTGCAAAATTGACGACATTAAGTTGAAATATTGATATCGAACAAATGATCACCTCCTTCAATTTGATTCATAATTCATATTTGTGCTCGTTTTACGGCATTTTGAATTGTTGCTCGCAAAACCTCCGATTTCTTTTTCAATCTTGGCTTTCAAGATTTGCAAGCTTTGTGATTTGTTGTGGTAAATGCGAGATTTCAAGAAGCCCCAAAGAAAGAAGAAGATCTGACGATCTGGCTGGCCAGTTCAAATCGCCAAAGCGGGAGTTCACATGGCCCAGAAATTGGGGTTTCAATATCTCCATCATTGCCGGAGCTGTATAACGCTCTATTACTTGTTGTCAACTAATTCTTCATCATTTGCGAAAATTATGATACGTTTACATTATGACATTACTTTTGCCTCACCTTGTCGACTTTTCGATTTAGATACCGTGGAATGCTTCATTTTGTGAGATTTGGGGGAAAAATGTGTGAGTCGAAAAATGAGATGAGCGTAACCAACATACTAAGCCCTCATCTTCAACCCTTAAGGGGGCTCCCATACAGAAATAGTTTTTTTTTCGGGAAATGTGCTCTCCCTCCGCTCTCAATGTGGTCTTAGAAGGGTAAAACATAAGACAATTCCCCATTAATTTTCCTCCTTCAATATTTTTCACGAACGTATTTACCCTCATTCTCAATCCTAAAGGGGCTATCATACAAAAATAAGGTAGTAAAATCTAGCTGGTAAATAATTTAATTTCATTTTTCAAGGGTTTGAGATGGCGGCAAGTACGATCGGGGGAAATTTTGAAAAATGGAAATACATGGGAGCTGCTCTTGTATTTCACCCCTATAAGGTCAAGGTCACTTTGGGAATTGAACTGGAATAAAACTGTTATTTTCGTATGAGAGCCCTATTAAGGGTTGGAGATGAGTGGTAAATATGTTCAGAGAAAATGTTGGTCATTGAAAGTTAATGGAGGTCTGCTTACTGCCTTACTGCCTTACTTTTTAACTAGCTACCAACTACTCCAGATAAGCTATCGCGTGACTTGTCGATTTTCATAAAGTCGATTTCCACTTAGTCTTAAGTGTTTTAAATACGGGGTAAGTATGTACATATGTAGAAAAATGTTGGCCATTGAAAGTTAATGGAGGTCAGTCTTACTCTTTACGATCATGATATGAGATATGAGAGAACCTCTTTACGATCACCTTGGAGACACGAGGGCCTATTTCATAAAAAATAACCAAATATTGTATGGGGCCCAACATTAAAAGTTGGAAATGGAGGTCAGCCTTACTGCTTAGGATCATGATATGAGGTATGAGAGAGCCTCTTTAAATGATATAAGAGAGCCTTTTTACGATCACCTTGGAGACACGAGGGCCTATTCCATAAAAAATAATCAAATATTGTATGGGGCCCAACATTAAAAGTTGGAGATGGAGTAAAAATTTTGTTTTATCGGTCGATTTACATTCTCATTCTCTAAGAGCTATAGCCGATCAACAGGACGATTCTTTTTTTTTGCAATTTTGACCTCAATGCGACGCCACTTACCCTAACCCCACTACTTAAATTTTTTGGTTTGCTCATATTTTTATCACATATCACAAATTTAAGGATTACAGTGTATCCAAATATCATTTTTAAGAATCTCCATACACCACTATGCCATAGCTAATGCATATACTTATGCAGGGGAAAGCCGTGTACCGCCAGCTAGTTTATTAAAAACTACCTTAGCTGGGATATGATTAATTGCTACAAGCATCACAGGCAGAAAAAATATAATGAAATAACCTCACTCAGTTTATCATTCGTTAGAAAGACAAACAAAATAAGTTCTACAAATGTTGTAAATTCTAAATTCTTTCTCTTTTTGTGCTTAAAAACCAATTTGTTTCATTTCTTAAATATTGGGTCAATAAAAAGTAAACGCGGTTTTTTTTTTTTGTTGGTACTCACAAATCTGACGTTTATGTCAAACGAACACTGTTTGAAAGATGGCGTTTCAGGCCACAGTTTGTGTGAAATACGTCGCTTGTGTAAAAAGTTACATTGATTTGAAAATGGGTGAAATATCTGAATACGCGATGTGATGCTTTATTATTAGAGAAAAGCTTTACGATACTGTGAGTGAACGTCAGTCCTGTAGGAGTGGTTTGCTCGATTCCGTTCCGGAAATTTCATTATCAAACATGACTGAATGTCAGTGAAAAAGGCAATGAAATTTGGCAACTGGTGGGATCGACACGCAAGCTATCACGAGATAGCGAAAGCCACTAGACATCAACCACATGATAGATTCGATTGGGTACCAACCGCGGATACTTTTTATATGACCCAATAGTTTACTTAGAAAGCTTTAGACATTCAAAAGCCTAATAGCCAAGCATAAAAAAATTGGCTTCAAGAACGTAGTTGCCACCTTTCGCACCATTTATTCTCAATCAAAATCTGGCATGCTGGTTGTAGTGTACCTACTTGTGCCAGATTGGAGAAATATATATTTCTGAGACGTTTACAATCGAGTACATTCAGAAGATGTGGTAACCTCTCAGTTGTCGAAAATTCTCTCTTTTTTCATAGAAGATGAGAGAGGCATGGTACGGCACCTTCTCAATCTCTTAAATATGATACGCGTCTTATGCATGTGTGTATACCATATCACTAGTGGATGCGAAATGCTTGGTCTTTGGCGCTACATGCGGTCATAGTCGACACTGATAAAACTGAAGTTTTATTGTGGTAAAGGCATAACACTTGCCACAATGGCTGTCTATCTCTTTATCGGTGTCCTGTGTGATTGCATTCCCTCTTCTCTCATTCTCCCTCCTTCTTCGTCCCACCTATCAATCTTCCTTTCAATCAACACAATACTCTGTATTCATAGGGGTACACCCTGTGTGTTGAATGTATCAATAAAAAAAAGAATATGTATGCATTTGTGAAATAATAAAATTAGGGTTCAATTGACAATATTAAATGCAAATTTCAAACGAAAAAGCTAATATTAGAATCAGTTTTTAATTGAAGTACGAATTTAAATAAACTTTCTTTTCACTCATAAAGTTTTCTAATAGTACATAAATTATAATTAATTTAGTGAAATACATACTTTTCGTCCTCAATTTCTATTTCAAATATGTGAAAAATTCCATACGCACTTCTACTATACATAAACTACAATTTCAAACTTTATTTTGTTCACAAAAAGTTTTAGTCGTTTCTGCCATGGATCTCATGGGTGAGCCGTGGAAACATGAAAATTTAAACTTTGATTTCTGATGCAAAAGTAGCAACTTTTTAACTTTTAAGTGGACATTCCTTACATAAAATGTGAAACGTTGAAAATAATTGCTTGATATTAAAAACAGAAAATTTTGTTAGTGCATGAAGTCAATAAATATTAAAATTCACTGCGTCCTTGTGAAATTGCATTAAATTTCCCAAACAACAAAAACACAAAAATAACAACTAAAAAAAAAAAAAATTTTAAATAAAAGAGAAGTTGGTTAGCATTTGGATGTGTGTCAGCACATAATATTGAAAGCTTAAGCGTTGAAGCGCGTCAAGTGACATGAACACCTTTTCACGCTGACGACAACCAGGACAATAACGACGATGTCCTCGAAGCATTGCGTTTGTGTTGGCAGCCAAGTTTTTGTGTATTTTCGCACCAGTTTATGTTCTCGACCTGCTGCTACCAAGCAGCCTACCTGCCTGCCTGTCTATCTGTTTGTGCCACATGATTGCTGTATGCTTCGTGCGCCCCTTTTCACTCACTAACACAAACACAAACGTAATAAAGTGTTTTCTTAACTGCAGGCAATGCTTTTCTTTGGCAAATGAAAGCGTCCTTAATCGTTAATCGTTGATGTGAGCACGCACACATGCATATGCTAGTAGGCTACATGTGCATTCATATAAACATTCATTTACGAACGTAATCATCAACGAGGCAACACCTAAGACTGGATTTCATTCAGCGCTGCACAAGAAGTCTGTGCCATTCTAAAGTGTTACAATAATTTTATTACTTTTGGATTAGAGTCCGAGCTGTTGAACCATGCTCAATGCTCAGTTGCCATATCACCAGGCATAGGATATGATGAGTTCTTAAACATTTCATCTAACATGTCTGATTATACTCGCCTGGCTATCGGATTTAGAGCGTAGAAAGACTAGGCAAATGATCAATTCGATCATATAGTTTAGTATAAGTAAGGTACAGCTTCACACACACACACACACACACACACACACACACACACACACACACACATGCAGTTACAGTCTCTCTTCAACATATTTATTTAACCCTTGACTGCTGTGGAAGAAATAGGAACACTTATATGCAAAAGCAGTTTGGGGTATTAACTGTAAGAGTTTACTTTCTTCGTCTCAGGCTCACAATGCACACACCTTTCCCACTGAACCACTGATTTATTTAGGTACCATTTAAACGTCAAGAAAATGAAGCACAAACAATCTTCTGTTTGGTTATGTTAGGTATGTTAGTTCCTGTATTGTATGCAAGTGTGTGTGCTCATTTTTATAATATACCATATACACGCACAGATAATGCTTGTATATCGATCGCATCCTAACTACAAAAGAGAAACAATTCAAAATTGAAAAACTATAAGGAAAATGTTTTTGCTTGTGTATGTATGTACTTTCAGATGCATATAAAAAACTCGCAAGTGAAGTGAAACTTATCACGACCAACATGTTCCACATGTGTAGACATCAATCTGTTTTTCAGGTATGCTATGTTTCCTCACGTCCTCTTATTTGATTATTTTTTCTATTTGTCTCTAAGAAATGAAAATGTAAATGTAAAAGCAACTTGTTGTGAAAAGTTAACACAAACGAAAAATAAACAATAATTTCAACGCCGAATTCTCATACGAAATTCCTTTCGTTCCTTTTAAGTATGAGAGAGAGAGAGAGAGAGAGTATCAAAGAGCACAAGAACAGGTAGTGAACAGTATTGTGATTGGACTTTTTTCTTATTAAGTTAAAATTTGATATTTTCGTTAGGCTCTCTCAATGTTATCTCATGTGTACATACTTACATATATACCATATTCAGTGCAGTCGACTGCGTACAATCGATTAAGTTTCATTTTAGCGAGTGATTGACTTCAGAGGAATTTACTGTTATTGTTAGTTGTTTTGTTTTTGCGAGAAATGCCTTTAGAGCAAGTACATAAATAAAAGAGAGAGAGAGTGCTTCTCGTGTTGTTCTTGAAGGAGTGGATTTTGTTTACTCGCTCTTTTGTTTCACTTCAAAGCACTCTTTGTTGTTCGATTTTATTCCTCAATAAAGAGAGTGAGAGAAATTAGTTGCTTTTAATTTTTTAATGTGTGCATATTTAGAATAACAAAACACAAAAGATTACCAATTTTCAATAACCTTCCATAAGAAGTTTCACTTCAAAATAAATTTATGGAAATAGTATAGTAATAGCATTTATAATAAATACCATACGTACGCACATTAATTTCCATAAAATATATTTATATTATGTATATACATACATCCACAGGTAAGCAATAATATTTCTTTCTAGTTTTCAGAAAAGTTTTCAATTTTGAGTTGTGCCTCTTTTGCAGTTGGGGTGCGATTTGTTTATGTGTATGCATGTAGAGGTGAATAACTTTTTCGATTAAAAGCAAGTTTCTATATTTTCACAACTATGTGCATACATATGTATGTCTGAATGTATATACAGTGTGTCGAGTAGCAAAAGCTTGGAGGAGGCAGCCTGCCTGCCAGCAACCACGCGGTTTCATTTGTGCTGCTTTTGGAGCGCCATCAACCAGCGAAACAGGCAACCGAACGGCTTTTGGAATGTTTTTCCGCTTCCGTAGTTTTATCAAACTCCGGCGCGTTATAGTGTATGTGGTATGTGTGTGGAGGTGCGTTACGCTTAATGTTCTTGTGTGTGTGTGCCTGTGTGCGGTTTTTTCTCGTCGTATGTGTGTGTGTGTGTGTGTGTGTGTGGATCGTTATGTTGTTCGTTATATGAATGTTGATTTGCCATGCAAGTTTGGTTTGTTTGCCTATCTAGGTTCTAGGCTTCATTTAAGTATGGGTGTGTGTGTGTGTGCGGTGTTTGTGTGTACACCAGCATACATTTACATTTTGCTCGCAAATCTTTGCCTCAAAAATATTTGCTAAATGGTTTTCTTTTCTATTTTGCCCTTTTCACTTCTCCTATTTTGGTGGAAAGCATATTGAACACATAAATCTTTCTTGTTTTTTTCGGATCGTCTTGTTCGTGGCCTTAGAATGACAAGACTACCTAAAGTAATTTATTGATTTTCATGTACATATTTTGGATTTTTTTCCCCCCTATTTGTGAGTTGTTTTAGCTCGTAAAGGTGTTTATTTCAACCCGAAGCTATGAACAAATATTCTAAATTAACTTAATAAGAAATAAAAATATGTATGTTAAATTTTTGGTAGAAAATCATAAAATTTTCAATCATTATTTGTTTTACGAGTTTCTTGAAGTTTATGAATATTACTAAAATGAATGCAAGTGAATGTGACATTTGAATGCTGTAATATTTTAGAAGGAGTTTTATTTTTATGGGTTGCTTATGTTCCTTCCAAACTACATGCATTCACTTTCACTTAGTTATTTACAACTTAGAAGTAGTGGCTATTTAATTTAGAATATTCCAATGGTTTCGGTATAGTTGACATTTGTCAGTTGATCATTTCAACGAAATTTGGGGCTGTCAAAGACAACAAGAGACAGGAAGTGAGAAAGAGTTAAAGGCTCTTTGACGTTGCAGGCAATTAAAGGCAGTCAGAGGAAATCTGAGGCAGCCAAAGGCAGTCAGGGTATTGAAATGTAAATACTAAGAGCAAAATAGCAAAAAATTTACAGTAAATAAATGTAAGCCTATAGGATTCAAAAGCAGACTGAGATATACACAATTTTTATTTATTCTCACGGTTCGTAACTTTCTCCTCAGCAAAGATTTTCGTGCAAGTTGTTTATCTCACTCGATTCTTTCTGAAGATTTCTGCATCTAATGATTGTCCCTATTGCTAACAATACCGATGTACTGCAGAACACTCACTTCCATTACTGCCATAGGGCTGTCAAATTGGAACATGACTGTTATGGGTACAGTGAGAAAAGGAGGCTCAAAAGGAGCCAAATGAGATGAAGCCATCATCAACTCGTGAAGTGAACTCGTCTTTATTTACATAACAACGCTAAGATGCTAAGACGACTATGGTCCTAGCTAAAAATAGATGCCTGGTATGCACAGAGATGGAGCTGCTCAAAAATCTTTTTGTATTATGCATAATAAAATGTTAAGCAAAATGTTGTCGCGGTACTCCAACAAGAGAGCAACACTGGGTGGGCTGCATATTGAACGATTTTCCAGAAATCCTGAGACTAAGTCTCGAAGATAATGTTTAAGTCTAGCGAACCTCTCCTTTTGAGGTGACCGACGAACGTCGGTGCATGGAAGTCTTTGAGGTTGCTGACAACCATAATCAGTTGTTTCCATTTTTTTTAAAGACAAGCAAAGGCGGTTTGAAATTGGTAGACCATTTAGTGCATATGTACAGGGTGCGCCATCTTTTATGTCGATATGTAAATTTTGAATAACTTAAAAAAAAAAAATCAACCGATTTCCATGTATGAGGACTAGTTTTTGAATACAACATCTATCAAGTGGCCGACGTTATTGACTAAAGCAAAATGTACACGTTTTTGCTTCGTTTTCCATCACATTTCTCTATAGCGAACTTGCCGAGTTGCAAAGTTCATTCCGCACAGTGTCGGATGAAGCAGTCGATGTGATCTCAGGCATGATGCCGATAGACATACTAGCACGTGAATGCCATAACATTTATATAGCAGGTCCATATGCATCAAGAGCAGAGGAGCGACAGCACAGCATAAAAAAGTGGCAGCTGCGCTGGGATTACTCGTCAACATGGTGAAATAGATTTTCACATGACGCAGCTACTTAGTGGACATGGTTGCTTCAAATAGTATTTGCACCGCTTCAAATACGATGAAGAGCCGTTCTGCCCGATCTGCCCTGACGATATTGAGGACGCACGACATATCCTCTTTTATTGCACGCGTTTCGACGCCGAACGCACCGAGATACTTAATGGAAACCTTTGAGGAGGCCCCCACATTGGCAAATATTATTAATCACATGTGCCACATACTGCATAAGTGGCAAGCAGTCCAGACAGCGGCAGCAAGAATAATGTCTGCTCTTTGCCGCATTGAACGTGATCGTAATATGGAGCGCACTCGTCTGCGCAACGTAGGCCTGAATGCCTACGTTAATTCAGGCAACCCTTAAGACAGCTAACTTGACTTACCAAGAACAACTGACGTAATGCTCTGACGGCCTCCAGACGAAATACTTATTGGTGGTTCCGGGAGGACCTACCGTCTGGACATGTGAGGTGGTTGGTGGTTGGTGGTTTTAGTGGGTGGGGGTCTCACGCTGTCTGAAACATTCAATGCTTTCCTCTTGCAAAAAAAAAAAAAAAAAAAAAAAAAAAAAAAAAAAAAAACATTCATGTTCGACCAATTTTCAACATTTCTCTTAGCTGAATTGTTTTGCTGTAGACATGTACAACATCAAACCAGTTTGAACATGCAAATCAAACTCATACGCAACTTGTATATGTGCGAGGCCAGAATGATTCGGTGCTTGAATGCTTATGAACACTCATACTACACTAAATTTAAGGGACCTCTTCGCACTTTCCTCCCACCTATGAATCTTACTTCCATTCAACACAATGCTCTGCATTCCTAGGGGTACACCCGGAGTGTTGACTTGAACTTAGCAAAAAATACAAATAAATAATTAAATTAAATAAAATTAAAATAAATCAAAAAAAAAAAAACAAAAAAGATCATCAGTGTTGGTATATACAGGGTGTTACTTTTAGAAGTGTTGTTTTCAAGAAGAAAGAAAACGCATATAATTTAATGTTATGGCCAAGAATTTAGTATTATTATGAAGATAAGTGGTCGCTGTGGTGTAGTGGTAGTGCGTTGGACTGCTACGCAGAGTGTCCGGGGTTCGAATCTCGGCACAGATAAAATCAAGAGACTAAAAAAAATAATTTTTCTACACGGCACCCACCACCACCTCTTGGCAGGCAATGGCAAACCTACAAGAGTGAAAATTGCTATGAAAAGCTTTTCACTTCGCCGTTCGGATTCGGTATTAAACTGTAGGTCCCCATGTACAAATATAACACGCACAACATGAGTGGATGTGAAAAGTTCGGCCTAGGCCCTCCATGGGCTGTTGTGCCATTAAAAGTAAAAGTAAAGTAAATGAAGATAAGGATTTGTCATTATGTTTTAAAACCGATTTCGGTCAAATGGCTGCCTCGGCTCTTTCGAATAAATTCCAGCCGAGAGGCTTAATTTTCGACCACTTTTTCCAGCAATTGGGGCCCCGTATGTCAGTAATAACGCGCCGAATTTTCTCTTCCAAGGCGTCAATCGTCTCGGGCTTATCTGCGTAGACAAGCGACTTCACAAAACCCCACAAAAAATAGTTCAGCGGTGTTAAATTGCACGATGTTGGAGGCCATGCCACAGGCCCTCGACGCGAGATAATGCGCTCACCAAAAGTTTCCTTCAATAAATTGAATATGATTGTTTCGTTGGCTGCTGTATGACATGTAGCGCTGTCTTGTTGGAACCAAAGGTCGTCCACATCAATTTACTTTACTTACTTTACTTTTAATGGCACAACAGCCCGTGGAGGGCCTAGGCCGAGCTTTTTGCATCCACTCATGTTGTGCGTGTTATATTTGTACACAAATCATCAACATCTTCCAATTCAGGCACGAAAAAGTCATTAATCATGGCTCTATAGCGTTCCCCATTGACTGTAACATTATGACCGGCTTCATCTTTGAAGAAATATGGACCAATGATTTCCTCTGCCCACAGAGCACACCAAACAGTGACTTTTTGAGGATGTTCCGATGTCACGGCGTCCCAACAATGGCTTCTGGATTATGATCACTCCAAATGCGACAATTTTGCTTATTAACGTACCCATTCAACCAAAAGTGAGCTTCGTCGCTGAACAAAAGGCGTCGCGCGAACCGTACCGTATTTTGTTAATAAATTTGCACGACTTGCAAACGTTGTTCAGGAGTAATTCTATTCATTATGAAATGGCAAACCAAACTGAGCATCAAGTGAATCAAGTGACAGCTGTCAAAAAGAGCAACTCCGAATAAAGTATTGCCAGATTGAAAACCACACTTCTAAAAAAAACACCCTTTATTTGAACACTCTGAACTGATCTTTCTTGATCTTTTCGGCGGAACTTTTAAACTCGTACTTGGTTTATGAGTCCCAACTCCCCTCACATCAACTTACCTGCGCATTAAGTCTTTTTCCCAATCAAAATTCGTGTATAATTTTTGTTTGTTTGTTTTATATTCAAAATCAATGTAAATCTTTATTTAATACATAGATTTTTTTTTAATTAAAAATCATTTGGTATAATCAGAAAATGGTTCAAAAAAGAAAGAAAGAATGGGGAAAAAAAGAATCCAACAGGAATAATAATTACTAAGTAGTACTTAATTTTGCAGAAAAGATTTACTAAATGTGAGAGCAGTTACACTGCTGCGTTTACATATTACCCGTAAGTAAGTATGTTAGTATGTGTGTATGTATGGGTGTATGTGGGTATGTATGTATTAGTAAATATCTTATATTTGTATTGTATTGTATTGCATGTACTCGTATGTAAAGAAGGAACACATCTTGATGTTTTTTGTTTTTTATCTTGGTTTTTCATTTTGTTTGTTGTTTTCTTTTTTGGTTGTTGAATTTGTTTGTTTTTTTTTTTATTTTGGTAGCAAATATAAAATGAATCTAAACAATGGGTGAATTTTCGAAAATCGACTAAAACTCAAATTATTTTTTGTAGACGCTATTGCTCAATAAACGAAATATGTTATCTACAGAAATATTTGCCATTTTGTTGGCTTCTGTGTGAGAGCAAATATTTGCTTTACATATATTCATAATATACAAAATTAGTATAAAAAAAAAAAAATAATAATAAAAGCATAACAAAATACGAAAACTATGTAATATTTATAGAGAGAGAATAAAATTTGCATCATTCAGCAGTTTTTTTTTTTTTATTGTAGCTACAATCTCTTCATATACTTAGTACATATGGTATATTATATATATATGTATGTACTCGTATGTATGTATGTATGTATAATATGTTATTATTTGTTTACATTCTTACTGTAGGTATGTATGTATGAAGCCAAATTTGTTTTTTATCTTTATGTTGTATTTGTTTGTTAATTTGTTAATGTTTTTTTATTTTATTAATTTTTTTTGCTCATTACTTAATTTATTATTTTTTAATATTTTTGCTATTTTAAAATATTTTTGCATTACCTAAACTTGTTTGTTTTTGCTCTTGCTCGCTTTCTTTTTCAGATGTTGTTTCTTTTCTTTTGTTTTTTTTTTGTTTTGTTTCTGTTTTTTTTTTTTTTGCATTAGTATAAATAACATTTCTTTGTTTTTTTCTGTTTTGATTAAACTTTTTTTTTCCTTTTATTTACATTCACATTAAAAAATTCATTTGTAAGTTAATATTTTTGCTAGACACAGGCTGGAGAAAATAATCAACGTTATTCTCTGGGGAAGCTCGGTCTAGGCTCTCCCCCTCCTCCCCCTCGTTGAAAAACGAAAGAAACAATTCTTTGGGATTTACGTTTTTGTGGAAAGGTAGTAAATTTCAGTTATGGTGATGTGCCAAGGTAAAAATTTTTTCTTTTCAACTCTTTGAGGACTGTAGTAGAATTTGAGACAAGTATTCAAACCGTGATCGTTTTTCCATGTAAAATTTTGAGTTTTAACGTCCTTTTCCTATTTAGAAATAATTTATAGCATTTCCAAGCTTTAATGTGTGAATTCGCGAGAATTTCAACAAAAGAGAAAGTCGGCTTCTAGGAATTGATTTTCCCTCGACGAAAAAGTTTACCATTTCCAAGCATTAATGTGCGGATTCGAGAAAATTTCAAAAGAAGAGAAGGTTTCTTTCGGGGAGAAAAGTTTGCCATTTCCAAGCTTTAATATGTGGATTCGAGAAAATTTCAAGAGAAAAGAGGGTTGGCTACTGGGAATCGATTTTCCCTCGAAGACATTTCCAAACTTTAATGTGCGGATTCGCGAAAATTGCAAGAGAAGAGAGGGTTTGCCTTGGGAAAAACGTTTGCCTTTTCCAAGCTTTAATGTGCGGATTCGAGATAAATACATGAGAAGAGAGGGTTTCCGTCGGGAAAAAATTTGTCATTTCCAAGCTAATTAATTCGAGAGAATTTCAAGAGAAGTGAGGGTCAGCTTCTGGGAATTGATTTTCCCTCTAGGAAAAAGAGTTTGCCATTTCCAAACTTTAATGTGTGAATTCGAGAGAATTTCCAGAGAAGAGAAGGTTTGCCTTGGGAAAAAAGTTTGCCTTTTCCAATCTTTAATGTGCGGATTCGAGAGAATTTCAAAAGAAGAGAAGGTTTCTTTGGGGGAAAAAACAGTGTAATTTTTAATCTTTAATATGTGAATTCTAGAGAATTTCAAGAGAAGAGAATGTTGGCTTCAGGGAATTAATTGATTTCTCCCTCGGGGAAAAAAGTTTGCCATTCAGTTCCAAGCTTTAATGTGTGAATTCGAGAGAATTTCCAAAGAAGAGAGGCTCGGGTCCTAGGAATTGATTTTCCCTCGACGAAAAAAAGTTTGCCATTTCCAAGCTTTAATGTGCAGATTCGCGAGAATTTCAAGAGAAGAGAAGGTTGGCTTGAGGGAATTAATTGATTTTCCCTCGGAAAAAAAATTTTGCCATTCAGTTCCAAGCTTTAATGTGCGGATTCGCGAGAATTTCAAGAGAAAAGAGGGTTGGCTCCTGAGAATTAATTGATTTTCCCTCGGGAACAAAAATTTGCCATTCAGTTCCAAGCTTTAATGTGTGAATTCGAGAGAAATTCAAGAGAAGAGAATTGATTTTCACTGCGGATAAAAAGTTTGCGTACTTTCTTAGAAAAATCTCTTCTTTGTTAAAAAGGGCGCAGTTTATCGCTGATTACACTGTGCGACACATGGTTTTTGACTTCGAGAGAATGAATCAGTCCGGTTCTATAGCTTTTTTGAAGCTTCTAGAAAGTTAAGAATTCTATCCATTGGTTTGAAATTTAGTGAGAAAAATCTCGTACTCGTTTCCTCAACTCATGGAACGCCCTTGTTAACAACGCCCTCAGCCTGTGTTTTCACTTTTCAATTAATGCTTTTTAATGTTTATTAATTTCTAATGATAAATTTAAGTACATGTAGAAGCACTGGGCATGAAAGTTTATCAAATAATTTAAAATAAAAAAATTAAAAAATTATTTAAAAAAAAGCAGAATCGTTGAGAAAATTCTGCTACTGCTTTAGAATAAATTTATTAATACTTATTTATGTATGTTTATTTTTTGTTGTTGTTAAATTATTTAATTGACACTAAAAAGACATAAGAGAAATTAAGAATTTTGTTTTTGTTTGTTTGTTTTATGCCAGAATGCATGAAAAGATCTTATGGAATGTGGAATGTTGTGATTCATATCTGGTTTTTGCGATAGTTACTATGTAGTTACGCAATAGTAGTAGAAATCGGAGCAAAGGAGACGCAAATAGAGCATAGAAAATAATAGGCTTTCGTAGTTATAAATATAAGAAAATTAAATCAGTCTAAATATATAGTTATTTATATTTATGCATGCATATACTTAAAAAATATGCCCCAAAAATCGCAGAATAAGATGTAAGATTTTCGTTTCGATATTTTTCTTTCTGAATTTTTTCAATTTCTATTTATTTACTCAATAAAAGTACCAACAAGTTATGATTTTAGAAGCGTATCTAAAATATTTCCCCCCGCGTTCCCATCGTCAACAAATCAAAATAATAGCAAATTTAACTAAAGGTGAATGCCATCCATCCATCGGCAATGATGACAACAACACCCCCATCGATCAATATCCTTAATATTATATTACATAAATATTTGTATCAATTGTTATTATTAGATATCAGATAGCAACAAATTGAGAAATTCCTCTTATTCACATTTACATATATACTTTGTTTTTGTTTTTGTTTTAGTTTTTGTTTTTGTTTTCGCTTTAAATTTAAATATCACTCATGCCTCAATTCAGTGCCGACAGACTCGTTTAATACACGTTTTATGTATGCATCGTATAGTAATTATCTTTAAGCTTAGACCTTTTCGAATGCGCAAATATTTCAATGTGTGTGTGTTTTGTGTGTGTGTGTGTGTATGTGTTGTGTGTGTGTGTGTGTTGTGTGTGTGTGTGTTGTGTGTGTGTGTTGTGTGTGTGTGTGTTGTGTGTGTGTGTGTGTGTGTGTGTATGTGTTGTGTGTGTGTGTGTGTTGTGTGTGTGTGTGTGTGTGTGTGTTGTGTGTGTGTGTGTGTGTGTGTGTTTGGTGTGTGTGTGTGTGTATGTGTTGTGTGTGTGTGTGTGTGTGTGTGTGTGTGTGTGTGTGTGTGTGTGTGTGTTGGGTGTGTGTGTGTGTGTATGTGTTGTGTGTGTGTGTGTGTGTGTGTGTGTGTGTGTGTGTGTTTGGTGTGTGTGTGTGTGTATGTGTTGTGTGTGTGTGTGTGTGTGTGTGTGTGTGTGTGTGTGTGTGTGTGTGTTGTGTGTGTGTGTGTGTGTGTGTGTGTTTGGTGTGTGTGTGTGTGTATGTGTTGTGTGTGTGTGTGTGTGTGTGTGTGTGTGTGTGTGTGTGTGTGTGTGTGTGTGTGTGTGTGTTGGGTGTGTGTGTGTGTGTGTGTGTGTGTGTGTGTGTGTGTGTGTGTGTGTGTGTTGTGTGTTGTGTGTTGTGTGTTGTGTGTTGTGTGTTGTGTGTTGTGTGTTGTGTGTTGTGTGATGTGTGATGTGTTGTGTGTGTGTGTGTGTGTGTGTGTGTGTGTGTGTGTGTGTGTGTGTGTGTGTGTGTGTGTGTGTCTCTCTCTCTCTATGTTTGGCCCAGGGAATTAAACCAACACCCACACGCATACATCCTCTTCATTCATTTCTTTATGTGTGTGTGTGTGTGTGTGTGTGTGTGCAATTTCTAACAACAACAGCAGCAGCAGCAGCAGCAGCAACAACAACAACAGCAGTAACAACAGCAACACCAACATCCAGCAGCATCCAGCAACGAATTTAATGTTTTCGGATTTGTCTCAACTTCATCATTGCAATTCTTCTTCTGGTTTTGCCGCCTACTGCTGCTGCTGCTGCTGCACTGCCTACTCTGCCTGCACTACCTACTCTGCCACTTGTTCCTGTTCCTATTTGCGTCGCCTTTGCTGCCGCCACCTCATCTCACGCTGCATACTTCGATGTGGTCACGAATTTCCAACGTTGCGTCTCCAGCGCCGAATTGCAACGTTGTGCAGTGACGCCGTGCTCGGTTTGATCGCGCGAATCCAGGCAAACGTTAATATTGTGATGACGTATGAAGCCGCCTTCGCGCAGCGTCCACTTCTGATTCTCCGAATCATCGCAGATTTTCATGACCACTTCAGAGCCGCGCGCAAATTGCACTAGTGTCAGGCAGAGATCATCGTGCTTGATTTGTGAGCGCTTGGTGTATGCCCACTCCTGATTGCCGCCCGTATTGTGGCATTGAAAGAGTCCTGCGTACGAGCAATGACAAGTCATAGAGAAAGAAGGGAAGAAAGAGTAGAGAGAAAAGATTTAAATGAAAGTTAAAATTCATTTGGTATAAAGTTGCTGTTGAAGTTGGCATTTTTGTGTGCACTCTCAGATTCAATTCATTGTAAATGCTTCACCATAATTCGATTGGGGAGGTTTTTTTTTGTTTTTTTTTTTTGTTTGTTTGTTAACAAATTGCATGAAGATTTTCTGTTTTCATTTCCTTCACATTTGCGTACATAAATCTCATTACACTGAACAACAAAGTTGGAAAACAGTACGTCAAAACAGTATAGTATCTGAGTTGTGGCTCGAGTTTTCTGGAGTAAGTTCTTTCGGCCGGTGATTACGAATCGGTCGTAATTTCTTCGATTTTTATTTTCGAAATTTTATTTTAGATTTTCTAGTTTCTCGTGCAAATTAAACCGTTTAGGGAGCTGGGTCTTGAAGGTGATCGTCCAAGAAAAGACAGAAAACCCACCGTGTCAATACTCCCAGGAATCGCAGAATCGTTCAAAAACGGGTGCATCGTAATTCAAGGGTTTCCATAAGAAGAGTTCTCATGAAACTGGCATCAATCGTGAATCAGTTCGATTCATAGCAAAAAACGAACTAGGACTCAATGCTTAGAAGCTTAAAAAAGTCCAGTTGCTCACGGATGAAAACAAGCGCGTACAACTCCAAAGATGTTGCCGACTTCAATGTCGGGCCGCAGAAATTGGATGCGAAAAAATCGTGTACACAGATGAAAAGTTGTTTACGGTTAAACAAGCGCAAAATCGTTAAGCTGATCAACAGAGGCTCTTGGACCATCAGAATTCATTCAACATCGCGAAAATCTGCAATCTGTCATGGTATAGGGGTGGGATATGAGCAAATGGCAAGCAACACACTTAATTCTTGTGGAACAAGTAGTCAAAATCAACCAAGAAGTGTACCGTTACCGTATACCGTGAGAGGCTGTGCGCCCAACAGCACTTTGACGTTAATGAGTGGAGGTTCGAACAAGACTACAGCGCCAGCTCACAGAGCCAAAACGACACAAGAATGTTGGAGGGGTCTAATTTTCCTGATTTTATCACATCTCAAGAATGGCCATCATATTCACAGAATCTCAATCACACGGCTTACAGCATATGGTCGATTTTAGAGGCCAGTCCCGGAAACAGTCTTTGCATCGTGAATTAGATGGATTAACGGCGGAGGAACTGTGGTCCATTAACAGAAATTGTTCCCAGCTTTTGAACCTGTGTTTTAGTGCCAAGTAGGTGGCCCCACTTGGAAACCGCTTGAATATATTTTTACTCATTCATTATGGTTATCTTGCTCTTTGGTCTGTTTTTCGTTTTTTATTACAATAATTTTTTTTCTAAGTCGAAAACTGTTGTATACTCTTATTAATTGTCACCCTGTAATTAAACAAACACCAAGATTTACGAATATACATACACAGAACCTGACGTGACCCAAACTCATTTTTTTACTGATCACTCAGACGGTCACTGAGCGTCATCAGCCACAACTCAAATACCATTCTGCTGTTGTACAGTGTTATTTTTTTTTTTTTTTTTATTTCTTTGGAATATTTCTGTGTCTTTCTTGCATCCATTAATTCATTTACTGAGTAAATGTTGAAGTCGTATGAAAGTTATTGCTATGTACAATACAATCATAATAAATAAATAAATAAAATTAATTAAAAATGTTCTTCGTTTTATATATGAATCGTTAAAAACTGGAGGAAAATGCACAGACTACAGGGGCAGGGGCAAGAAAGCTGTCGAGTGAATGTTTCATAAGGTGGAAACACCATCTCCCAAGGTAGGCATCACTAACACCGAATTACCCTTAACAAAAAATATTCACCCGCCATTTGAAGTTTCCTGCTTTAGTGTGCAATTAAAATAAGTTGGATTGAGGTAGTTTTGACCTTGAGCGGCCTTGATTTTTATTTCATTTTATTATTGCATATTTGCATTAAATGCAATATTTGTGATTATTTGTGATTCAAATAAAAGTCAACTGAGCGGTAATTTGATCAAAAAGTATCAATTAGCTTGTACTTTCGCGACTAGAGCGCAAATCGAACGCTCCTGAAATTGTGTTATGTTTCTCTCGACAAGCTATTTTCTTTTCATTGAATCAACACTTGATTTATTCACAATTAATCAAGGCACACAAAGGGCCTTTGTAGAAATAACTCAACTGGCTGCTTACACTGGCGACACAAGCATGATCAACTGTAGAGAAGTTAGAAAAGAATTAAGGTAGTAAGAAGGAGAGCACTAAACTTCTATCTCTTTCTTACTAAGTACCCTACTTTTCAAACTTCTCTGCAGTTGATCATGCCTGTGTAGATAGTAATTTCAGCTGTCTTTCACGCTTGCACGCTGTAGTGTAAACAGCCATCAAGTCTTTGTTAAGCGAAATGCATTAGTTTTTACTCACCAACAGTGCCATCGATTAAATTGCCCATTGTATCCAAGCAATCATTGTCTCCTTGTTTGAACTGACCAAATTCATATGACTCGGGCACCTGTAAGTCTGGGTAGACGTTCTGGAGGTACCATTTAAAAGGTTTGCATTGTAATTTCTCCTTCAAAGCCAAGCGGTCAGCGATGCTATATAAAACGAAATGAATGAGATTAAGAAACACAATGAAAGGAAACTGCGATGAAAGGAAACTGGTTGCAAGAAAAGTTCAATGAAAACACTAAATTACTAATACAAAAGCACCATCACAAATTAAACAAATTACGTGCATGTGTGCGTGACACATGCCTACGCATCACATAAATACATACATACATATATACATGAAGGACATGAAGAGAGAAAATGAGATTCGCACTTACTTGCCAAATGGAATATTCTTGGCCAGCGGCACTGCAGCATAGTAGTACTGCTTGTAATCGTCCATCCAGACTTCAGCGGCACGGCGGGTATTGCGGGCGAACACATTGCCACTGCCGCCAGGGAATGTGTACGGGTGGCGTTTACGGAAAACATGACCGACACGACTGCACGGTATAATCTCTAAGCTGCCGCCGCATTGCCACACACGGAACGAGATCTCTAGGTTCTCGCCGCCCCATACATCCATTTTCATGTCGTATTTGCCCAATTTATTGAAGTACGCCTTATCGATAACGAACAGGCCGCCGGCAATCATGGGCGTACGAATAGCGGTGGTGGGATCATTTTGCCGTACTGTACGCTCCGTCGGACTCAGATATTCCCATTTGAATATTAAATTCCAATCGAAGCCGCCACGCAAGTCCGCAGACGCGCCAATATACTGAAAGTTATCCATGCTAATGACATCGATCACGGGGCAAACTACACGCGTAGGATCCTCACGTACACGCTCCAGCAGCGGTTCCAACCACTGTTCATTACACTCGACATGGCTGTCGAGGAACGTGAGTACACCAGCGACAGCGGCATCGGCGCCACGAACACGTGACCGCACCAGGCCCTCACGTTTTTCGTTGCGTATAATGCGCACCTTGTCGATTTTGGCAAGTTCGAGGCCATCCTCAGCTGTTGGGGGGGGGGGTGGAAAGGGGAAGAATTGGAATTGATTTAGTTTATAAAGTGTTCAAGGGCTTGCTGTGTGTGTGTGTGTGTGTGTGTGAGTGTGTATGAACTTACGATGATCGCTAAAGTCATCGACTAGTATAATTTCACGTATTAAATTCTCGGGACTGCGATTGAGTACACTGAAACGATTTTGAATGAACGGAGGGAAATTGTTGAATGTAGAAAATATTGAGTTGATAAGTTTTTTTTACATGTGATTCACTTACCTGACTATGGTGCGTAGTAATGTAGATCTAGCCTCGTTGTGGAATGTAATAATGACACTAGTCTCGGGCAAGTCTTTGTGATACTGTTTGGTGCGGCACCTGCAAACATAAATTCGTGAAGAAGAATCAGCGAAATGTCGTAGATAGTATGGAGATTTTAGGATCTAAGGACAGTAGAAATTCACTGATTCGAAAGTGGTAGGAATAGTGGTGGAGTTGAAAGTCTTGAGGTTAAAAGTCGTGAAGTGAAAAAACAGTCTATTTGAATTTAATGAGCTCGAAATTGGTAAACCCAAAAGTCATGAAGATATATGTAAGTCGTGGGTTGCAGAGTTGGGGTCTTCAAAGTCTAAGAAATCAAAATCTTGAATCCGAAAGTTATGCGTTCGGAAATCGTTTGTCGTGAGTAGTATTATTAATACGAGTAAATAAACATATTTTTAATCACTTTGTGGTAATCGCCCAAATTGAAGTGGGAATTTTTTATAAGACGATATGAAATATTATTTCGATGGCAATCTGACTAATTTTATACCACAGGGTGATTTTTTAAGAGCTTTGTTTAGGAAAATTCAAAAAAACAGAGATTCTCCAAAAGTGAATGAAATTTGGATCGATAAATCAATTCCTGCCATTTACTTTTTAAAAATAATTTCAATGATAATTTAAATGTTGCCCGCGGTTACACTTCAAATGGTCCGCTCTGAAGGTACAATTTCAGCACACTTTTTCACACATTTCGAACGGAATCTCACTAATAACGCGTTCAATGTTGGCTTCCAAGGCAGCTTGTCGCTATAGACAAGAGACTTAACATAGCCCCACAAAAAATACCATAGTCTAACGGGGTCAAATATCACGATCTTGATGGCCAGTTGACTGCACCATAACGTGAGATTAACTGCTCACTAAATTCGCCTCTCAATTGATGCATGGTTTCGCATGCAGTGTGGCATGTAGCACCGTCCTGTTGGAACTACATGTCGGCCGAATCCTATTCTTGCATTTTCGGAAAAAAAAGTTGGTTATCATCGATCGGTATCGGAACTTTTCTCCATTGACCATAACGTTGCAGCTTTCATCGTCTTTGAAGAAGTACGGCCCAATGATGCCGCCTGACCATAAACCGCACCAAACAGTGCATTTTCCGGGATGCATTGGTAGATGCTGAATTGCCTCTGGCGGGACTTCACTCCAAACTAGTGCGAAATTTGGTCACAATGAGCTGAATAGTCTGCTCTATGGGTTGAATATGACGACCATAAAATGGACTTAGCTTGCGAAACACATTTTCCACAGAGCACGAATTTTGATAATAAAAATCAATAATTTGCAAACGTTATTCAGGCGTAAGTCTATTCATGATGAAATGGCTAAGCAAACTGAGCATTTTTTACTTTGACACATGTTAAGAATCATGCGTGAACTGTCAAAAGTATAAACGTTAAAAACCAAGAAGCAAAAAAAAATCACCCTTTAAGTTATCATGATGAAATAAATGGCAAAGCAAACTGAGCATTTTTTTATTTAACACATGTCAAGAATCACGCGTGAACTGTCAAAAGTATAAACGTTAAGAACCAAGTAGCAAAAAAAATAACCCTTTAAGTTATCATGATGAAATGGCAAATAAAACTGAGCATTTTTTACTTTGATACATGTCAAGAATCACGCGTGAACTGTCAAAATATAAACATCGTAATATAAGTAGCAAAAAAAATCACCCTTTAAGTTATCATGATGAAATGGCAAAGCAAACTGAGCAATTTTTACTTTGACACATGTCAAGAATCACGCTTGAACTGTCAAAAATATAAACATCAAAAACCAAGTAGCAAAAAAATTACCCTTTAAGTTATCATGATGAAATGGCAAATAAAACTGAGTATTTTTTACTTTGATACATGTCAAGAATCACGCGTGAACTGACAAAAATATAAACATCATAATATAAGTAGCAAAAAAAATCACCCTTTAAGTTATCATGATGAAATGGCAAAGTAAACTGAGCAATTTTTACTTTGACAAATGTCAAGAATCACGCTTGAACTGTCAAAAATATAAACATCAAAAACCAAGTAGCAAAAAAATCACCCTCTAAGTTATCATGATGAAATAGAAAACCAAACTGAGCATTGTTTACTTTGACACATGTCAAGAATAACGCATGAACTGTCAGAAATATAAACATCAAAAACTAAGTAGAAACAAGATCACCCTTTATGTCTAGGTACTCGAATAAATACCTTCAAGAAAATCCAACAAAAATAGTCACTTGTTCTTTTATGAAGTGGTCGGTCGCTGTGGCGTACTTGGTAGGGCGTTGGCCTATTATGCAGAGTGTCCGGGGTTCAAATCTAGGCACAGGCAAAATCAGAAAGTAAAAAAAAAATACAATGCGAAAAATTCGGCCTACGCCCTTCATGGGTTGTTATGCCACATGTTGTTGTTGTTGTTTTTCGTTCATTTATGAAAGCAAAAGAATAAATCCTTAAAATCCATGAAAAGACTTTGGGGACACACATGCTAATGGTGCAATGAAAGTGGAAAAGCAGGAAAAATCAATATGTGCGTGCGTGAGTGTGTGAGTGTGTGAGTGAGATTGAAAATAGAGCATATAAAATCCGAAATGCCTAAAAGAATGATAATAGATGAGGCAAGGCGCAGACATCCACACACACACACACACACACACACATACACATACACATACACATACACACATAATCAATTATTTCAACACTTTGGCAGTAATCCTACTACTAATGTACTTTTAATATAGGTACGTACATAGTTCGAACATATTCGAGCGTAGCATCAACATTTACCCAGCAAAACAACCTTTAACAGTATTGTATTTTGGATTTCATACATTCCTAAATTAATTTTATATTCCATATCCATTTTTTAGAGTTGCTTGCCTTTCAATGCCGATTTTTAGTTAGTCAGTCTAACTTATAAACGATATAATTGTCGACATACTTGATGGTAATCGCGGTTTGTTCCAATTTTGTGTGAGATAGTCGAAAGTCATAACTATTGACAATGTCGACAGCTTTTCGTTTTTACGAAAGCCTAATGAAATTAATTACATCTGTAATAAAATGTTATTGGAAGAAAGCTCCCAATTAACAATAGAGTCAGAGTTTCAAGAATTTCTTGCTGGGTAAGTTACCCAGTCGGAAATGAATTACAACCTGCTCACTTTTCATTTGCGTAGTACCTCAGCTTCCTTTCCAAACTCACAATACTTTTATTAAGACATGACCCAGGCGGTCCTCTATGAGTTTGGGAAGCATAAATGATATTATACATATGTGCTCTTTCCTTTTACTGAAATAGAGTGCCTACAGTATGCACACAGATGCTCGGAGCTATGTATTTGGAAGGTAGAAAAGTAATCGAGATGTATTTGGTAAATAATATACACCTACTTCATTTGTGCCTTCTCCGTTACGAAAAAAGTAAGCACTACTCGTTTCCTCGCTTACAAATTAAGGTTGGCGTAAGGGACTTCCAGCCCATATTCATATTACGAGTTAAGGTAGATGTAAGGGACTTCCATACTAGAGAAACCTTCCATTTGATAATAATAAAAAAACAAGATTACAACAACAACAAAATCTTATACTTATATTTAATTATTTATTGTATTTACAAGAATTCTTAAAGAATTCAAAGTAGATGTTATTTCTTTTATATTTTTGTATAGTTTAAATATTATATTTATTTATTAAAACTTTTTTCCACGTGACTTCAATTTAAACGTAAAATTTAATATAAATTTTGCAAAAAAAAGGAAGAAATTTGTTTACTCATACTCAGTTATTTATTTTGATAATTCATTATTTGTTACATTGTGTTACAAGTGTTCCAATTATAACTTAAAGGGTGATTTTTTTGCTACTTGGTTTTTGATGTTTATTGACAGTTCACGCGTGATTCTTGACTTGTGTCAAAGTAAAAATTGCTCAGTTTACTTTGCCATTTAATCATGACAAATTAAAGGGTGATTTATTTGCTACTTGGTTTATGATGTTTATATTTTTGACAGTTCACGCGTGATTCTTGACATATGTCAAAGTAAAAATTGCTCAGTTTGCTTTGCCATTTAATCATTATAACTTAAAGGGTGATTTTTTTTGCTACTTGGTTTATGATGTTTATATTTTTGACAGTTCACGCGTGATTCTTGACATGTGTCAAAGTAAAAAATGCTCAGGTTGCTTTGCCATTTCATGATGATAACTTAAAGGGTGAACTTTTTGCTACTTGGTTTTTGATGTTTATATTTTAGACAGTTCACGCGTGATTCTTGACATGTGTCAAAGTAAAAAATGCTCAAATTGCTTTGCCATTTAATTTTTCAAATTTTGTTGCTCCTTGGTTTTTGATGTTTATATTTTTGACAGTTCACGCATGATTCTTGACATGTGTCAAAGTAAAAATTGCTCAGTTTGCTTTGCCATTTCATGATGAATAGACTTACGCCTGAACAACGTTTGCAAATTATTGATTTTTATTATCAAAATTCGTGCTCTGTGGAAAATATGCTTCGCAAACTACGTCCATTTTATGGTCGTTCATTTCTTGTCTCAATGGATACGTGAATAAGCAGAATTGCCATATTTGGAGTGAATACCAGCCAGTGGCAATTCAGCAGCTACCAATGCATACTGGAAAATGCACTGTTTGGTGCGGTTTATGGTCAGGCGGCATCAGTGGGCCGTACTTCTTCCACGGTCAGTGAAGAAAGGTACCGATACCGTTTGATGATAACAGAAAATGCAAGAATTGGACTCGGCCGACATGTGTACTCGAACAACAGGACGGTGTCACATGCCAAACTGCACGCAAAACCATGCATCAATTGAGAGGCGAATTTGGTGAGCAGTTAATATCACGTTTTAGTGCAGTCAATTGGCCATCAAGATCGTGTGATTTGACCCCGGTAGATTATTTTTCTGGGTCACATTGGGAACATTGTACGCGCCATTGCGTCATTGGTAAGATTCCGGCCGGAATGTGTCTAAAATTGTGCCAAAATTTGACCTTCAGAATGGACTACTTGAAACGTAGCCGCGGGCAACATTTAAGTGAAATTACATTTTAAAAGTAAATGGCAGGAATTAATTTATCGATTCAAATAAAAATTTCATTCTCTTTTGGAAAATTTCTGTTTTTTGTGAAATTTCAAAAATCGAGCTCTTAAAAAATAGCAATTTAGAAACAACTTACTTTTGGTATCACATCCATTCGGCTCGGTAGCCGAAGTAATTTTTGTTGTTGTTGATATACTTATCATTATTTTTGAGTTAATTTTTGTAAGCTACGATTGGAGGTGTTCCAAATGTAACTTACTAACAATTTACTTGTAGTAGTATTCTGTACCCACCTCCAATAGCTGAGAGAAAACGTGCATTATTTTGTAAGAACCAACGTTACGATATTTCCGACTGGGTAAATGTACTCAACTATGTGCGTGTGTATGTGTGTGTGTGTATGTATGCGCTGGTGACTGATTGTAGATAACATTGTAATCATTTTTCCCATTCTTTGCTTTGCTTTTGATTAAAAGCTTATTGTGGATTTTGAACAGATACTTTTAATCTTATGATAGAAATCTAATGAAGTATTTACATTTGTGGCAGGAGCAGCAGCTCCAGTAGCATACTATTTGAGATTAAATGAATTATGTGCCAAATTAACGTAGACATGAGAATATTCCATTTTACTTAGAAAATTAGAACAGCCTTAGAAATAATGAAAAGTATAATGAGTTTGGAATTTGCAGGAATGCAGCAACGATAAACTGAAATCTGGCAAATCTAAAGTTCATTGAGCATGTTTAAAGGCATTAGATACGAGTATATTCTAACAGTATGACCTTTGCCAAATTCGGGTATCTCGGTAATTTTCCAAATTAAAACACATAAATAAATTCATTAATAGTAGTAGTACATCGTTTTAGGTAAGGAAATGAGGACTAAAGGATATACTCATGTAACAACTGGTGGGACACTCTGCCATTTTAAATTTTAAAACAAATATCTCGACAACTAATAAAGTTTGGAGTATAAAATAAAAACACACGAAACCAACCAGATTTATTACGTTATGATCGATGGAAGGCACGCTTCCAATGTGATGCAAACATCGACTCAGACCAGACCACTACTTGGTTGCAGCCAAGGTCTGCACACGTATGTGTATGTGTAGCAAATCGCGTACGGATAGGTACAAAGAGAAAGCTGCAATCACAACAGACAGCCGAAGTCTTCGCCAACCAACCCTCATTCCTCCTATCGCAGAACACCCCTAAACAATTCCCGCTCCATGCGTACGGCTGCCGAAGAGGTGCTTGACTACCACCGTCGACGGAGAAATATTCGTACCACATATTTCCAAGAGTGCCGCGATGCTACTAAAGCGAAAAACGCTGTTTACAGAGCCACCCTGCAGTCAGTTGCTGCTCGAGCTGCTAAGGAGCGATATCGAGAGTTGAGGTGAGAGGAGAAATGTCTTTTCGGGCGCAAGAAAAGAGATGCAGAAAGACGCGAGTTTAATGATATCGAAATGTAGCGGGACAGGAATGAGGTCCGAAAACTCTTTGAAAGAATAAAACGCCTGACTGATGGTTTGAAGACAGGGGCCTCTTCCTGCAAGGATGAAGATGGAAATCTGGTGACAGATGTCCAGGTCATAATGAGCTTATGGAGGGAGCACTTTTCGCAGCTGCTTAATGGCGATGACGGCAATAATCCCGCCACTGCGGAATCTACTCCGGAAACCTCAATCACTGACGGCGTTGAAGTACCGTCGCCTTACTATGAGGAGTTATTAACAGCCATTGCAAGGATGAAAAAAAAATAAGGCTGCAGGTGCAGATGGCCTACCTGCTGAGTTGTTTAAGACAGGAGGCGAAGAGCTCAATAAACGCATGCATGAGCTTCTATGCAGAATATGGTCGGATGAAAGCATGCCAAGTGATTGGAACCTCAGCGTACTCTGCCCAATCCATAAGAAAGGGATAAGCCTTCTTTATATCGCATGCAAGATACTGTGCGAAAGACTGAAGCCCATCGTCAACAAACTGATTGGACCTTCTCAGTGTGGCTTCAGGCGTGGTAAAGCCACAATCGACCAGATATTCACACTACGCCATATCCTGAAAAAGACCCGAGAAAAACAGATCGATATCCACAGATCAGGGCTTTGTGGGGGGTGTGGCAACACTGATTTCGTGTTATACAGCAGTCATTCTTTAACAATTAAAGCTGTGTGTTTGGGGTCGTTGTTATGAACAAAACGAATTACGTGCTGGCAAGTTAAATTTTTCAATAGTTTGGGGACGATTTTGTTTCAGGATGTTCAGGTAATCGATTTTGTTCATATTACCTTCAACAAATTGCAACGATTCGGCCCCGCTTGCTACCATTCCACCCCACGTCATAACATTGCCCCCTCCACATGTTTCACGGTCCTAATAATATTAGCTGCATGATGTAACGCTGAACCCTCTCTTCTCCAAATGAAACGAAATGGGTCCATCAGACCCATAAATATTAAATTTCGACTCGTCTATAAAAACAAACGGGATTCCGAAACTCTGGAGGTTTCTTGACAAAGCTTTTGGCATAGTCGAATCGTTTCTTTATATATATTATAATTTGCGGAGAAGAAAGTGGCTTTTTCCTTGGGGTGTAGGCCCTGTACATCTGGGTATATAACAAGTTTTGAATTGTTTATGGATGTACGTCTTCTTGGTTTGACTCCCTTTAATAATCTTCTTATATCCCTACCGATTTCGTATGTACCCAGTCAACCCTTTCTCAGCCTTTACTGATCGCATGTTTCTATTAGAACGCCTCGCCAATACAGCTTTTATAACTTTTGAACGCTTACTGCTTGACCTTTGCTACATATTTACCCAAATAATCAGCTCAATACAAGGAGTTCTTCCCCCAGAACAATCGCTCTATGTACGAAGTATGGCAAAATGTCGCCTTAGTTTTAGTTAATCAGCATGTTTCACTCATTTCATTGCGCCCTATATGCCAAATAACATTGAAGTCGGTGGCATGCAAATAAAACGACAAAGTAAACCCCTACACATCGATATACAGCGGTTTATCAATGAGGTAAACATAGAGTCAACTATATTTCGATGGGATAAAATTTGAAGAGTGAAAGTTTGCCACTGAAAAAAGGTGCAGCAATTTTAAACACATTCCGTGGTCTCAGTGCAGAGTTTCTTGTAGAAATTTGATAATCTCAACTTGGTAAATAGACCCGAGAATGTTGTCATCAGTAACTGGTGCCCGCAAGACGATATCTTGGCACAACGGAAGCCATTTACCAGGACAAGCCTTTTATTTGTATACCAATGTTCGGTGACCAATTCTTGGACATGGCATGGGCTTAAAATAATGGGAATGCCATTAGACTTGACTATAGTACATTTGTCAGAAGTCACAATCAAGGCGGCTATTAAGCAAATTACCGAAGACCTCACGTATACGAAATTGATGATCGGTATGTCAGCACGTTATCGTGATCATCGTGATCAGCGGATGGAGCCAATCGATCGTGTCATATTTTGGCAAAAAAAATATCAAACTGCTGATATGAAGTGAATGAGAATTATACGAAAATGGACAAGTGTATCTCTTGCAGTCAATGGCAAAACCACCAAGTGTTAACAAATTCCCACCCGCCTCTCGGAACAGGATTTCGACAGTACGCACAATTAGGGAAAAGTTTATTGGTCCATCCGACTGAGTGCATACAAAGGAAAATCATTTTTTTTTCGAGGAAATTCATAGATAGTTTGGTAGTTTGATAAAAAAAAAAAGTTTGGGACTAAGACTAAAAAATTTCTTGGAAATTGCTCTCACTAAGTATTACCCAGATTCAGTGGCACCACTGAGTTCTTCAGCCATCAGCATGACAAATACAATTCATGTCCGGGGTCATGCGCATACATCACGTGTGTAGAGTGTGCGATAAAAATAAACTTTAGTTTCTCAGTTACTTGTTAGGAGCACATGAACAAATTAGGGTGAATAGTTGCAGCGGCAACAGTTGCTCGCTCGTGTTAAGTATACTTATGTGTTCAAATCTACTACATTTCGCTGTAGTGACAGTGTCAAAACACTTGTCACGCATATTGGTTGACCTCCTTAGCCTACAACTACAACTACATGCATACGCATTGTCCTTTTAATTGCTTTGAAGCAGCTGAAGACAGTGAAGCTGTAGGAAATGCCAGAGCCATTCGTTTTCCATCGTTTGTTCCCTTGTTTATAGTTCAGCATTTATTGCTTTATTATTTTACTTGTTTCTTTTTACCTCAAACTAACTAACATACGGTGTTACATCCCAGTTGGAAAGAGTAGCCGGTCATAGAAAAATCATTATAAAGTGTAAAATCATTATCGAGCTGCAACTTCTGGTTGGCCATTGCTTTATTGGCACACTTACACAGGCATACTATACTTAAGTAAATTTTGAAACGGAAACGAAAATTCCGCTAACTTTTAATTAATTTTGGCGGCCTGTAGATGATAAAATTGTTGCTTCACTCAAAATGTACGAGTATGCGTTAGTGATAATAAGTGCTTGCCCACGTTGATGACTTGATTGACGAAACTCAAAGTTTGTTTGATTCTGATTGATGTGGATAGTAATTTGATCTACAAATTACAAGTACAAGCTGATTGAAGCAAAACTTAAATCATCTATGTATGCGCTGCTTAAGAGTAAAAATTGAATTTTCATTGCTTTACTTTTACTTTTAATGGCACAACAGCCCATGGAGGACCTAGGCCGAGCTTTTCGCATCCACTCATGTTGTGCGTGTTATATTTGTACTGAATGGAAGGGACCTACAGTTTAATGCCGAATCCGAACGGCGAAGTGAAAAGCTGTTCATAGCAATTTTTACTCTTGTAGGTTTGCCATTGCCTGCCAAGAGGTGGTTGCCGTGTAGAAAAATTATTTTTTCTGCTTTTTGATTTTGCCTGTGCCGAGAATTTTCATTTCGGGCTGCTTAATAGTTTCAATTTATTACTTTTTTTAAGATCAATCGTTTCACAACTGGGTTATTTATTTGAGTTTTCTTTTTAACCAACTTTACACTCTTTGTTCTCTGTTGTACGTTAGTGATGTAGTTGATACGAGTCTATACTTGGTGCAATCAACTTGATCAATAATATTCTATTTTAGTATGTTTGTTTTTGTTCGAGTTGCAACTTTTTGTTGGCAGTTGCTTTACTTTTGCTTTGACACACTTACATAGGCATAAATGTTTAAGCGTGGGTATGCTACATTTGCAATTCTGATGGCAAAATCAGAAAGTAAAAATTAGGGGCCAATACTGCATCAATTCATATGCTATCGGGTCTGGAGAATGGGGGCGGGGGTGTTGAGTTGAAGATTCTTTTGTTTAACTAAAAGTTTTAGAAAAGTTATTCATACTTAGTTCTTTTGATGATGCAAGATTTATGCTCGTTTCACGCCAAGATTTTCTTTCTTTCCACCATTATTGACGCTTCATTTATGTAAGCAAAAGAAAGGAAAACTTTGTTGCCTGAAGAAGTTAGTTCCAGCAATTGGAAGTTTTGTAAGTTTTAGCAATTAGCACTGATAGAAAAGTTTTACAAGTATTGGCAGAGATTACATTCTGATTTTCTTCAACTACTAATTTATAAAATACAGTGGCTTCATATAATATTTATGTAGAGAAAAAAAGTGATTGAATTTAAGTTTTCTGTCGCCTTAATTGTCAAATGAAATCACCGTAACTTCATGGCGATCAGAAAAGTTAGTTAAAAGTGTCATTAATGAAATGGAGCGAAATAAAAATAGAAACAAAATCCCTAATCTGTTTACTCTCATATCAATCAAAGCTGACTGAGTCAACGAGCATAGCGCCATGCAGCATGCTGCAATACTACGTACATTAAAATAGAAAAGCTTCCACGAAACTGTGTCAACCCATTTCACTATAACAGCTTGAGAGATAGAGAGAGAGATAGAGATAGAGAGAGAGAGAGATAGAGAGAAAGAAAACTACTTTCTAACGTAATCCAATAATAGAATAAAAGTATTGATTTTGCAGCACTCACATGGGATTTCTCGTGTCTGGTATATCACGATTGCTTGGCAATGCATCGCTCGCTTCCTGATTGAAACGATTTCGTATATAAGGATCCTCACCGTTACGCAGTGCACCACCGCGTATGTAGCCCGCTTCATCGAAATACTCCCATTCGCCGCCATGCCGGGCGCTGGGTGCAGCTAAAGAGCCACCCGTGCCACCCGTGCCACCTGTGCCACTGGTGCCAATGTGTGAGGTATCCTCTATCGCAGAGAGTGCATTCAATCCTAAGCCGCCCACACGCGGATGGAAACCTTGTGCTGAGCCAATAATAATAATATTTCCACCAGGATCTTCATCGCCGCCGGTATTTGTTGCTACTGCTGCTGCTGCTGCTGCCGCCGCCGCACCTGCACTGTGTACATTCGTATGCAATCGATTTGATGATGGATTGTGATGCTTTGAGATGCCCGCTATCGCGGCTGCACCATACGGTTGTGCTTGCTCTTGTTGTTGTTGGTCACCAGCAGCAACAGCGAAATGTTTATTACGCTGATGTTGCTGCTGGAGTGTTGCTGCCGATGGTATCACTTCATCTTGATACTGTTGCATCGCTGTAGCAACTTCACGCAAACGTAATGCGCGATTTTCCACCTGAAAAACAGAAAGGATGCAAATGAAAAATCCAGTTATGAAGTTATGAAGTAGAAATAAAATTTATTTAGTTTTTTCTTTAGAGCAAGTATTTGTTGTGCTGAGTAAAGTTTTGAAGTTTTGATATACACCAGGGAATTGCTGCGACAAAATAAGTCTTCTCAATTAGTTGTTCATTAAAATAGTTGCTAATGCAACACATTTTTGACTTCCAAGATTGTGTATTATTGGTTTGTTTTTCTTTTGTTTGTTTTTTTTAAAGAAAACTGAATAAATATTTTAAGGTATTAAGAGCAATTTTAAAAATCTCTGTTGTTATGTTGCTATGTATCGAAAGTGACTTTCCACTGGAATTTTAATATTGTCTAAACGTTTCCCCTCACTCACACTTTTCCCATTTGCCCACACACACAACCACTACAGCTACACTATTCATCCTAACCCAACACTGCTGCACTCTTCTATTTGTACCAGCATCAATTGTTGTTGCTGCTGCTGCTACTGCTGCTGTTGCGGATGTTAGTTGTGCTAAGTATCTATACCCCAAAAAGTTGCACACTAAATTAGCACTTTGCAGGTGCCACACTCGAATGCGGAATTCCTGTTTCTCTTCTTGCTGGTACCTGCTGCACATTGCTGACGTTTCACTTCCTGCCTGCCTTCCTGCCTGCCAGAATGTGTACTGCGGTTGCTGCCCCAGTATTAGCTGCTGCTAAGTATTATAACATATTGCGGTCGCGTTGTTGTCGCTGTTGTTGTAGCTGTTGTCATATGAAAACTTATCTTTGGCAATATTTTTCAAAACTTTTGTTGCTGCTACTTGTTTCCATTTATTTATGCATAGTACTTTAACTATTTTTTGTTTGACATTTTGTGGCAGGAAATAGTTTATTCATAAATGTGTAAAAGTTTTGGCAGTTGTCATATTTTTAGTGTTATTATTCATTCCTTATGATCCTCCCGGAGGAGGGTCCTTATTTGCTAGCTATGATTTGTGTAATTTGTTGCGGTATAAATTGGTTCACCTCTGGCAATAAAGTCAGGCGAGTATGAATGAGTAGTTTTTATTGCACTCTCTCGTAAATGCAATCATAAGTACATACATAACTAGTGCCTAATTGCTTAATGTTGCATTTGGAATGCTCTTTTTAAGTTCTTCCATATATTGCTCTCAAGTTGATCATTGAAAATTGCTGATGATGAGAAGAAAAATTTGCTGATGCTTTCCTTTTATTCAAGCAATCGCAATCATTTAGAGTTTGAAATTCTGACAGGAGAACTACACAGTGATTGCCATAGAGTTCTGAGTGCCCGGGATCAAATTTCGACATAGGCAAAAATTAAAAATTACTGGGGACATAAATACTGTTACACACATTTGATTTTATACCATAAAATTAAAAATAATTAAAATTTTTGAACCAATTATTTAAAATAAGTATATATATCTATATCTATTTTGTTATGACTGTACGTCCCTTCCATTCATGTACAAATATAACACATGTGCACATGAGTGGATGCGAAAAGCTCGGCCTAGGCCCTCCATGGGCTGATGCGCCATTAAAAGTAACGTAATATATATTGTTATATATTGTATACAAAAAGCAATTACTTATTCGAAATGTCTGCCTTTGGCCTTCATGCACGCCTTAAGTCACTCTGGCCAATCATCAATAGCTGCACGCACCTGTGCTGATTACATTGGAAAAGTACTGACAGCACGAATCAAAGCAGTCTTCAAAAAATCAATGTTGGGGTATCTTTTATGGCAAACCATGTCCTCGAAAACTGACCATAATTTGTAATCCAGTGGCTTCAGATCAGCGCTGCCAGACGGCCATTCTCCAGAGCAAATGAAAGCTGGCAAATTGTTTTGAAGCCAGGTCTGGGTCGTCTTAGCTTTATGGGCTGGCGCAAAATCCTGCTGGAAAGTCTACGGTGGGTTTGGGAGCAGGAAATGGTTAAGTGGCTTCACGACAGCTTCCAACACGGTTTCTTGGTAAACTTAGGCCGAAGTTTTGACCTCTTCATCGCAGAAATACAAGTCCGTGACCCCATCGTAAGAGACCAAAGAGACCAAACCATGACTGAAGCTGGGTGATGACCCTTTTCGACCAGTGGGATCATTTCAGATGCTTCTTTAGATGACCGTGCATACACCCTATCATTTTGCTTGTTAAATTTTTCCTGTGCGGTAAAAATTTGTTCATCCGTCAACAAGATTTTTTGTGGAAGTTATCAGCGTGCTTCACCAAAAGACGTTTGGATTTTTCTACCCTATTTTTTTTTTTCAAAGCTGCAGTCAACAACGTTTGAAGACACTAAGTTCGTCTGATGGACTTTTGCGTGATATTGATATTCATCTTACGGGCCAAGATTTTCTATTTTCGCCCTCACCCCTTTTCACCCTCCATGGGCTGTTGTTCCAGTAAAGAAGAATAGGAAGAATAAGAAGATTGCTTGCATATTAACTTACACAATTGAATCGAATTATACACGCTAGCAATTGCTTTTCCATTGTACAAATTTGTCTCTTAATCTGAAATGTAAAATTTTTGCGGTCGCAGTTTCATATTAATTACCAATTGATTATGTAATTTTAAAATAGGTTAATCCATTTGACAAAATTACATTTCCTAAATAAATAAAAGGCTGCAATTATAAAGCAATTCAGAAATATTATTGAATATTTATGTAAATTAGTTGAAATGGCGTGCGCATGCAACAATTAAATAAAGCATGTCCAATATTTCATTCATTCCACTGTAACGGGTGCGACAATTACACGCAAACTTTTGCTAATAATAATTAAATTTATTTACGAAAAAGTGAAATTTAATATGGAAAAGGCTTAAAAAATATGGAAAAAAGCAAGTGGAATTCTATTTAAATTATCTAAATTACAGAAGCTAGAAAATGTATAAAAGGAGCATAATGGGGGCGAAATTTGAAAAATTGTCAAATTGGTTATTCTTGGAAAAGAGGCATGGCACCTCCCATAAAATCCTAATAAGCGTCGTAGAATGGATTTCGGAATAGGGGTCCCTGTCGCATTTTTCGGATCCCTTACATTGGGTGGGAAAATGTCGAAAAAGTTACCAGATCATACATAACTGAAGAAAAAAGAAAAAATTTCAATCGTAGACCCTCTAATTTCTTTGTAATTAAACTGTTTATTTGTATATTATTTTAAACGGGTGTGACAATACAACAAAACCTCATAACAGCAAGATAAACATAACTATTCACTACGAGAGAGAGAGACCGAGAGATCGAAAGAGACAGACCGAGGGAGAGAAAGAGAGAGGATAAGAGAGATAAGAGGGGAAGAGAGCGGGAAAGACAGAGGGGAAGAGAGAGAGAAAGAGTAAGAGAAAGAGAGAGAGAAACGAAAGATGCGTGAGGGAGAAAGAGAGAGAGAGAAAAGAAGGAGAAACGATAGAGAAAGAGAGAGAGAAAGAGAGGGAGAAAGAGAGCGAGAATGAGAGAGAGAATGAGAGAGAGAAAAAGAGAGAGAAAGAGAGAGAGAAAGAGAGAGAAAAAGTGAGAGAGACCGAGAACAAGACACCGACAGAGAGAGGACAAAACACACTTTTTAGTGTTTGTTCTTAAGGTTACTCGATGGCCCGATGGTTCGAAATCTAGGACAAGTAACCAACCTAACTGCTAAAGTAACTGAAATAATGTTATTTAATACTGTATAATTCTAATGGGGTAATGGGGTAAACTGGAAACTTCTGAGTGCAAATGTGTATTTGTTGTAAATTTGAGGAAAATATCGGGAAAATTCTTTCATTCGGTTAATTCTCTCGTAAAAATTTCATCTCATTCATGAAAACCAGGACATGATTGAACAAAAACTAGAACATATTACCAAGATCAGGGTTATGTCCTGGAAAACCAGAACCGTCTGTCACCTCTGACTTTCCAATTCCAACTTCAATCTATCCTACCGGAAGGAAATATTACGGTCGAGGTATCTTTAAAATTTTAAATATTTAGGTTAGATGCGTGATTCGCGATGATGAGACCTACTGTAAGGCGGACTTCAACCAGTTGCCAGGGAATGCCTATTTCACAACAAAGATTAGGGATGCAACATCCAGAAAATACTCTTAAGTAAAATATACCAAATTTCCAAAACGCTTCATGGGTTGGCAAGCTATTTGCACCTGCGGTCTACGGAGCTAGGCGTTCATGACGACAGGAACAATTAACTTCAGAATTTATATAGAAGAATGCCTGCAAAAACGCCTTCCACCATTTATGGGGCAGCACAAAGGAACCATTTTGTTTTGGCCAGAGCTAGCCACAAGTCACTACTCCAGGTCAACTGTGGAATGGTATAAGGAAAATAATATGTTACAGTGGTCCAAAAAGAGGCAAATCCTCCCAACTGTCCGGAACTTCGGCCTAATGAAAGATATTGAGCTATAATGAAGCAAACCCTAAGACAAACAAAGAAACTTTGCAAAAATGATGTAGAATTCCGAAATGGATAAAGTCAAGCCTATGCAGTAGTGACCGAACGTACCGTCCAGTCTCTAACTAAGAACGTTAAGAAAAATTTTATAAATTTTTTGTTTAGTTTAAAAAATGATTAATGAACTGAACTTTATTTGAGTGAAATCGGCTTGTTAATTCAGGAATGAATTATTTAAAGGAAAGATTGAAAATTAAACACTGAGAAATTTGTATTTAAATTTAATTTGTATTTAATTTAAGATGAACAAATTTATTGGAAGGAAAAATTATACAATAAATATATTGAAGAGCCCAACCGAACGGTGTGAAATTGTTCTAGAGAAGAACTAAGAGAAAGCAATAGCAAGAAAAGAAATAGAACGAAAAGAAATAAGGATAGAGAAAATGAATAGGAAAGAATAAGCATTAGGGTGGCTTGAACACGGCTGTTGGTTGGTTTTTAATGTCTCCGTAAAAATTCTAAAATTTTTCTGGTTCACCCAAGTTCAGTTTTTATTGTTATTCACCTTCTCAAAAGTTTTATTTCTATTCAAACTTTTTCTAAAAATACCGCATTTATGCAAAGGTTTGTTACTTTCCTTTATAACTTAAGTGTTTTTAAAACAGAAAAATGCATTTGTCAAAACATCTTAAGTGAAGATATTTTCGGTTATAGTATGTTTCATTGTTTGATTTATAACTATTTAAACTGGAAACCTTAAACCGACTTAAGATGAATATATCTCAATAAATTTAAAATACACCGTAGATAAAACCAACGCTTGTTGGCAAGGGAGGGGAGACGAAGGTGAATGAAGCAAAAAGAGATACAAAATCGATCGGTCTAGGTCGTTGTATCTAAGAACTGTCGCTGAGAATACTTACTTATATAAAAATCGGTGAAAAAATCGACCGATAACCGGTGTGTGTAAAAGTAGACTAATTTACGGTGTTTCCTGCATTTAAATTTTAGCAAAGAACTTATATCTACTTACAAATGCCACAAACTAAGCTTCAACAGATGCGCTTAAGTTTACTTAAGAAGAACTTCAGTACAAAACGATCAAAATAAGGGCTTCCCAATGATAAATATGTTTTTTTTTAAATTTACTTTTCCTTGCTGTGAGGGCTTTGCGTCTCCGGACGATGGGGGAATCTCTAGGGAAGTTGAAAGTATCGTGTATAAAAAAAAGAAAGGCAGAGCAGTAAGCGTTCTTACAATATTTATTTATATATGTACAAATGTAATTGGGGCGTACCTTTTCCACCTCGGTTTTCCTTAGGGCTTTGAGTAGCGGCGTCGGGTAACGGGTCTTCGAAATGATGGGTTGGTTGCTGCGGTGGACGTCTTCTCGATTAGTAGTAAAAAATTCTTTAAACATTTCGGTAAAATGTCTAAAGATGGCCGAAATATCCCCGCTATTCTCTCCAAACTTAACGAAAGGGAAATCGAGCTGGTAAGGGTTGCCAGGATTACAAAAAATTACCATAAACATAATGACAATTAAAATTATGGCTACAGGCCTAAACACTTGCTTTAAATAAAGTATATATATTAACTGCCTTTGAGATTAAAAACATAGCATTAAAACCAAACAGAAATCATTTAACACAAAATATTGTCTTTCGTCATAAGCTACTCTGTTTTATTGTCACAGACATATACATATAAGCATGGCTGAGTATGTGCTTTTTGTTTTTCTATTTGCTTTCGACCAGGTGAGGTAATCTTCATAACTATGAATAGCCTCGCGCTACTCACACGCCCGATTTGCGTCCATGCATCTACGGACTAAACCAACCTCCTACGAACGCTGTACCCGCGGTACTATATGTAGAAGATTTACTTCGTGGGGCGGGAAAATGCTTTTGACCTACTTCTTTATTTAATTATTTGCTCGCCTCACTGCTTGCTCGTCTTTTCGCACTTGCGTCATCATGTGTGCTAACATCTCGCTGCATGCCATTTTTCTTTTGATAACAACATAGAATTCACCTGCCCCTGGTAAGTGAGTATCTCACCAACAATCATCTAGAGCTGAGTTCAGGCAACCACATTCTCGATTTTACCATCACAAAATGGACAATACGGTTGGTCTACGCGGGTGTATTTATGCAGATACTGGTGAAAGTATCGGTGTTCTGATAAGAACGGTGTGAGGTGATAATTTATCTCCCCGTGGTTTCTATTAACCCACCTCTCCACACTAGGGATCAATGTCAATGTCCGTCGACCTTTTGTTGATGTCTCCCATCGATGTTTCCACTCTTCAATGCAGCTGCGCGGCACTTCAGTTTTTCTCTGATTTGTATTGGGCATCCACTTGCCGGTATGCTGGCCGCATCGTCCGACACTGTTGTAAATGCACAGCATACCATACCTTTAGTGACGATAGCCTATACCCTGAGGGAGGTGGTGCGATTGATTAAGTGCGTGTGTGCACACACAGGTTAACAAATGAGAGTCTACGGTAGGTAATGTTGCATGGCAAAGTATTCAAATTTAAAATGCCTGATGGCGGCGGCTCATACGAACTCGTAATGATATGAAAAATCCAAAAAAACACTTAAATTATTATTTGAAGAGGCTTAAATTATTTTTTGTTTTTTTTTTTTATTATTTTGTATTGTATGTTGTACACATGGAAGATATACATATGTATGTATATGAGTCGTACTCGTATGCAGGTTAAAATTTGTTAAAATTTTTGCACATGTTCAATGTAAACCCTTCAGTAGTGAGTTAAAATATTATGAAATTACATGGATGGCAGATGTCGCTGGTAATGAAGCAGACAAAGTTGAATTATATTTGAAGTTGCAGATGAAGATTATTTAATATTTTCAGCAAATATACAAGGTTATTTCATCGTTATATTGTTGAGTAATAAACTGCTTGAGGCTTTCGTTGGTACAGTGCCGTTTAAATGGTCTAATAAATAGGTGGTGTAAAATTTTCATTACTATCGACTGCTTCGATATTATTTAAAACTATTTTTAACATTTTAATAGATTTGCATAACATTTTTTAAGTTTACGTCTTTTATATTATATTTATATTTACGAGGGGGTAAAACATCATCGTGGCAAAACGGAAATTGTCACGGAAATGAAGGGCAGCGCTATCTATCAAACAAGTATGATAAGTATATACACATGGGCATCACTCTATCCCTCTATCGATTGAGCGAGGGTGCTGATTCGCGTAATATTCATACTCGATTGATGGAGGTTAATGAGTGTGAGTCATAATCGATTCATAGAGGGTATAAATCATACTCGAATGATAGAGATCGCTGACCATCAGATTCTAATAAAATTTGACATTTCAAACAACAATTTTATATTCCAAACAAAATTCGCTATAAATTTCATTTCTAGAGCTGAAAGAATGAGCGAGTATAGACTGAACAAAAAAAAAAAACCGAAGTACAAACAAATGGTGATTAAATCTCCAGCTGTTACGATAAAATCTCCAGCAAAAACTGCGGTTGAGAGATAGCGAGCATGTAGACTTCGTCGAAATATGGAGGCCCAACAAACTACCCATTCATATTCAGCTATCGTGAAAAAAAAACCCTAAAACCCAGCACCGAGAGATCGCGAGAGTGTAGATTTCGCCAGCAACTTGAGGCAAAACAAAATTCGAATTTCATTGAAAAACAACTCGCAAACACCAATGCGGAGAGACAACATGAATGGCAAATGACTCATCTCATTGAGTCCGGGCGAAGATTCTCAGATTATACAGTAACAAGCAGTCTTTAGAGGTGGCCGAATTCCCAGCTTCTTAACGAAAGAGAAGGGCAGAAGATTTAGTTGGAAATTTTCCTGAAAATCTTTCCTCCATGGAAAGAAAGCAACTCACATCAGCACAACAAAACATACTTAGACAAGATTTACCAAGTTTCTAGTCAACCTCATGACATTCGCGAGTTCTCAGACCGGCAAGTGGCAACCGGTTGAGATCATACAACCTGAATATTTTGCTGATGATGATAAGATTATAATTATAATGATGCGAAAAGCTCGGCCTTTAACGTTGCATGCGGTCATAGTCGACATTGGTGAAACTGAAGTTCATTGTGGTAAAGGCATAACACTTGCCACAATGGCTGTCTATCACTTTATCGGTGTCCAGTGTGATAGCATTCCCTCTCTTATTCTCCCTCCTTCTTCCTCTCACCTATCAATCTTCCTTCCAATCAACACAATGCTTTGCATTCATTCAGGAGTACACTGTGTTGAATGTATCAAAAAAAGAAAAATTCATGTGCTTTTTTGAGTATGAATATTTTGATGAAGATTATGATTTTGCGGAGGCCGTTGCATGCATTGGAAATGCAAACCAGATATAGTACACTTGAGATCAGAGAATTATCAAACTGGACTATACGAGGCTCATCGTTTGCATAAATCAGCACATTGTTAAAAATTCCTTCGGCCACGCCTATAAAGTCTGCGATAGACTCGGTTTTTACAAGATTACTAAACCTAACCTGAAAACCCAAAACGAAAACCCAAAACGAAAACGTTCTGAAGAAGTAAACTTCTTCGCACATTATTTACAAAATTTTTTTTTTTTTTTTCGAGGAAAATTTTTTTTTTCACATTCTATTTCTTGCGATCTTTTATTTTTTTAATTGAAATTGTTTTATAGAACAAACATTAGCAATAAACTTTCTAAAAACAAACAACAAACATTTCAAACGTTAAATTCTTTGAACACGTATTTATGTTTTAATTTTAGTTTGCCAGGGAGGTGGCGAGCAAGCGAGCGGTGTCATTGGAAGAACTGAATGAAAAAAAAAAAACACTTTTAAATGTGTGGCGTGCTTCTGAGCGCAATAACGCTCACTCGTCGCGCGTCAAAATGTTTGTGGAAAAAAATATTGCACAATTAATGAAAACTTTTTTATATTTCATTTATAAGTACGTTGTTTTGAAACAAATTATTTCCCTTTCACCATCTCGCTCATAATTTAAAAGTTTGCTGTAATAAAAAAGTTTCGAAAAACTAATAATTAAAAATATGTTTTTATGCATATTAAATAGAGTGTTTTAATATTGAATGTATGCAATTGTGAATGCGTAAAGTTGTTGGCATTTGAATTTTTCTTGTTGATTTTATCATAATTTTAACTATGTACTAAGAAAATGAAAATTTAAATAACTTCTAGTTGAAATGCTTAAATGATCCATCAGCCAGAAGAAGAAGAATGAGAGAAAAATTTAAATTATTAAAAAAGTGCGAGTTTGGGTTTCAGCTGTGGTGTAGTGGTAGTGCGTTGGACTGCCACGCAGAGTGTCCGGGGTTCGAATCTCGGCACAGGCAAAATCAAAAAGTAGAAAAAATAATTTGTATGCAAGGCACCACCTCTTGGCAGGCAATGGTAAACCTACAAGAGTAAAAATTGCTATGAACAGCTTTTCACTTCGCCGTTCGGATTCGGCATTAAACTGTAGATCCCTTCCATTCATGTACAAATATAACACGCACAACATGAGTGGATGCGAAAAGCTCGGCCTAGGGCCTCCATTGGCTGTTGTGCCATTAAAAGTAAGTAAAGTAAAAAAGTGCGAGAGAGCTTTAATATGGGCGGGAATCATTTCCATTGAAAAATATCTCAATCGAGCATTGTATTTACGAGTGTGTGGGTAACCCCAACTATCACCGATGTAAGCAGAAGAGAGAAATGAGAGTATGCATTTCAAAAAGAGAATTACAAACGAATTGAAGGTAAACTGGCAAGCAGATTTTTTTGTATTGCATTGATAGAGCGGTTATTATTGATTGTACCGCGACCTGTAAGATCTTTTGTACGTTCCTTTTCTCTATCTAGTCTAATCTGTCTTCAGTACATATCTCATCCAGTCTAGTTTGCCTCGGGAATTTGAGTACTGCGAGTGGGAATATGTATGCTAGTTCAGTGCTGTCCGCCCAGATATTGTACTCTTTTGTGAATCAGTTCTCCTTCTTCTCCTTTTAATGGCACAACAGCCCATAAAGGGCCTAGGCCGAGCTTTTCGCCTCCACCCATGTAGTGCGTGTTATGTTTATACATGAATCATTTCTCCACAATGAGCTAAAATATGTTCTGATGATTTCTCCTGCTAATTACAGAAGTGGTCGCTGTGGCGTAGTGGTAATGCGTTGGACTACTACGCAGAGTGTCCGAGGTTCGAATCTCGGCACAGGCAAAATCAAAAAGTAGGAAAAATAATTTTTTTACACGGCACCACCTTTTGGCAGGCAATGGCAAACCTACAAGAGTAAAAATTGCTATGAAAAGCTTTCCACTTTGCCGTTCGGATTCGGCATTAAACTGTAGGTCGCTTTCATTCATGTACAAATATAACACGCACAACATGAGTGGATGCGAAAAGCTCGGCCTAGGCCCTTCATGGGTTGTTGAGCCATTAAAAGTAAGTAAGTAAAATTACAGGTGGTCGCTGTGGCGTAGTGGTAGTGTGTTGGGCTGCTACGCAGAATGTCCGGGGTTCGAATCTCGGCACAGACAAAGTCAAAAAGTAGAAAAAACAATTTTTGTACAAGGCACCACCTCTTGGCAGGCAATGGAAAACCTACAAGAGTAAAAATTGCTATGAACAGCTTTTCACTGCGCCGTTCGGATTCGGCATTAAACTGTAGGTCCATTCCATTCATGTACAAAGATAACACGCACAACATGAGTGGATGCGAAAAAGCTCGGCCTAGGCCCTCCATGGGCTGTTGTGCCACTAAAAGTAAGTAAAGTAAAGTAAAGTAAGTAAAATTACAGAACCTTCACATTGAGCTTCTATTGGTACCTATTTGACAGAGGTGTTCTCTGAGGTGATCTACACGTCACCACTTCTTGGCAGGCAATGGGAAACCTCCAAGTGTAACATTTGCCTAAGAAAACACTTTTCATTCTGCCGTTCGGATCCGGTATAAAACTGTAGGTTCCTTCCATTCGTGCACAAATATAGCACGCATATCATGAATGGATGGATGCGAGAAGCTCGGCCTAGGCCCTTCATGTGCCCAGGCAGAATACCAGCTGATATTCGCAAACTATTTTTGTTAAGACTAATACCGAATGCTTATTTACTCTTATTATAGTTACCTACAAGCGCATTGGTCCCGCAAGATTGGTGAAGAGCTCTTGCCTTTTGCTTACCTCTTCCTGCATGAGTACTTCCCTGATTAAGGTGTCTCCTATTCTACAAAAAGGTCAAGGTCCCATTAATGAGATTGCTGCTGCCTTTTTACCGAACTCGCCTGGGGACCGTCCAGAAGATGGTTGTCTTTTACTGGGCTATATTGGTTCTCAGGACCTATAGATCTTCCCGTTAGCCTTTGCTTTTACTATTGCTACCCACTACGAGTTGTAATGGCCTGAGAACACAACCTAGGAGGCCTACATAGGCTCTTGCGAATAAAATGAGATGTGTGGCAGATTTTCTGTGTGTATCCTATGTTGTTTCGTATGTTGGGTATATAGTTTTATCATGGGTGTGTGTATAATTAGGGATTTTAAAATGGTATATAGGTATAAATGGTAATGGTATATAGGATAAGTGGACGTCGTAGAGTGTGCAATTCTGACCTTCTACGCAGAGTGTCCGGAGTTCAAATCTCAGCACAGGCAAAATTAAGAAAAAAAAAATAGAGAAAACTATTTTATTTTTCTACATGGCACCACCTCTTGGAGCGCAATGGTAAACCTACAAGAGTAAAAATCGTCTATGAAAAGCTTTTCACTTCGCCGTTCGGATTCGGCATAAAGCTGTAGGTCCCTTCCATTCATGTACAAATAATATGACACGCACAATAAGAGTGGCTACGAAAGGAGCGGCCTAGATCCTCCATGGCCTGCTTGTGACATTAAAAGAAGAAGAAGAAAGAATACAGGGTGAGTTTTTTGAAACTGAAACTTTCAAATATCTCGAATAGTAACTACTACTTATATGAAAAAAATTAGCATAATTAAAATATTGAATCATTCCGCAGTGGAACTTAGCATTAGTGCTAAAATTAGGGTGGAGGGGTGGTAACGTCAGGGGCTAACCTTGAAATCTTAAATAGTAACCCTTTTTTTGTATTGCAGTTTCGGAATTTACGGCTAAAAATACCGAGGGTTTGTGTGAAACCTTTTTTTTTTGACTCATGATAGATGGCTTTGTATGAACCATAAATATGGCGTTAATTGAACCATAAATTATACATTTGCGTTGATGCAATTAAGCGGGGATTACTTACAAATATAAACAAACACATCCATACATGATTTCATATAAAAGTGAATACCAACACAAAACTAGAAACACTGTGGGTAATTTTCGCTGTTGAGCCCACGTGGTAATTTTCGTGAGACAATAATAAAAACCTTCTTCAACTGCGACCGATCGATTCAATTTTAATTTTTGCTCAGGAAGCATTGCGACAAGAACTCATAGAGTTTCACATCGAATCATCAAGAAACAAAAATGATATAGTTATACATGTTTCAACTCGAAATGGGCTTAATTATGACATCATAAGTTCATAATCCTCACAAGGTGAGGTATTTGAATTGTGAATAACTTAAAAAAAATATATAACCAATTACCATAAATGAGATATTTTTATTTAATTTGGTGCTTTAAAATTTATTTGGACTATTCTCAGAAGCGACTTGGACTGATTCATGATTAAAATTGCACTGAATTGAAAAACATATTTACTCACGTCAATCGGTTGATAAATGTTAAAATTATTTATTGTTAGCATACCGACATAAAAGATGGCACACCCTGTACATACATATGCAAAAGTCTTACCTATAATGAGGATGCATTATTCAAACGGCTCCTTGAAGCTGATTCTGTGCACTATGCATCTTGAATTTGAAATTCCATCATTCTTGTTGCATCTAGAGATTGTCTATGTGAAATGGTTTGTGCTCACGGTAATTCATCATTAGCATGGAACCAGCGATTAATTTAAAGCGAGAAGCCTTTTGTGGCAGTGAAAACCATTGATTAAATCAGATTCAAATTGAATCTTACTTTTACTTTACTTTTAATGGCACAACAGCCCATGGAGGAGTTCCGGCCTAGGCCGAGCTTTTCTTCAAATTGAATCAACTTTGAGAATTTGACGAATTTGTCACTTAATGTAATTAACATTAATCATTGGCGAGCCACAGAGACCTTTGCCCTCAGCTCTGAGATTAAAGGCAATTTGTAAATTGTACAGAAGCAAATAATAAGTGCGCATAATAATTAGAGAAAGTCAAATGTTTTAAGGCAAATGATGTTCACTGAATTTAAATTAATCAAAAGAATTGGTTTGACTTAAAGTCAAACATTTTTGTTTTTTTTTTTGAATCTAATGTAACAACTTAAAGCATTATCTTGAGGTTATAAATTGTATTTTAGTGCACAAAATTGTGAGAAATTTCCCCAATTAAACTAACTACTTAAAAAATAAACCCAATAAATTTAAGCAACTTGTGGTTTTAAATGTTGCTACTTCAGTCGCATAAAAATAAGCGAATTGAAAGTGGGAACGCAAAACTTGTAATAAAATTGAATAAATCAGATAAGAACTACAACAAATCACATGTTTTACACATCGAAATCATAAAAAAAAATAAAAAAAATCAAAAGAGAAATCTGCAAATTTTAAAATCAAATCATAGAATTGCAATAAAACACGAAACAGTAACAACAACAAAAAAAACCATCGAAAATGAAGATGTTAAAATGTGTTAAATTGCGCACGATTTAATAGCAGCATATTCAGCAAGCGTTAGGGAAAATATGTACATATGTATAAGGGGGAAAAGATGTGATTAAAATGAAAATCACGCATACGCCCCGTTAGCAACTGAACGAAATGACACACAAAGCATACGCAAATAGCGAAGAAACGAAAAAGCCAAAGCCAAACATCAGACTCAAATGACAAGGGAATAGCACAGCAGCAGCAGCAGCGGCACGGCAGCAAAAGGCAACAACAATTAATCAGGCAAACACGTGACCACGCAGCTTAATGCGCTTCCTTCCAACTCCACTGCGATTCTGTTCTGTTCGACCCACTTGAAATGCCGCAGCGACCGACTGAGTGCAGCGTGGTGAAGTGAATGAGCGAGTGCCAAAGAGAGTTTCAAAATTTTTTTATACAAGTAAAAAAAAAACATAAAAAACTTTTGAAGGCATATATTAAAAGATGATATTAAACATTCGATTGGCATATTTTCGAATTTGTGGTTAAGATGAACCAAGAGCGGAGGAGCAGCGCAGGGAGATGCGGGTGAAATATTCTGCTAAAGGTAATCAATTTCTCAGTGAAAAGAAAAACTTATACTAATATTTTTTCCTTACTTCTTTGCACGTTTTTCCTTTAAAAGCAGCACTCGTCATTACGGTTTGCCTTGTGGCAGTTGTGGGTAGTGGAGGGGAGAGCGAATAGGAGAGAGAGGGGGAGATGGGGAGGGGAAGGTGGGGAATGGGATAGAAGAAGTAGTACGATAGCCTGGTTGAAGGCAGGAAATGTTGTAACTTGGGTTAAAAGCGCAATAAATAAAGTTAAAAATAAAATTGAAAAAAAAGGAAAGGAGAAGGAATATTGACAGTATAGCTTTGAAGAAAGGTAAAATAGAAATGCTTCATCTTTGCTTTTAAGTGCGCATACAAATTTTAATTTACTTAGTATGTAGCTGAAAGAGGTTTTAAAACTTTTTCATCATTTTTTGTTTTATAAATCCTAAAAATGGAATATTTTATTGCTTTTGGCATAAAACGTAAACTTCAATGAATTTTACCAGGAAATCAAGTTATTATAAATTAAAATTACTTAATCTTATAAATACTAAGTATTTGTTTGTACATAAAATCAATTAAAGATTTTAGTCCGATTTTCAAAGGTCCACAATTAGAGGGAAGGAGAATTATACTTCGTTGGGTTATTTAAAAAAGTTCTGAAGCACAATTTCTTAATATTAGATTTGGAAGGTGGAAGAAATCCATAGAATTTAGCCTTTTCGACCATTGTACTTTGCCCAGAGTGAGGAAGATAAAAGAAAAGAAGAATTTTACACCCCATCAATTCTATTGGACTCTTTGAGAAACCTGAGAAGACCAGGTGCGAGAATATGTAGAGTGAGCTACGCACTAGTTGAGAAAATGCCCTGTAGTTGTGCCTTTTCTACTCAAGGCAGGATACACATGCCAGATCGACAATGACACCCATGTGTTAGTCATATGTTGACCACATTCACTGTGCCCTGTGATCCTGTGTTTTGACACTGGATTATCTTTATCTAGACGCATAACTTATGAATTCGTTGATCCATTGGCATAGTTCTAGCCAAACTAACGCCGCTTCCGATCCCATTGGATTTACCGCAGAGCGGTGATTGTCCAATGCATCAGCCATTTCGTTGCCATAAACATCGAAGTATCCGAAGTATCCGAAGTACCCATATCAGGCATAACTTACGGTAGTTAGCCTCGTGGAACTGTTAAGTTTTACCTTAAAATCATTTCCTAACTTCGAGACGTTACCGAGGCTTTCTACGGCGTTTTGTGCAGCCTGTCTGTTACTCCAGACTACTGCTATCCGTTTTCCTAGCCAAACCGTTTTCGACTTGTCCATCCAGCTACATTCAAAATAGCCCAAAAGCTAAGCCAATAGGAATTCTTTCTTCTTTTAATGGCATAACAGCCTATGGAAGACCTATTGCCTAGGAAAAAGGTATTACCAAACTTATTCACAAGTTAAATTTTTGTAATATAAACAACTAAAGTACAAGACAAATATCATAGGTTCTTAAATGAGTTGATAAGATTCAAATTGAAAGTAGTTTTCTCCATTCTTGGGTGATATATTTAACTTTTCTCTCTCGCTTAAGTTGGACCGGAAATGCTTTCATTTTTAGGTAAGTCCTCATCGTTACAGGTATTTTTACGATTGCTTTAGGATCTTCTATTTGTATCATGTTTAACTTCCAAAAGTGATTGAATATAGCAATTCATCTTGTGTAAGCGCACTTTTGAACAGTCAAGTTTTTGTTAAAATTTTTCATTCTGCTCATTGTCAATGTCAAGAAAAGAGTAAAAACAAAACAGTTAATGCTTTTGCCATTTAAAATAATCACAATCAACTTAACCTTGACTTTAACCTTAACTGAGCATTTTCCTAAACATTCTCAGCTCGAGTACATTAAAATTGAATTGTGTAGAGTGCCGTCAAAATATCGCAACTTGTGAATATTTGCAGTTTACGCACAGCCGGGGGAATAACATAAATAATAACCAACATGAAAATATAAAAACTAAATAAAGTGACAAAGCAGACAAAAAAAAAAAACATACAAACAATCATAAATAAAAGTACCAACTGCACAAAAAGAAAACGTAATTGAAAATTCTCATAAATACTTAAAAATGATGATTGTTATTCAGCAATCAACGGAACTGGTGGCGACACTTCGCAGGAAGCTGCTTTATGTCCAGCTATTTATATGTAAATAATAAGAGTACTAAAAAATAACAGGAAGGCGAAATAACGAAATAACGCGCGTGGCATTGATGCTAGTTATTTTCAAAGATTTCTATTTTCTTTTGTCGTTAGCGTCTGCTTTTTCTATTGTGATTACTTTTTTTTTTTAATTTTCAAACCAAGTATAAATAGCTTGACAGTCACTAGAGGAGCACACACACACACATACTTAGATACGCAAGTGCCTCAGTTCCTAGAAATAGCTACTGAAAACAGAATATGGTAAATACAGGGTGTCCCGTATTAAGAGGACAATCTGTCGCCAGTTTTGTTTCCTTGGGTCGAGAAACGAAAAAAAATCGTTTGTGTGGGGGGGGGGGGGGGGAGGGGTCGGAAATGACCCAGTAAGGAGCTATAGCTATACCTTAAAGTATGCTAAAAAATTGCTTTCAAAGGTAACATCACGTTTTACAGTATAACTTCCAAACTATTAAAGCTAAGAAAGTAAAGATTCAGATTTTTGAAAAGTAAATAATCACTTTTTGTACAGTGAATCGATTGCATTGCAACCATATAAAGAAGTTATAGCCTCTTAAAATGAAAACTTTTTGTTTTTTTAAGTAATTTTTTGTGTTTAAGCATGATTATCTCGAAAAGTTGCGTTGTTATTTTTTTTTTAATGGGGGATGCAGTTTTGTTCTTGGAACAATTCTCTACAAAACTCCCATACAACATTTTCATATCCAACCAACGAATAACCAAGTGGTGTAAATTATTTGCTTGCATAAATTACAGAATCTTCAAGTTTTACTTAAGTGAAAACTATTATTATGAAAGCAAATTAATTGTGTTTTTATTACTTATTTTCATTTTACAACAATTGTTCGAAATGAGCTCCATGAGTAGTAATGCATGCTCGAGCGTGCTTGGATACACTAGAAACTACATGTTGATGAGGCAGTATTACCCTTACTTCCTCCGCGGCTATATTAATACGTTCTCGGCGTTCCTCAATGTTTCCGAAAAGGAGATTGAACTCCTTTTCGTAAACTTTCTCTTATTCCCCACAAGAAAAATGTGTATCTTACATTCTTAGCTTTAATAGTTTGGAAGTTATACTGTAAAACGTGATGCAATTTTTTAGCATACTTTAAGGTACAGCTATAGCTCCTCACTGGGTCATCATTTCCGACCCCCCTCCCCCACCCATAAAATTTTTTCCTTTTCTCGACCCAAGGAATCAACTGGCGACGGATTGTTCTCTTAATACGGGACACCCTGTATAATTCTACATTATTATGTACAAAGTAACATTCTGGCATTTAATTTTAGCAACTATCATCTACTACATAAACATATTTATTATGAAATATTGTTAAGTGGAGTGCTTCTTGCTGCTCATTTCTCTTTCTACTTTTAATTAAATTTTAAATAGTTATACTACTACTAAGTAAGAACACTTTTAGCAGACCAGCACCTTCATGTGTACTCGGATGATGTACTCAAGTAAATATTTTCTCTTACCTGCAAAGAAAAAAGAGAGAAAGGTCCTGGATTAGATAAAATTATTGTTAATTCAAAATGCAAATATTTGCAAACTTATAAATCTCTACTATAATTTAACTTAATTTTGTGTTACATTGTGTAATTACACACACACATACTCACATAATAAACATAAAAAAAATATAACATCATCCTCGAGAATTATTGTCAGCCTCACTCAATTTAACATCATTATCGTTATCGTTTTCATTACTTTCAATTATTCTTGTGTGTTATTGTTTGTTTGCATGTTTCTGTGCCTGTGCCCTTGCCCATGTGCCCATCTGCCCCCTGCATATTGCCATTTTTTTACAGCTTCTGCCTGTGTCCTTTCGCTTGTCAACAAACCACAATTTAAGTCATGTGCTTATGCTTTATTTCCCTGTGCCTATGCCTGTGTGTCTGTACTAGTGCTGCCAGACATACGAATTTCTGAGTAAAAAGTAAGGATTGTTAAAAATTCATTTTTAAAAAGAGTACAGATTTTCTACGATTGTTCGTCATTCACTTTTGTAAGAACTATTCTTTTCTCAATTTGAGGATTTTTTCCTTATACTTAGCTGAATTCTAAAAAAGACAAAATTGCTTTGACATTTCTGAACATAACCCACGAATTTTGAAACGTCTTCAGACATTCTCCTTCACCGTTTTTTTTATAATGATTTTCATCAAGCGAAGTTTCAAGTTCCAATCAGAAGACCCCAAAATCAAAACCTTTTGTATCGAAAAATGAAAATCTCTTCATGGACCATCGTTGGGTTGATATCTACTTAAAGGAAGACTATGTATGTATGAGGCTAGTGATGTTCAATTTTTGGGATTCGCCGACACGATAGAAGAAAATAAACACAAATGGTAGCGTTTTTGAAGTGATAGGTAATTACGAAGTGTGTTATTTATATAAATTTCTCGGTCACACTTCCATTTCCACCACTATTTTGTACTATTTTCTTAGTACTTTTCTACTACTTTATTCAACTATTTCTACTGCTAGTTTCACTACTTTTCCACAACTTTTCTACAACTTTTCTACAACTTTTCTACAACTTTTCTACAACTTTTCTACAACTTTTCTACAACTTTTCTACAACTTTTCTACAACTTTTCTACAACTTTTCTACATCTTTTCTACAACCTTTCTACAACTATTCTACAACTATTCTACAACTATTCTACCACTTTTCTACAACTTTTCTACAACTTTTCTACAACTTTTCTATAACTTTTCTATAACTTTTCTACAACTTTTCCACAACTTTTCTACAACTTTTCTTCAACTTTTCTACAACTTTTCTACAACTTTTCTACATCTTTTCTACAACTTTTCTACAACTTTTCTACAACTTTTTTACATCTTTTCTACAACTTTTCTACAACTTTTCTATAACTTTACTATAACTTTTCTACAACTTTTCTACAACTATTCTACAACTTTTCTACAACTTTTCTACAACTTTTCTACAACTTTTCTACAACTTTTCTACAACTTTTCTACAACTTTTCAACAACTTTTCAACAACTTTCCTGCAACTTTTCTTTAACTTTTCTACAACTTTTCTACAACTTTTATACAACTTTTCTACAATTTTTCTACAACTTTTCCACATCTTTTCTACAACTTTTCTACAACTTTTCTATAACTTTCCTATAACTTTCCTACAACTTTTCTACAACTTTTCTACAACTTTTCTGCAACTATTCTACAACTTTTCTACAACTTTTCTACAACTTTCCTGCAACTATTCTACAACTTTTCTACAACTTTTCTATAACTTTTCAACAACTTTCCTGGAACTTTTTTACTACTATGTTAACTACTTTCGTGCAATAGTGGGCAATGTTACTACTTCTCTTACTATTTCTACTTGCTTTTTCTACTAATTTTCCACTTTTTCTACTACTTTTTCTACAACTTTTCTGCTACTGTCTTCGCTACTTTCGTGCGGTGGTGGGCGATGTTGCTATTTCTGCTACCATTTCTACCACTATGTTCTACTATTTTTCCTAGTACTTTTCTACTACTTTTTTTCAACAATTTCTACTGATGTTTTCTACAACTTAACTACTACTTTTCGACAACTTTTTTGCTGCTAGTTTCACTATTTTTATGCCGTAGTGGGTGATGATACTATTTCTACTACTCTTCCACTTCCACTATTTTCTACAACTTTATTAGTACTATATTCACTAATTTTCCACTACTAGTTTCTACTACATTTTGCATCCAATTTTCTACTACTTTTTTTAAACTGTTTCTACTGCTTTGTCTACAACTTTTCCGCTACTATTTTCACCACTTTCGTATCGTAGTAGGCGCTGTTACTATTTCTACTGCTATTCTAGTGCCACTATTTTCTACAACTTTACCACTGTTATTTCACTACTTTTCCCCTTCTATTTTCCCACTACTTTTCTAGTACTGATTTCCTTTACCTTTGCCACTATACTTCTTTAATACTACTAATTTTACTTCTTTTCTAATACTTTCTCACTTACTATTTCCCACTACTGTTTTTACTACTTTTTCTAATACTTTTTGTACCAATTTTCTAATACTGTTTTCCACCACTCTATTTTAATTTAGGTAAATTTGCTCAGCTTTTTGATAAAAATCCTAATGAAATGTCACCATATTACGTTGCTTCTTGTCCCTATTGAGCTAGTTATATGAATTAAATTTACTGTTTGCATATTGAAACACTTTTATTTAGAGGATATCAGGAACACATCTTTAAAGTATTTGCGGTTATATTGTATACCAATCAGTCGTTCAGTGCATAAATGCTCTTATGCACAATATTAAACGTTGCAGGCAATTTGGCAATGTAAACTGTATATTGAACGTTAATATTGAGTTTTTCATATTGAAATATCTGGCAGCACTTCTCTGTACTTTACACATACATATAAATTAGTAGGTAATGCTTATGCCGTTGTCATGTTTAATTTTCTGCTTTTGCATGTAATAAATAATGAAGAAATTGTCATTTTGTTCAATAAAGCGGCAATGGAAATTAGCCAAGGATGCCGGAAAATGATTGCTTTATTTAGTTTGTTTGTTTGCTATTTTGAAATTAAAATTTATTTTTCTCTATTATTTCAAACAAAAAGTTGAAAAATTTAAAAGCACGTTTGACCAGAAAAACTTTAAACTCTTTTAAGCTTGTTTAGAAATTAATATTCTAGAATTATCTTGAATTTTCACTCTTGAACACTTTTTCTTTCTGTTTTCGGACAACCTTCACCCAATCATTAAAAGTTCAACTGTTCTTATTCAGAATGGAAAACATTTCAAACTTTGTAACTAAATAATTCTCTCTTTCTACGAACTGAAAACATTTTTAGCTAATTTAAATTTAATTAGCTAGTTATTTGCTCTCTATTCCTTCTCTCCACTTCTGACTTCAGCTCCCTCGTCTCTCGCCTGTTTACAAATTCTACTACCATATTCTGTTGAAAAGGCATAAATTCTTCTTGTTTTTCTGCGAAAGTTTTCTCCTCTTGAAACTTACAATAGCTTTTGAAATAAATTTGAGTGTTGTTTACGAAAATTACTTTTTCTTATTTTTAGAATTTTTCGTATAGTTTTCAATTGGCAAGTCATTTTTTAGTTTGCTATTGATTTGGTAATTGCCAAAAACTTTGAT